>CM028132.1:1181505000-1181952500 GCA_016271365.2 Neoceratodus forsteri | reverse complement strand
GTACTTTTCTAGTACATTGTAGGCCAGATTTTTTAAAGGCTTGCAGTGTACGTATAAGTTACTGTTCACTGTGGCATTTCATTTAAGTACATTTCTACTCCTTTATGGCTGCTTTCTACAAGTGGTTGAAAATGGCAGATGAGACAGGTCAACTAATGACTAAGTGCCATAAATGTATTGCTTTAAAAGGAATTCCAATTGTGCCTCTCTCTGAAGCTTACGGATCACTCAGGGAGACATGCAGACTGCCCGCTTCATGTCAGATCTGGTCTTGTATGTCAAAGTGCTTCAGAAAGCAATAACTTAGACACCTGTGTAGTGGTGACTGCTCTCAGGCAAGCACAACAACCATTATTCATCAGCTGTATCCTACACACAGTTTCTGAGTCAGGCGCTAAATTAAATACCATTTTTACTGAATGAGGACAGGATTGTCAGTCAGGAAACAAGGGCTATCCCTCTACTCTTTTTGACTCATGCCATGTTATTTTTATCTCCCACCTTAAAAACCATCAGAGCTGGGCCGGAGGAAGCCCCAGCGTTACACCTCATCTGAACTGCACACAATTGTGCCTGGGGTTTACCCATCACACTTCCATGTTCTAAAAGTCTGCAGACTTGTTAATGGCAGGCGTATGATACTGTTTCAGAGTAATGACAGTATTGTCTTGTCTGTGTTGACTGGGAAGTGCCTGTACATACCTGCATACATAGACTCTAAAGCGTTACCCATTCAGCCTTGTTTTACAGGCTTTGCTATCAGTTTATTTAAACTCAATGCCGGACAGCTCATTATCAAAACCGAAAACTAATGATCAAAATAAGGCCAATGGATTTAAACAGCTCTCTACTAGGCTTTTTATTATTCTTGTCTCCATAAAAGCATTTCTCCTTAGCCACATTCGTCTTACATAGAAACATAGAAACGTGGATTCTGACGGCAGATAAGGACCGCTTGGCCCACCCAGTCTGCCCATTTCCCTACCTAATGGATAAGCTGCAGATCCTAGTTAACCAGCAGCCTACTTCTTCCTACCCCCAACCCCTAGAATTGCCTTATGACTGTCCCATGCATGCTTGAATTCCACCACTGTTTTTGACTCCACAACCTCCTCCGGAAGGCCGTTCCACGCATCCACAACCCTCTCTGTGAAAAAATACTTCCTTAAATTACCTCTGAGCCACCCCTTCTATCTTCAAATTGTGCCCCCTTGTTCTTGCACACCTCTTTTTTTGAAAGATGCTACCCTCTTGGACTTTGTTGATTCCCTTGAGGTACTTGAAAGTTTCTATCATGTCCCCCTCTCCCTCCTTTCCTCGAGGCTATACATATTCAGCTCATAAGACTCTCTTCATATGTCTTCGGTGCAGACCCTGCACCATTTAGTTACCCCTCTGGACAGCCTCCATCCTGTCTATGTCTTTCGTGGAGATTGGGTCTCCAGAACTGCATGCAGTACTCAGATGGGATCTCACCAACTGTCTGTACAGAGGGATAATAACTTCCTGTTTTCTACTGGTGATGTCTCTCCCTGTGCATCCCAGTATCCCCCCAGCCCTCCTTGCTGCCCTCTCACATTGCTTGCCCACCTTTAGGTCATCTGATATGACTACCCCCAGGTCCCTTTCCATTTTTGTTGTTGTTAATATCTCACCCCCCATTGTGTACTCTTCCCCTGGGTTTTTGTTTCCCAGGTGCATTACCTTGCACTCCTTAGCACTGAGTCTAAGCTGTCATACATTTGACCATTCCTCTAACCTTGCCAAGTCCCTTCTCATCCTTTCCACCCCACCTTGTGCATCAACTCTGTTGCAGATCTTTGTGTCATCTGCAAAGAGACATACTTTTCCTTCCAGTCCCTCTGCAATGTCACTTATAAAGACATTGAAGAGGACCGGTCCTAATACTGAACCCTGCGGTAACCCACTAGTAACCCCCCTTTCTTCAGAGTGGACTCCATTTACTATTACTCTCTGTGTCCTATTCTCTAGCCAATTCTTTACCCAGGCTGTCATCTTGGGACCCACTCCCAGGCTGGCTAACTTGTATATTAATCTTTTGTGTGGGACTGTGTCAAATGCCTTGCTAAAGTCTAGGTAGGCCATGTCCACAGCCCTCCTGATCTACTACTTTGGTCATCCAGTCAAAGAAATCTATTAGATTTGTCTGGCATGACCTTCCTGCTAATGAATCCATGCTGCCTTGGGTCCTGAGCCCTCTGGCCTCTAGATACTCAACAATTCTTTCCTTCAGAAGTGATTCCATCATTTTCCCTACCACTGAGGTTAAACTAACAGGTCTGTAGATTTCTGCTTCTGCCTTGCTCCACTTTTGTGAAGAGAATCACATCTGCCCTTCTCCAGTCTCAGGTACCACCCCATCCTCCCATGATTTGTTAAAGAGGGTAGTCAGTGGTGTCACTTGTTCTACCCTTAGTTCTTTTAGAATTCTGGGATGAATCCCATCAGGCCCCATTGCTTTGTCCACCTTCAGTTTTAAAGTTCTTTCAGAACCCTTTCTTCTGTAAATGGGCTGGTATCAACTTCTGTATCCAGAGTGTTTCTACTGTTTGTTTTAGGTACCCCCACTTCCTTTGTAAATACTGAGCAAAAATATTTGTTTAGTATCTCTGCCTTTTCACAGTCACCCTCTGCCCACCCTCCCTCCTCTTTATTAAGGCTCACTAACCCTCCCTTGGTCTTCCTTCGCTCCCTTATGTACCTATAAAAGGTTTTATCCCCCTTCTTAACTGAGTTGGCTATCTTTTCCTCGGTTTGGGCCTTTGCCATTCTGACTGCCTTCCCAGCTTCCTTTTGCTTTAACTGATACAGTTCTCTGTCCTGCTCCTTCTGTGATTCCTTGTACTTCCTGAATGCTTTCTTTTTCTCTTGAACCTTCACTGCCACTTCCTTTGAGAACCATAGTGGTTTCTTACATCGTTTTGTTTTGTTTATTTGCTTCACACAAAGGCTTGTTACCTCTGTGATGGCAGTTTTTATTTTTCCCCATTGTTCTTCCACCCCTCCTTCCTGCCCATTTGCTAGTGCATTCCTTAGGCACTCACCCATTTTGGCAAAGTCAGCCCTCCTAAAGTCAGTACTTTTGCCTTTGTGTGGCTTGACCCTATTGCTGTGTTTATTGTGAACCATACTGTTCGATGGTCGCTAGTTCCCAGATGGCTACCCACTTCTACATCTGTGATCCTTTCTTCATCTCCATTTAAGAGAACCAAGTCTAAGATTGCTCCCTCTCGAGTGGGCTCCAATACTAGTTGTCTAAGGCCTGCCCCCTGTAGGGCATCTAGAATAACCCCCCTCTTTGAAGTGGCTGCTGCAACTGCACTCCAGTTAACATCTTCCAGGGATATACTCTGTTTAGGCCTTGTGCTCTGATCCCCTCACCCCACCCCACCCTGTAACCCACTGATTACCCCCATGGCTTTCCCTTCCTGGCTGTGACTCCAGAGGGAAGGGCAGCCCCCCACCCCACCAGGCAGTCCACTGTGTGGGCTAGAATACAGTGTTGACAGGCACTAGGACCCAACGGACTTCAGGGGCCCAGAGCATAATTTCGATTGCCTTGGGCTTTTCTCCCTGGAAGATCCCTCCCAGCTCCCCAACTTAAGTGCAGCCTTCATGGTGGCTTCGAATCCACACAGAACATCCCTTGCAGCAGAAGCAAGCTCCCTGACTCAGCTGCAGGGGTTGCTATGGCGCCCGAGTTCGCAGTTGACCCTCCCCGACTAAGGCTCACTGCCACATAGCAGCTATCCCAGCCATCTCAAGTTAGCCCCTATAGCCGGGTCGCCTGCACAGCAGGGTGACGTGTGGTCGTTGGAATTCAGGTCAACCTAGGCTTTTTAATTTTGGCATTCTAAAGCAGTTAGCAGAAACACTTCAGGTCCTATGTGGTTAGTGCTAGGCTCTACAGAGTCTTACCTACTGTGGAAAGGAGGGCTAGGATATATTATTTTTTTAATTTTATTTTAGTCTTTGGTAACCGGGTAAGACCCATTAGGCACAAGTGCCCATTTTCAGGGGCGACCTGGGAGCACTGGGCGGTTAAGTGACTTGCTCAGAGTCACACAGCATGCAAGTGGAGGTTGTGAGAATCAAACCCAATTCTGGTCTGCTGGATGTACCAAACTCATTCACAGCTCATTACTCTAACCTCTAGGCTATATTTTCTTGTTGGGGAGTGATACAGAAGTAGTTAATGATACTGAGCCAGGTTAAGCTGCCAGGGAGTATAGGAAGTAGTGATTAATAAATACTGAACCAGGATAATCAGTTCGTGGATTGGTGAATGGGGCAAAATTTGGCCAAAGCACCACAGAAACTCCCCTACTCTTTAGCAAGGGTAGCTGTCCATTTCCTGTTGGGGAATGAAGATCCCTGGAATGGAAGTGGTGGATGAAGCTGCCTGGGTGGAGGAGAATGCTTCCCTCCCCACCCAGAGTATCGAGGAAGCAAAACCAGCAAGACTGCAGACTGTACATGAAGGAGTTAGTGAAGGAAATACTGATGGTAAAGACTGACTTTACACTTGAGCCCCTGAGATGCCTGGTACACACACCACGCCAGACTTCTTGTTATTACATCCATGGACAAAGAGGAAGAAAGTATGGAGAGACAGCTACAGGAAAAAAAATTATCTAATAGCAATGCTAATTGATGAGGAAGTATGTATTGAAGCTGTCAGAATGCAAAGGAGAGGAAAATGAAGCCCTATGTCAATGCGGCATTGTAAAGCCACAACATGCTGAGTGGATGACAGGTAGCAACTTGTCAACTGCACCCAAAGGCCAGTGTAATCCTGAGTAAGGAATGCCGGAATGAGCGGGAGAGGCAGAGGTCCCAACCGTGACACTGGAGATTCATGTGGCTCTTGATAGCCATTCATCGTGTCATGAGGAAGGGATTCAGCTTGACCACTTCCAGTCTTCACTGACAGCCATGGTGGACAAAATGTCTGCGGGGAAATGCTACTGTGACACTGCCTCACAAAGCACAGCCAGAGACGGCAGACTGCGAGGCTGTGTGTAAGCAGATGGGGAACTGAACACTGCCACATCAGCAGCTGACTCCTGACCCGCCCCGGCGCCTAAACAGTCTAAACCAAAGGACTCCCAATGGTTGAAAGGGTACTGGTCAAATGTTAAAAAGGAGCTCACGAACTTCACTGTCATCTACAGAGGCAGCATGGTCTGTGGAAAACGCACTCCTTGCTGCTGGATGGTAATGAGAGATTCCTGGGGGAAAATGGATCTTTGGCTCATCCTCCATTAGGATTCCTAAACTGGGAGCCCCCTCCCCCAGTCCAATCTCTTGCACAGACAAGCAATAATACTACTCAACCATGTCATACTGGGGATAATAACAGCAACGCGGATGATGGGACGACTCCCCCCTTGGATCGGCCTTTTCATTTAGAGCTCACACAAAAACCTGAGCTGAATTAGCTTCAGCCAGAATGGCAAAAATGGATGAAACCAAGATTATCACTGCACTTCCCACTGACTCAGCCAGGGATGAGGGAGTATTTATGAAAGCATCAAACACTGAGTTGTCCATTCCTGACAAAAAAACCTGTTGAGCCTGATACTGAACGTGATGGGGCTATGGACAAAGAGTCTTTATAGGAAACACAGGCTGATGATGAACTGCCGTCAACTAGTTGAGGCCCACTTGCCCATTCTAGGGAAGAACACCTGGCCCATCAGCACCCCTGAGGCAAAATAAACCTCGGTCATATGCCGCTTTGTTTCATCCCCCTATCCTCCCAGCAAAGCAGCACCATGCAGTCAGACTGTGGTATAAGGGTGAGATGAAACAAGTCTCAGTCATGGTTTATCTTGCTCACATCCATTTCAAGAACTTGATGAAGTTCATCGCCAGCAAAATGAATGCCTTGATCTATGTTGCTGATGAAGCTACTTTTGATGTATGCTGAACTGATACCACTGATACTGAACGTGTGTTTCCTATAACTTTGTAAACGAGCAGTTTCTGCTCAAAGGTATTTGTAATCCGAGAATTTAATAAATAAATAAAATAAAATAAAAATGCTTCAAGACAGTTGGGGTTTATGGCTATAATTCCACTCATTGAAAAACACCCCACTTTGGACTCCCTTTATGGCAATTCCCCTCACCAAACCAACCCACTGAGGGAACCCAACACCTGTGATCTAGTACTGAACATATCTGACAGGGGTCTGGGGATATGTTTCTCCCTTGTATGTTTAGGCAGTCTTATGCCTTAGGGTGTGTATTTTACATAGAATCAGTCTTTCCTCCTTTTATGCCTGGAACTGAGACAGACTTAATTTCACTTCCAGAACGGAGTTCCCTCAGGTTCCCTCCCATTTCCATTAAAAATGTGAAAGAAGGATGGTATTGGAGTTTAGCAGTTAACCAACAAGTTCAGGTTCAAATCCCACCAGAGTCACTTACTCACTGTTACCTCAAGAAAGCTGCAGAAGCTCTAAGTAAAGAGCACGATTCATGAGATATCAGGAAAGTATGGTATTCTGCAACAGATTAAACTGAGTTTTGCTCTGCTTTTTTTTTTTTTTTATATATTCTTTTTCCCTCTGTGGAGCAGGCTGGCAGGTCATCTGGCCACCAGCACCCGCAACCCAGGACCCAGGTCCGTCAGCGACTCGCTCTCCCTACACAGGCTGGCACACAAAGTATTCCCCCACCCAAATGGGGGACCTGGATCCAATACCTGGAGGGCGCACATCTTCAGGTCCTGGGGCACAGCACACGGCCATCAGCTGCCATGACTACCCCGCAATTTTCCACCATGCCTTTTCTCCCCTGCTGGTGCAGGATGTGCAATGATGCAAGTGTACTTACGTGCCAATGTCTGTCCTGCTCCAGACCCCCCCTTCTATGCACTGCACCTGTAGAGCCTCTGACGTCTGTCAGGGGCCACAACAGAGTGACACGCACCCTTTAACCCACCCCAGAGAGAGGAGAGCTGTCGCGGGACGCTCGATCCTCTCCCTCCCTGCCTACCCCCCCCCACAAGTCCATTCCCAAACCCGGGTCGTCAGCGTAGCGTGAGGTGTGGCATCCAATTCCTCAACCCTCTACACCACCAGGCCGGCCACGTCTGTTGTTTTTTAAAGAGACACTATCAACCATTTTTTCCATCATATTACTTCTAATTGAAAACCTACATTTTATGACTGCATAACCTTCTCCCGAATTCATGGATGTTGCTGGTTCTTTTATCTGTTTCCTTAGTAGAACTGAAATGCATGCTAATGGAGTAATCATACTCAGCCTTATTCTGTTTCATATCCTTGATCTACTTGTATTGCATACTTTCTGAATATTAGTGTGACAGGGTTGAATAAGGCTCTGCCCTATTTGTTATGCAGAAAGATTTAAATGCAAGGGTCTGGTCTAGCCTCTCCTTTTCTGTCTCTTCTCTGTCTGATTGTGCAACCAAATTTTCTTGTGAGACCTAGGAACTGCTCACTCCAATGGTTTCACAATTCTCCACCTCTCGCTATCTCTCTCTGTGTGAAACTGTATGTGAAACTGGGATCCCTTTATTTGAAACTGTATCCCTTTGTTTAAAGCTGTATATAGTTATTCTGTTGAAATGATTGCAAAAAACTATTTGGAACTCAAGGGGTTAACCTGAGATGCAGTTTTTAAGCCTTTTGCAGAACTGTAAACAAGAGGTCTGTTCTGGGTCACCATGTACTATTTTGCTGCACCTGCAAGGAACGAAACTGACAAGAACATTCTGTAAACTTACAAGAACATTCTGTGAGAAGCAAGCTCTCTTAAAGAGTTCCCAGACAAAGGCTTATAAAAAGAGAAACACTGTTTTATGAGAGAGAGACAGAGAGAGAGAGATTGAAATTTGAAACTGAGAAGAAACACTATAAAAGAGGACCACTTTCTCTGTTTGTACTGCCTCTGTAAATAGTTATACTGAATAATTTTTATTTTGCTGTTAATGAGAAAAATAAAACACTATTTGCGATTTTTGTAACTGCTCCTGGTTTTCCTATGCTTCCTGACCTGTGCCTCCACGACAGATTGTGTCAGCTTAAGTGGGATTTAAGCCGTGCATACTCTAAGCCAGGAGTTATGTGCATGGATACTAGATCTGGTACCAGGGTAGCATAGCAGAAAGGTATGGATTCTGCAGCAGCAATTCCAGGAGTGATTATCAGAATGGCAGCCAAACTAGAAGCAGAAACAAAAGTTCAAGCTGAGACTATTCAGCCAGAACCAGAGATGGAAAAAAAAAGAACAGGCAGTGACAGAACTTGAAAGCCTATCTGCCTTTTTCAAATGGTGGGCTATACAACAAACCGAGATGGAGGAACAGAGAAGAGAGGAGACACAGCAGAGAGAAAAAAAGATTCAATAGTTAAAGGCACAGGGAAAAGAAGAAATGCAACAACTCGAGAAGCAGAGAAAAGAAGAGATGCAGCAACAGGAGCAGTAAAGAAGAGCAGAGATGCAGCGATGGCTGGATGCCTTGCAAGTTATCAAAGCTGGAGGATCTGGCACAGGTCCAGCAGAGCAACAAAACAACTTGGCCGACTCAGTGGTGCTGAGGGTTGAGGCGATGGACGCCATACATCGCGCCACACCGGCGACCCGGGTTCAGTGACAGACTCGGGATGCTGGGGTCGGCAGGGGGGAGAGAGGGATTGAGCGCCCATCGGCGGCTGTCCCTCTCTGGGGAGGGTTGTACACATACCCTGCTGCTCTACTGCCATCTCCCAGGTGAACCCGGGAATTGGCAGTGCAGTCAGAGCAGCAGTAAGAGAATGGGAGGGACTGACGTTGGCTGAGGGCCCTGGGCGGAGCTGCGTTCCAGCGCTCTCCTGTCCCATTGGCCCTTCCTGTGTGCCGGCAACAACAGTGGCTGGTCACAAGAAAAGTGGAAATAAATCCCTCATCGAGCCTAAGTGATGATCTCTCCGGCCACCCAGCTACCAGACCAAGGGCAGACTCCGCTGTGCAGGCACTCCTCTGAAGTTGGGAAGGTAAAGGAGGGCCTTCCTCACCCCACCCAGAGGGTCATCCGGGCCTCGAAAACTGTACCGAAGCAGCCTAGTACTCTAGGGGCAGACACCGCGGCAGTAATATGGGTGTGAGGGATCTGAAAGAGTGGATTGATTGGGGGGGCAGTTAGGAGGGAAAATAATAAGTTAAAAAACAAACAACAACTTAAAAGACCTTAAACTTAGCCAGCCCAGTGGCGCCGAGGCACTGGACGCCTTACCTTGCGCCATGTCCCAGGTTCGGGAACGACCTTATGTCCATCGGGGAGCCGGCAGGGGGAGGAAGCAGGACTGAGCAGCCGCAAGGCAGCTCTCTTCTCCCAAGGTGGATGCTCGCACCCTCCGTAGTTCTGCTCCCACTGGGTGGAAGTTCGATGGGAAGCGTAGGCGTGAAGGGTGCAGGGGCAACAGCCAGGGGTGGGGAAGAATGGACCGAGCCAGTACCTGGCGCATGTGCCTCCACACATACACGTGTACATGTCTGCAGGGGTCCCAGGTCGGGGAGAAAATGGGAGAAAACCTACAAATTACAAATAAAAAAAAAAAATACCTTAAACTTACAAAGTTGTGTCCCTCGGATGATAGTGAAGCATACCTGACAACTACTGAAAGGGTTGCCACAGCCTACCAGCAGCTAAAGCAGCAATGGGCAATCAGACTGGTACCTTACCTGAAAGGGAAAGCCCAACTTGCCTACAGCAATATGGACATTGCACAGTCAGAAAGCTATGATCTGGTGAAAAGTGAAATCCTGAAAGGAGAGGATAGAACAGACCCTTGCGTTTAAACTCTTTCTGCATAATAAACGGGGCAGGGCCTTATTCAACCCTGTCACAATTAGGAACACCCCACAAAGTGCAACAGTCTCATCTCCAACCAGTGCATAACAAATGGCCAGACTGTGTTGGTCGTGTTCTCAAGTCTAGGAAAGAGACAGGGGGAGCTGATCAAGGAATGTAAACAGTTTTTGTGGGAGTACCACCAGAAAGGTGAGCAGTCTGTTTTTTTTTGTTTTTTTTTAACTTTTAACAGGAAAAAAAGAGAGTCAAACCCAAACTACCAGCAACATCAGCAATCTCTACAGACAGTGGCCTATGTGTTTTTAAACTAGGGACAATTTAAGGCATACAGGGGTTGACAGTGATCCTTTAAGCTATTCTGATGGAAAGCAGACTGTAATTACTTGTACTGTGCTGTGGTCCTGAATTGGTACAGTTCCTTGACAGGCGACTGACATGCTGTAATTACAGTTTTTTTATTTACATTTTATCCCCGATTTTACCTCCATTTTTCCCCCCAGTCCCATGTCTGAGCCACGCGCACATATGTGGAGGCATGAGCATGCCATGGTTCCGAGGAACCCTCCCTCTGCTTGCCGCCCACCCACCCACCTGCACTGCCCTTTGACCTCTACCCAGGGGCAGTGGAACTACGGTGGGCGACAGGGTTCCTCCCCAGGAGAGGAGAGCTGCCCTTGGCTGCTCGATCCTGCTCCCTCCTCCCTCCAACCCCCGGCTGGCTCCCAACAACCCTGGTTCATTCGCAAACCCGGGTCACAAGCGTGACAAGAAGTAAGGCATCCAGTGCCTTAGCGCTCAGTGCCACCAGTCCGGCCGCAATTACAGTAAAGCAAGTGGTAGAGTTCCTTGGTGATCTGACTTGATAATATTCTAAGATGATTGATCAAAAGCAAACTCCATAACAGTACACATAATGGTTTCCACAGTATTTTGATTTTTTATCTCTAGGTTTGAGACTGTCTCTCTCATCATGAGGGCCACTCTCCCTCACCGTCCCTTATTTTGAGTAATAAATGTTTGAGAGGTATGCCTGATCCATGCTGCAAGCATCCTCAGATTTAACCAGCTGGACTAGGCAGTGAATTTTCTGTGAAAGACAGCTTGAGGCAGCAGTGGAACAGTTCCAATTAGAGATCAGGTTTTAGTTGACATTGCCACTCTCTGCATACCTATGTAAACTAGAGCTTTTATCAGCATGACTGCCTGCGTTGTCACATTGTCTCCATCATTTGTTGATTCTTTCAATATACATGGAGGTAAACAAATGTTTGTGCGCATTAGATTTACTTAAGTTGATGAAAGAATTGTTCTTGATACTTGCCCCCTGCTATGTTAAAGGTGATACGAAATGCTTTTTACACCTCTAGATGCCCTCCAGTTGTTCTTTTATTGGATACCCAGCATTCTGATGTACTTTTGATCTTTTCTGTTACATTAATAATCTAATTTTGTTGCTTTTGTAACTACCTTGAATCCTTCTCTGCTCAGCAGTTGCTGCTGTCTCTTTTCATACTACCCAAACATTCTATGACATCGCAAACTCCTTTCCAGGCCATTCCGATGAATGGCATGGAATGGGAGTCCGTGATGTCATAGAATGTCTTAGAAATATGAAAATCATGAGCAGTAGCTGGTAAGGAGAGTGGAACTCCATGTAGATCAGACAGCATCCCAAAGTTACATTAATTATTTATCAAAAAATCATCAAAGCATATCAGAATACATAACTGGCATGGAAAGGAAGATGGAAGGGCAGTTAAATATGCAAAAATCATCTCTCATCTCCTTTAAAGGAATTTTCCTATGTATGACCCTTACTCATGTATTTTACTTAAGAGAAAATTTCCAGCATTCTAGGACATCTGCTACCACTCATGTCTTTTGGTAGTCGATGTCCCCCCACAATCTTTCCTGTTGGTTTTAATTATGTTATTTACGTCCATGTATTTGTGGAAGGGATCGTAAGGTCCTTGTTAGTTGAGCAGTGTCCTTCATTACTGTCCAACTGGCAATTCTGATGTAGAAAAACAGCAGGAAAAGAAGCCCCATTCACTTCAATGGGGCATGTCAGCAATATCGGGAAGCAGAAGAGATCAGCTAGCCACCCTGTTCGGAAAAAAATTACAATCCCTTCCACAAATAAATGGACGTAAATAACAATTAAAACCAGCAGGAAAGACTGTACGTGAGAGGTAGCTGATGACCTAGAACGCTGGAAAATCTCTTTAAGTTGTGGAGTAGTCAGTTGCATTCATCCACCTGCAGAGATGGCATAGAAAACAGAATAAGAGCCAGAACCATAGATTCATGGAGTAGATCTGGTAGGAGGAGAGGAGGGGAGGGGGAATGGAGGCACAGATACAGAAGAGCAGGGATCTCATGCATACCAATGTGGTGATGAAACTCCACTTTGGAAGCAGAAGGTAATATACATCAGTTCCTGTTCCTGTCCCTGCCTGCCCTGCTCCCTCTCCTTTTATTAGTAATATGTTGCATAGCTCTTGCTATGCAGATGCAAAATGCTGCTAATCTGTCTTTTCGAGATAACTGTGTAAATAATACTAAATTAAATGTTTGCTTTATTTGTGTGTTCCTCATGCACCCTTGATAACAACATGATATAAGCTTTTGAAATTATTTTCTGTACGAAGGTACAGTCTTCCTCCTCCTGACTTTGATGATCTAATGAAATGTATGGTTTCATGTTTACAAACTGTTTCATGAAATGTAAGAAGTCAAAGCAGCAGTGCATGATAGCAGTGAAATGTTTGACCTGTAGTGTTTTATTTTAGATTGCTACCTACTTCTTGACTTGTTTTGTTGTCTTTTCTACTTTTTTTAACAGATAAATAATAAAAGGAGCGCTATTTTAATACATCTCGAACCAAGTTTTCATCAGTATGCTGTCTTTTTTGAACACCCACTGTTTGACATCACTTTTCTTGTTACTGTAACATATTTGTATTTATTTGTGTTACCAGGAAAGAAGCTCCATTGAGCAATTTATTTATTTAGTTTTCGTTAACCAGGTAGGTACATTAGACAGAAACTGTCTGTTTTCAGGTACGACCCGGGAGAGTACGACAGTTACAATACATAACATAATACAATGTAGGAACAGAGAAATAACAAATACAGAGGTATAGCATTAAAGAGTCAAATTAAGCGTATATACATATCATGTATATAAATGAGTACACTATTTGCTCATTTACTAGGAGGTCCTGGTTAGGACTGATGACAATCCAATAAATCAAAACAGTAGAGTATTGCAGAGTTCATGAGTAATAGATACAACAATCTTTAAGCATGATACCATAAAGGATCTGGTTTGAATACAATTAACAAGTTATAAAGCAGCAAGTAAGAATGAGAGCATACAAAAAAGCTAGCACAAGTGCGATCTTTGTCAATTTAAAGACGGGAAGAAACATGAACATTAGCAACAAACATATTTGGCTACACAATGGCAGTCAAGAAGAGCCTTGAAGGAGTAAAGATGGACTAATGAGCTTAAATCAAGCAAAACCTGCAGTTTATTCCAAAGAGTAGGGGCAAACAAATTAAAGGCCATGGGACAGATTTCTTTTTTTTTTTTATTTTGTTTTTCACCCTTAGCCCTGGCAGGTGGCTGTGGTCCTCCTCACAGAGGAACTCACTCTCCGGTCCCACACGTCCCCACCCTGCCAACCCCTGAAAATTCCCCCCTGGACTGCCCCATACGGTAGGGCCAGAGAGGAGGGCGCTGGCTCCCCGAGACCCAATCCAGACACCAGGGGCACCCCTAGGGACACAGGGCCATCATGGAACCTGCCAGGCTCCTTTTCCACTTTTCTCTCACCCCCCTACCAGTAGTAAGGACATCCAGTACGTGCCTCCCAACCCATACTGCCCTCCAGTCGCATCGCCAGGGGCAGTCAGCAAGCGGATGACAATCTCCCTCCCCAGGAGGGAGAGTAGTCCTCAGATACTGAATCCTCTCTCCCCCTACCCACCCTCGGTGGTCTGAGCTCATTCCTGAACCCAGGTCGCCGGCGTTGCGCGAGATGTAGTGACCAGTGCCTCAACCTCCAGCACCATCAGGCTGACCCCCATGGGCCAGATTTTCAAAGAGCTCCTAGACCGATGCAGGGTGCATCAAACAACCACCCTGTGTCAAATCCAGGTGTGCCAAATACTGTGCACCATATTTTGCAAGAAAAGTGTTCTCTGTGGCAAAGTCCCTAAAATGACGCAAGAGGACAGCTGTGTCGAAAATACGATGCACGAGTGAGATGGAGCAAAGATGTTGCAAGTTGAGTCAAAAATATGAGGTATATTCTGGCCTGCCGACGCAGCAGCAGCGCTACTGCTCATGATGCCGATGACTCTGATTTGAAGTGAGCCCAAGGTGTCAGAGGACTGGCTGGGGGAGGGGGGAATTGAGCATTTGTGGGACTATTCTCCTCCGGGGGGAGGAGGGAAGAACTCGAAGCTCAACTAGCCCCTGGCAGAAGCTAGGGGAAAGGCAGCCCGAGCCAAAAAAGGTGGGGGGACGTGGCAGATGATGATGTATGCGCCTTGACTTCAGCGCACACTATGTGCACCATGGGAGAGAACTGGAAGACACCCGGCCAGCAGGATGAAGAGGAGCACCTGCAGGCCCCACACCTGACTAGCTGGGCATGCTGGATCCATGCTTCGGTTGGGGCTTATGGGACCCCTGCTGACCACAGGCAGTGAGGGGAAACCAGCCCTGGGGAAGAAGGCCAGAAAGGTAAGTCCTGGCCAGATGACGGGGGTACAGGGCTAGGGCACTCCTCTGAAGAAAGGCTGTCTGGAGGGAGGGAGGGAGGAAAAAAAATCATGCATGAGTGAGATGGAGCAAAAATGGTGCAAGCTGAGTCAAAAATACAATGCATGAGTTAGATGGAACAAAAATGGTGCAAATCGAGTCAAACATATGACACATGAGTGAGATGGAGAAAAATGACACAAGGTTTTTTTTTTTTTGTAAGTATCTTTAGGGGTGCACGGATATCCAACCCAGTGAACTGATCTGGTCGGATATAAGGCTTTTTAACCATATCTGACCCGATCGGATAATGGTGTTTAAATCAGGTTAGATCAAGTATTTTAAAAAGCATTTACCCAGGACAGCCAAAGTGGAATGCCCCGTAGTGTAGTGCAGTCACTGTTAATTGAGGTAGTAAGTGTAGATCATCGCTTCAGGGAGTTGAACGCGATACACTTATTTACTAGTTAAGTATACCGCATTCAGCACCCTGAAGCAATAATTGAGCTGCATAACCATAAAGCACCATGAAGTTCCCCCGTTTCTTGTGATTTCTAATCCCGGGGCCGATGCATAACAAAGGTCCTTAGCTCCCTGGTAGGAGGACCCTAGGCCTTTTCCCCTTTTTAACCCTCAGCTAACTGCAGTTCTTGCTGAGCTTTAGGCTGCTTATCTGCTGGTAGGAGGACTGAAGGGAGTGACTTGAATCAACAGTCGGGCAATGGTGCAGTCGAACTGTACTGAAGTGAGTCTGTTTGACGGAATGGATCACTTAGCAGGGTCCCCAAGATTGTGATGATAGTGGCCTGATGGGGACGGAACTGAGCGGGGATAGAGCAGTGTGTTGTGGCTCGAGGAGGCACGAGTTTAAAAGAGCTACACAAGTAACATTATAGGACATATACGGTACTAAAAAAAAAAAAAAAAAAAAAAGTGATGTGCAATAACAATGCCAGCATGCAGTAGGACTGTATTGAAGTGATATGTAGAATCTCGGCTTCTTTCTCCCCGACCGACCACAGGTGCTGGCAAACTCCCTCCTCCATTCAGGCTCAGTCAGTCCACTAGCTACTATCGGACCCGATGTTAAACCGATCCGATCGGATAGTAGATGCAGGATATCTGGATCCAATATCTGGTATAAAAATGATATCCGTGCCTCTCTACTTTTTATAAAGAACTTTATATGCACCTACAGTACATTCACTTACATAAGGAGGGATAATTAATTAAGGTTAATAAGGCGATTCTTGCTTCCTGGTAGAGCATGGGGACATCACCACGTTAAAACTTCAAATCCTTATTCCTATAATGCATGTCTACAACAATCACTGAAAATCCTCCAGACTGGGTAGCACAACTGAGAGGGGCTTAACATGGAGGGAGGGGGACAAGGGAGCACCCACAGAGACCTCAATCAAGCCCTGTCAGTATGTTCTGGCACCTCGCATCCAGGTACATGGCTACAACTGTCCCTGGATCTGCAGCGGCCATGCCTGCATCTCAGGCTAGTCTAAAACTGTGCAGCCGGGTGTTGTAGCCATTACAGGACAAAAGTGGAACCATGCTGCATCACATATGGTACCCAAGAATTCCATCCAGAAGTGAAGACCTCCATTTTGTCATTTAAGCTAAACGTGATTTTTTTCCCATTATATATACTGTATGTCATTAACAGTAGTTCTCTATTGGTCTAAGGTCATTGACTTGAGTGGTCAGCCATTTCCTTGTAATACATCTCTTCGCAGCATTGGGCCTCAAACAACTGGTACAGCAACCCACAAGAGACAGGGCTATCCTAGATCTAGTACTGACTAACAAAGAAGGGATCACAGATCTCTAGGTAGAAGGTCACCTGGGGGCCAGTGACCATCACATGGTATGGTTCAATTTGGCTACTACATCTAAATCATCCCATTCCAAGGCAAAAATATGGGACTTCAGAGGAGCTGACTTTGATAAGATGGCCAACAGAGTTAAGCTAGCCCTGGCAAAAAGAAACACAGGTGAGGGGGTACAGGCAAAGTGGGCAAGCATTAAGGATGCAATACTTGAAGCAACATCCCATTGTGTTAGACAGAAAAGGAAGTGCAAAGAAGAAGGAAACCACTTTGGTTCTCAAATACAGTAGCAGAAAAGGTCAGAGCCAAAAGGCTGGCCTTCAGGAAATATAAGGAACACAGCGGATGAAGATAGGGAGGCATACCAAACTGCCCTAAGGGAAGCAGGTAAGGCAGTAAGGCAGGCAAAAGTCCCAAACTGAGGAAACACTAGCACCTAACAGTAAAAGAAGGTGACAAGACTTTCTATAGATACATTAGTGAAAGGAGAAAGTCCAGAGGGGGTATTGCTAAGCTTAATGGAGAAAAGGGAGCATGTGAGGAGGAGGACCCTGTAAAGGCATCTATCCTAAATAGATACTTTTGCTCAGTATTTACTGAAAAGAAGGTAGGGCAGGGCCCACAGCTCAGCATCATGGACACAGGAGGGAGGTGAGCACTACTCCCTTCACAAAAGAAAGGGTCCTACAAGAGCTTGCTAAGCTCAGGGTGGATAAGGCAATGGGACCTGATGGCATACATCCCAGGGTACTTAAGGAGCTAAAGGAGGAACTAGCAGAGCCATTAACAGAATTGTTTAGTGAGTCTCTGAGCACAGGAGAGGTCCCAGAAGACTGGAGAAGGGCTCATGTGATCCCGCTCACAAGAGTGGTAGCAGGGAGGAGGTGGGGAACCTACAGACCGGTCAGTCTTACCTCAGTAGTGGGCAAGATTATGGAGGCACTCCTTAAGGAAAGGATAGTGCAACACCTGGAATCCATAGGGGCACAGGATCCAAGACAGCATGGGTTTACAAAAGGAAGGTCCTGTCAAACTAATCTCATAGATTTCTTTGACTGGGTAACCAGAGTGGTGGACCAAGGGGGAGCAGTTGATGTTGCCTACCTTGACTTCAGCAAAGCTTTTGACACTGTTCCACATAGAAGATTGATAAATAAGCTGGGTAGGCTCGGGGTGGGTCAGAAGTTGGTCAACTGGGTGGCAAACTGGTTGACACGGGCAGAAAACAGAGAGTGGTGGTAAATGGTATACAGTCAGAAGAGATGCAAGTCACAAGTGGGGTACCTCAGGGATCAGTCCTGGGGCCAGTCCTCTTCAACATCTTCATTAGTGACCTTGCAGATGGACTAGAGGTAGAGCTTGTCTGTTTGCAGATGACACCAAGATCTGCAACAGAGTAGATGATCCAGATGGGGTGGGCAGAATGAGAAGAGATCTGGATAAACTAGCAGAATGGTCAGAAGAGTGGCAACTGGGATTTAATGCAAAGAAGTGCAAAATCATGCACATAGGGAAGAGAAACCCTGAAGCCACCTATAGGCTGGGAGGAGTTGCTAGCAGTCACAAAGGAAGAAAGAGACTTGGGCATCATCATCACTGATGACCTAAAATCATCAAGCAGACCTCTAAAGCAGTAGGTAAGGCTAGGGGGTGTTAGGGTGTATTAGTAGGGGTATCACAAGTCGTAAGAGGAGGTAATAATCCCTCTGTACAAGACACTGGTTAGGCCCCATCTGGAGTACTGCGTGCAGTATTGGAGGCCACACCTTCACAAGGACATTAACCAAATTGAGGCAGTCCAGAGAAGGGCAACAAAATGGTGCAGGGACTGCATCAGAAGACATATGAGGACAGATTAGCGGAGCTCAATATGTATACCCTTGAGCAAAGGAGGAGAGAGGTGATATGATCGAGGCATTCAAACACCTTAAGGCATAAACAAAGGTGAAAGAGTCTAACATGTTTAAATATAAGAAAAATAGCAGGACAAGAGGACACAGCATGAGATTAGAAGGAGGCCGATTAAGGGGAATGTGAGGAAATTATTTTTCACAGAAAGGGTGGTGGATGCATGGAATGGCTTACCACAAGAAGTGGTGGCTATGAATACAGTGCAGGGCTTCAAACAGGCATGGATAGGCATAAGGGAGCAATACAAATGACTATGAATAGATAGGCCACTGACAGAGCAAAGGCCGATGGCACATTTATAAGGTAGAAAAAGAAATGGGCAGACTGGATGGGCCTTGCGGTCCTTATCTGCCGACAACTTCTATGTTTCTATGTTTCATTGAGCACGATTCCAAGCAGGTATTTAACATGTCTACCGTTTAAGCCCAAGGGTATATAAGAAACAGGTACATTTGTGGGGTCTGCTGCACGGGGACATGCAAAATCTCTGCAATGGCCCCCTCCAACTCCCGATGGAAGTGACCCAGTACAGGGCATGACCACAAAATGAAGCAAGCTGAGTCAAATATATGATGCACGGAGTGAAATAGTGGCTCAAGCTGAGCCAATAATTACCGTGGCTGAAAATGGCATCTGGAAGCAAGAATTACGATGTCTACAATGCAGGCCTCTTGCAGCAGAATGCTATGCATAGTACTACAGTCAGATCTGCCCATCTGCTGTGGGCCTCTGTATATAGCGAAGTAAACAACAAAACCAGCATTACTCCAGACTTGTGAGCTAAAATGGCTTTATTACAAAGATATTTTTAAAGAAGGCACAATGCCTGCAACATACTGTCAAGTAGCAACAAACAAAAACCCCGACCAGTTTTGCAACTGGTGCGTCATCAGGGGCCTCTGCATATACTCTAGTGTCAGACCAGCTCTGGCTGGTTTAACAGTGGCATACATCTTTGATGCAGTGTCAACAGTTTCCACCTTAGAAAATCCCCTCAAAAGTGGATGGTGTTTCATTTATTTGACGTAAGCCCCACTGCGACACGAATCACCCAATTTTTTGACACACACCGGACCCGAAGCACTCTGGCACAGGCAATTCTGCTTTTGATGCTGTTAGAAAAATGGAACTGACGCCAAGTTTTGTCGTAGGTTGCTCCTTGCGTCATTTCTTTCTGGCACAAGCACCTTGCATCATTCTCTGACCTTTGAAAATCGAGCCACATCTTTCTAAAATGAGTACAATGCTTTCAGACAGTAAGAAGAATTACACCATTTTTACTTAGATTATACAGTTCAGTAAACCTCAAAAAGAATGTTGTAATATATAATGGTGACAAATTCCGAAGGGCCTTATTGGACTACAAAAGTCTTCTAGTAGCAGGCGAGGGCCAGTCAACAGCTGAGTAGAGTGTAAAATAATGAGTTCTAAAAGGCTGGCTGGTCCTTGTACTCTGGCACACGGCAGGGCTGCCTTCTGTTCCCCTATCTATTTAATCTATACTTAGAACCCTTGATAATTAGCATTAAGGCCTCACCCGGGTCACAGACTGTGTTATCTCCCAGAAACCCCCCCGACTCTTTCGGTCTTTGCAGACGACATCCTACTGCACCTTACTAACCCAGAATCTTCTTTAGCACAGGCACTACAAATCATTAACCAATTTGGACAAGTATCCAACTATAGATTAAACTTATCTAAATCAGTTATTGTCCCGCTACATTCTTTCACATTCCATGCTAACTTTGCCCAGTTTGGCATGAAATGGTCCCCAGTTTTGCTTAAGTACCTAGGCATACATCTTGCCCGAGAAACGGAGGTTGTCAAGAAGCTTAACCTGGATGACTTGCTGATGAGAGTCCAGAGAGATCTCGGTAGATGGGACAGCCTGCCGATATCTCTATGGGGCCATATTAGCATCATCAAAATGAATGTCCTGCCCCGTATTTTCTACCCCTTATATTTACTAAACATCTGGCTTCCAAGATCTTATTTTCAGCAGATCCATTCTGCCCTCTCCAGATTCATTTGGAAGGGGAAACAACCTAGACGGGCCTTTTTAAAGCTTAACTTACCTAGGGACAAAGGAGGTCTTCGCCTTCCTAACTTCTTGTTATACTACTGGGCTAGCCAGTTATCCAAATTAGGAAGATGGTTAGGCGTCCAGCCCAACCTACCTCAACCCACTTGGTTGCAGTTAGAGCTTAATCATATGAACCAATATAATCTTCGACCTCCCCGTATTTTCTACTACACTTTTTCTGCACTATCGGAGGCTATACAAAATTCAGTTATAGGCCTCTCCATTAGAATCTCATCCCAATGCTGGAGCTTCTTTAATATACCATACACAAAGGACTTGGCGCAACCCCTCGTTTCAAACCCCAACATCAAAATAGGGGGCACCCCGTTGACCTCTGACTGGCTTCCACAAATTCAGGATCTACCAGTGGAAAACCTGTACTCTCAAGGCTCCCTTCTTTCCTCCACTGATATGTTAGCCATCCTAAACATTCCCCAGAAACACATATTCAAGGTTTTCCAATTGAGACACCTACTAGTTAACTCATTTGGGACTGTATTTACTCCGTCCCAAACGAGGCCCTTTTTGGAAAGGATTCAAGAGTGTGTGGCCAAGCCCCATGGAATTGCCAGAATATATACTTACCTATTGGACACCAAATTTCCCAATGCCCTTGCTGGCTCTAAAATTTGGGCTTCCCTCTTACCTGATTCTCCTTTACCCTGGAGCCTGATTTGGAATGACACACACAGGTACCTTACCCAGGATAGACACAGGCTAATTCAGTTCCATATTTTAAATAATCTGTACTACACACCAATCACATTGGCCAAATTTGGTAAACTAGCATCAACTAATTGTACTCGGTGTGGAGCAGCTGAGGGGAACCTGCTGCATACACTTTGGTATTGTGATAAAGTGGCATCTTTATGGAATAGAATTCAAACTAATTTAGATCCCCTTCTAGGATTGGGGGAGCTATTTACAGTAGAAATATGTATACTAGGGTTGTATTTTAATATTGAGGTTAGGGAATGTAGGTATCATATGGCTTTAATCTACATGGCAGTTAAAAGGCTGGTCCTTAAACATTGGATGGATCAGAATACCATCTCATACACTGAATGGCTTAAAGAAATTTCCCTTTGTTTCAAAACAGAAAGGTTAATAGCTAGCTCCCGGAACCGTATGGCCTCCTTTAATCAGAAGTGGAGCAAACTATATGCTTTATACCCGAGTTAAAGCTCACACAACGAGGACCTCTGACAAACCTAGTCTATTTTGTCTCCCTTGATACATTCTCACTACCAGAGTACTTCTCACTAATTTATCTCTTCATTCTCCAGTTTCTCGATATGGCACTCTCCAGGGGAGAGTGGGGGGAGGGTATGGAAGGGGTTAGGGATGGTTTGATATGTTTTTTTCTTTTTGGTTGTGAATTTACAGTCAGATTTCATCCCTTACTGTGCTGATGTCTCGTTAGTTGTATGTTATTTTGTCTCACTTCTACTTGCCACAATGTCTGTATATCATGCTCTTTCTGTTATTACATAATTCAATAAAGATGTTGAATTTCAAAAAATAAAAAAATAAAAGGCTGGCTGGTAACAAAGCGGATTGCCCTCTGATAAAGCACATCTAAGTTTGCTAGCTGTGTAATAGAAGCACTTTCATAAATAATGTTGCTATTGCATAACAGTGGTAAAAAAGTTGCCGGCTTACTCTTTTTCTTGCCTCCATGGTAGAACATAATTTATTCCTAAGGTAGAAGCCTAGCATGGAACAGGCCTTTTTACAAAAACCATCAATTTGTGTGTTAAAAGATTGTTTTCCAGCCAAATGCCAAGGTACATGAAGGTCTCGATATGCTCCAGTTTGTCAACCATCAAGGTAGAGATGACAGCAGTGGGAGAACTCATATTCTGTTTAGAATTTGGTGAAGAAAAAATCATATACTTTGTTTCTGATGCATTTAGGACAAGTTTAGAGGAACATAGTTTGTTCTGGAGCTGATGAAACACGCCAATTGCAAATCACTACCTGCTGCTGTCAGAGTGGGTCGGGTTATATATAGAACAGTATCATCGGCATATAAATGTAGCTTTGCATTTACAATAGTTGTCCCTAGATCGTTGGTCTATATCATAAATAGGAGCAGCCCTAATATAGATACTTGTGCCACTCCTCTGCAGACAGGAATCAGGATGATGATTAGTCTTACAATTTTGGTTACTGTTGATGCTCAGAAAGATACGCCTTATACCATGACACAGCAGAAGGACTAAAACCTTTATTACTGAGCTTACTCAGTAAAATAATATAGCCAACTGTGTCAAATGCGTTGCTGAGAATCAGAAATATGGGTACGTTACTAAGTTTATGGTCAAGGGCTGTAAGCCAGTCATTAGAAACTTTAACCAGAGCAGCTGAGGTATTGTGCCGAGATCTCAAACCTGATTGAGCCGGAGTAATCACATTGAAACTATTAAGGTACTCTCAAAGCTGTTCATTCACCAAATTTTCTAACAATTTGGCCACGACAGGGAGAATCGAAATGGGGCTGTAGTTATTTACATAAGCCTGATCACCAAACATGAAAAGCGGAGTAATGTGAGCGGATCTCCGGAGCATAGGAATTCTGTTATTTGATGCGGAAAGATTAAAAAGATGAGTTATGGGAGTGGTTAGGACATAATGACTCATTTTTAAGAAACAATGGGTAGGATTATCAGCACCGGCATTTTTCTCAGTATCGAGGGTTTGGAGTAGCTGCTCCATCTGCTTAAAGGTGAGGGGTCAAAACTGAAAGAACGCCTTAATATTGGAAGTAGTATCAGATTGCATCAAAGCAGGTGTGGAGACAGCAGGTGACTTTTCGAAGGCCGATCCTGCAGAGGCAAAGTAGAAATGTAACTCTTCCACGATCGTTTGTTAATGAACGACCACGCAGCAGACACTGCTCCTTGATCTTATGGGACAACATGTGTACAAAAACAGCTAAGAATACTCATGAAAAACTGGTTCTATCACACTAAATAGAGTGCTCCTTTGATTATTTCAAATGTGAAAAAAATTGCTAAAAAGACTCCAAAATATGGGAGGGGTATCATGCAAGTCAGGAGACAACAGGCAACCTAAAATAGAATAAACAAAGTCTTGCCAGATCCACCACGGCTGCATAATGAAGTCTGTGAAGAAAATGGGCAGACAAGTTTTACCTATCTGAGAAGCACTTAATTACTAATCACTGTTTGTGCATCCTATTTGTCTCTGTCAAGCTGGATTCAGATACTTGATGCTTAAAGATGAGGCAGATGCCAACCCAAAGTGAAAACAGCCCTCCCGTATTAGCAGTATGGCAAAAGACAAGACCACCAGAATTTTTTTGTCTAGTTTCTTTTCCCTGAGCAGGCTTAGCAGGCAATCAGATTCACTTACTGCATAAGTGCTGGTCATACGAGATCCCAGTGAGACATTCTCTTGTAGGCCATGTTGCTCTGAATTATTTATTTGGGTGGGGGTCACCAGTACATTGTGGGGGCGGGTCACAACTAAACTATCTCCCGATGTGTCCCCCATGTATCTTCTACCAAACACATTGGGAGCACATTTACAATTCCCCCCCCCAAAAAAAGTTATCGCCGGTGACAAAAACAAATCCGTGTGAACTGAGGGACACTAACCACACCAAGAGCCCATGGAGACGGGCCTAGCATAACGGAGGGAAGGGTGGAGCCTCGCTTCGGCTCAGACATTGCGAGTGGATGAACGGCTAGCCAGATGGAGAAAATCCCCTCCCATAAAATTCAGAATACAGTAATGAGATCTGTGCCCAGCCTGTCCCATGCGCAGTTGCGCGCGCCTGCTGGAAGCAATGGCTGTGACTGGTGCGTGTGCTAACGTGCAGCGGGCACGGGCAGTCCTGAGTCATCCTTTGCAATGTGGCTATAGCAAAAGCCGAAAGGCTCCAAGCCACATACATGTGACACCGCCCAACACATGCAAGCTATATGGGGTGAGCAGATTTCCTGTCTAAGGAAGTTAATAAACTCTGCTGCTGCTGCAGTGCCGGGGCTGTACCTGACTGCTGTTAAGGGGAAGGGACAGAAATGGCAGGGATGCAGAAATGAAAAAAAAAAAAAACACCCACAGTGATATAGTGCAGTGCTGCAGTCCATAGGGACAACATGGGTGGATTGCTTCTTGGGGGAGGGTCAGGTGGAGGAAAAACAGTTCCATGGACTGAAAACATGCCATCGGCCCTTTTCTACATGCAAGATGTCCGCAGGGCTCCGCCCATGCAGCCGTAAAAAAAAGCCTCAAGATATCACCAGCGACCCGTCCCTAACACACACACAGCAACAATCAGTGATATTTTTGTCACTGTAGGGGCCTAATGTGAGATTATCAGTAGTATTCTCAGGCTAGGTCCATTTATCCACACACTAGGTACATAATGGCAAGTGAAGTTGAGCTGGGGTAACATCACTGTTGCTGGTGGCCACTGAACAATCAGGACATAGGATTTTTTTCTTGCCCTTGTATAACAAAAGGTATGGCATAAATCAAATATGGTATGGCCCTAATGAAAAATATCACTGATATTTTCCCTTACAGTTTGACCATTTGATGTTACTTGTGACTTTGCCACTGGTAATGACATTAGTTCAAACTGCACTCAGGAAAAATATCGGTGATATTTCATTAGGGCCAAGTCTTCCATATGATATAAGTATTATGAGAGAGAGAGAGACAGAGAGAGATAGATAGATAGATAGATAGGTAGATAGATAGATAGATAGATAATGGTTTCCTATCACTATAGAAATTGTATTACTTCCTATTCCCACTGCCTGTCTTTATCCCCCCTGTGTATTAATGCTACTTGTAACATGGCATTAATGAGAGAGGTGAAATGGGCAGCAGTGATTGGCGTAACGGCATCACAAGACCCAAATCGGAGCGGGTATTAATCCATGATATATGCCGTGCCCGATAAGGTAGTACTACAGGCAGCCAGACCCCCAGCTTAGCAGCACTGGGCACAGGTGGGGAGCGAAAGCAAGAGAGGCAAGACAGGCACACTGAGAGGCAGACTAGGCACCGAGGACGGAAACGCGGAGCGGAGACAACAGCCAGCGGCGGACAGAGGTGAGAGTTAGGAGAGCGCCAAGGTGGGAGACGCCAGCGTCAGACCAGTCAGAATGAGGCAGGAGGAAGTGAGTGCCGGCCGTATGCAAATCCCGACCGGAGCCCTGATCGCGGGCCATTGAACAGTGCACCACAGACCTCCAGCGGCGGGTATGACGCTTATACCCACACATAAGTGAAAATTCTCGGCACACTTATCTCGGTCGCACTGAGCTCTATTGTTGCAGGTAGTGCAATAGTTGAGCGCATAAGTATGTAAATGTTGTTCTGTAGCGTGATGTGAAAGTGCAGTAAAAGTTGTGTACCATAGCAGCGAGTCTGAGTGTTAAGTTCCATTACTCGCAGTGGGCTCCCTCCTGGCACCGCCACCGACCCATGTTACAAGTGCATTAAGCCACTCCGGCGATGGCATCTAATGCGATTGATGCATGGTGGGGCGGTTGTTCGCCCTCGGCCTCCGGCCTCGGGCCACAACCCCCCCAACCATTCATCAATCCAGCATTAGATGCTACCTTCGTCATGGCTTAATGCTTACATGGCTCTGACCCTTTAAATTACTTGGAGATTCTATGTCAGTTTGTTCAGTGCTGTTCACTGAGCACTGTGGAAGAGGGAGGAATGTCCAGGAAACAAAAACAGACCACCAACAGTAAAGAAGTACAATATGAAACTAACTTGAAGACAGCAAGAAAAAGTAACAAAAATCACTAAACAAAAAACAGCAAAGCATAGCAGAAAACATAATGGAAAGGACGAAACAATTAAGAAGGCATTTAAAAGAAATAAAATAGTATGACAGTTTAATTGAATCTTTGTTTATACAGGGTACTCAATTAAGACATATGTCTTGTGAAGCCACTGGGCCAGTCAGGCCAAATTGCAACTTCAACATCCGATTGTTCAGCAGCGAGTTCATTCATTATTCTGAAATACTAAAAAAAAAATAGCTATGACTACTTGTTAAGTCAACTATTTATGTAGAATTCCAAATGTTTCATGTTTATGTGACAGAATATAATATGATTGACAATCAGTACTAGAATGGCAGACATAAAATTCACATACCCTGTACTTGAAACACCTCTTACTATATTACTTGGAAGCGAGCTTTGCTCTTCTCTGATCTGTAAATCATTACACGGGTCAGATCAGGTGCTCGTCTGTCTGTAGTGAGCTACACTGTGTTCACTCGCAGTCTGTAGTGAGCTACACTGCGTTCACTCGCCAATCGTTCTGAACATGGAACTACACTTGGTTACCAATAATAGCACCATGAGAAGTCAGGTCAAATTTCTCAGTTTGGGCTGGGATAAACTGTTTCGTAGCGGGAATCCCGCGCACCAAATTCAGGTTCCCTACCTCAAATTGCTGGGTGCGCGGAGGAGGTTGACAGAGAAGCGAGGCTCGGACTTAAGGTGTAATAATGTACACACATACTGTGCACGCACCCACCGTCAAATATCCTATGACCGTCTACTTACAGTAGTCATATTTGTTCGACTTTCAATTGTTCTTTGTAAATAACAAATGTGCTACCTGATTGTGTAAGGATGGCAACCTGAGATGGCAGCTAGATTTAACTCTGTTCTCGGAGTCGAAGAACTGTACTGGACAGCATCCTATGGCTTTGAGCCTTCACATGAAAGGACTACAGCAGCCAATGGTGCGGGCACTGCCCTTTACAGTATGCAGTATTGGGGGTAATGTTGCACCAGAGCGATAAGCTGCTGACCGGTGACTACACTGTTCCAGGAAGACTTAACTGGAACTGGCCGGGAGGCGTCTTTAAAAGCTGTAAAGTAGCTGAAAAAAAATGAGTGAAATTACTAATACCAAATTGACCAAAATATTCACCCTGTAAATGTATTTTTTCCCCCCCCCGTTTCCGGCTTCAGCGACAAGTGTACCACATTGACGAAATATCCATCCAGTAAATTATTTTTTTTTTGTTCCCCGTTTTCGGCTTCGGCAACAATTGTACCACAGAACTCATGGGTGTAGGCAGGCATACTGTTAAGGGGAAGGGACAGATTGTGTACGGATGGCAACCTGAGATGGCAGCTAGATTTAACTCTATTTTCGGAGTCAAAGAACTGTACTGGACAGAATCCTATGGCTTTGAGCCTTCACATGAAAGGACTACAGAAGCCAATGAGGCAGGTGCTGCCCTTTACAGTATGCACAGTGAGTTATGCATTGATTGCATTTATTGGGGATAATGTTGCACCGGAGCGTGATAAGCTGCTGACCGGTGACTACTCTGTTCCAGGAAGACTGAAATGGAACTGGCCGGGAGGCGTCTTTAAAAGCTGTAAAGTAGCTGAAAAAAAATGAGTGAAATTACTAATACCAAATTGACCATAATATTCATCCTGTAAATGTCCCTCCCCGCTTCCGGCTTGGCGACAACTGTACCACATTGACTGAAATATTCATCCTGTAAATGTTTTTTTTGTTCCCCGTTTCCGGTTTCAACGACAACTGTACCACAGAACTCATGGGTGTAGGCAGGCATACTGTTAAGGGGAGGGACAGAAATGGCAGGGATGCAGAAATAATAAAAAAAAAAAGCGCACATAAAAAAAAAAAACGCCCACAGTGATATAGTGCAGTGCTGCAGTCCATAAGGACAACATGGGCGGATTGCTTCTTGGGGGAGGAAAAACAGTTCCACAGACAGAAAACATGAAGTCAGCCCTTTTCTACATGCAAAACGTCTGCAGGGCTCTGCCCATGCAGCCATAAAAAAGTGTATGTCAAAGTTTTCACCGCTATCATGCACTGCTGCTTGAATAAGTTATTGACATGCTAATATGTCTAGTATATGTAATGTATTTATGTAATAAAATTAATAAGACGTTTAAAACAAAATAAATTAAAACTCTGCTGCTGGTTTCCTACTGTATCATTCAGCTCAAACTGCTAGTCAGACATATTGGACACAGGTGGGATGATCTCATGGTCCCTGATTGACTCTTTATAGGGACACTGTGTCAACCCTTTCTGCATCATATTATTTCTATTTGAAAACACAAATTTTATAATTGTTTACCTTCTCTAAAATTTGTTGATGTCACTGGTTGTTGCATCTGTTTCTTATAGAACTAAAATGCATGCTAACAGTGTAATTATATTTATTTATTAGAATTTTGGTAACCGGCTAAGTCAGCTGAAACCATGCAGTCCCTTTTTCAGGGGTGACCCAGAAGACAAAAACAAAACAATACAATACAATACAATACAATATCATACAGTGAATACAGAGATTACAACAATGAATAAAGGAAATACATGGATTACAAATTCATATACAAAGGGACATATGAATAAACAAAATTCTTGTAACTTACAAAATATACATATTTACAGAGGTTTAACTTGCTTTAACTTATCACCCTTGTTTTGTTTTAAATTCTTGATCTACTCTTATTGTACACTTCCTACCATTAGACACACCCATAAACAGTGCAGCAACTCATGATGCAAGTATCCTCCACTCTCACATCATCATGAGGGTCTTAGACTGTGTTGGGGATGTTCCAAATCCAGGACAGATGCAATAGGAGTTGATCGAGGACTGCAAGCATACATGTTTTTGTGTGGCGATACCCTTAAAAAGAAAAAAAGAAATCCAAATCAAACTACCAAGCTGCATTAGCAATCTCTACAGAATGTGATCAACCATAACATGTTTTTCAAACTAGAGACACTCTGAGGCCTAAGGGGTTAACAGTGTCCCTTTAACATAAGGCAGCTGCAAACACAAGCTGTTGCTCCAGAGTTTTCAAGGCTTCCATCAATCATTCCGGGACCATCACTCAATTGGTTCTGATGCATGACGACATTTCTATCCTCGACTTACTCCAGATAGGCTTTCTGGGCCTAGATGACACTAAAGAAAGGGGGGGAAAAAGCCGGCCCAGTGGCGTAGAGGGCTGAGGCGCTGGAGACCTTACCACCCGTCACACCAGTGGCTCAGGTTCGGAAGCGGGCGTGACAGGATGAAGCGTTCGACAGACTACTGTCCCCTTCAGGAAGGAGGGAGTTGATACACCGTTCCTATACTGCCACCACATGGAGGTGCAGTGGCAGAGTAGTAGGTGTATCTTAGAAGGGGACGTTTGACGATTGGCGCAGGCCTCCACGTGCACACACGCACCTGCAAGGGAAAACAGAGAACATGGAAAAGAACTTAGCTCCAGTGTACGATGCCAGGCCCACCACCGACCCACACTGCCACCTGGAACCCACCAGATGGACTGTGCTCTGGGGGTGGGGAGCAAGGACCTCCCTCCTCTGGTCCCACCATGGAGGGAAATCCACAGGATGCCAGGTGGGTTCTGGGGAGGCTGTTGCCGGTGAGAAGGGGTTAGGGTTGATGGCCCTGCTGGACCCAAAGTTTGCAGAATAAAAAGCTTGACTGAAATAAAAATAGGAAAAAATAAAAGGAGGGAAGGGAAAAGCGATCAACTTGTTGCTTATTTGCTCCCGAAGTTTCTGGCAGACATCAAATGCAACTTCTTTTCTCCATCTTGGCACACAGATCTCAGCAGTGACAACTTAAAGAGCAAATAACACAATCCTGGCAGGCAACCCATACAATGCCCGGTGACCACCCGAGTGCTGTTCGCATCTAAAAATACCATAATTATAACAAAGTAGGGAACAGGGCTGAAGGTGCTCTATGGAGAATGTAAAAGGATCAGTGAGGGGGGCTGCCTAAATGTACTCAGATTATCTTTGCTGGCAGGTATACACATATGGGGCGATAATATATGCTATACATTATCCCTATGCATGTATACCCGCCAGCAAGGATAATGTAAGTACATTTAGGTGACCCCCCCAATCCTAGAACATTCTCCATAGAGTGTCTGCAACCCCGTTCCCTGCTTTATGTCATAATTATGCTATTTTTAGGGGCAGGGCTGCAGCGCTCAGTGGCCACTTGGTTCGTACACAGAAGTTACAGGCTGGACTTTACAGAGCTAATAAGTTCTTTTTTAGAAGTCGCATGTTAAACCAAAATATGGCAAAAATAGCTCCTAGGAGAGGCAATTCTAAGTTATGGGCTGCCTGCCTAGAGCCACATGTGGTGTCAGCTCTTTAATGGCTGCAAGCTAGAAACGTAGCCTTATCCACAGTGGTCAAAGGGTAGGCAAATATGTTGGTCTGCAGAATTCACAAGTTGCCACTGGTGCCAGTGGCAATCGTTACCGCACACCTAGCCTAGCTGCCTATCCAGCAGTGCTTTGTGTTCAAATTCCATGCCCCAACAAAGAATGTTTCATGTGTAACTAGTGAGGGCAAATTGCTTTGAATGGCACATAGAAGAGATATTTCTCTTCGAAATAGGTTATTTTCCCCCTTCAGGACACTGGCGCCGTCATCCACTTTTTTGTCCCCCTGCCTCTTCCAATCATTTAACGTAGAGAATGACAGTACAGACTAGAGATTAGAGTAAAGCGCTGCAGATGAGCTTGGTACATCCAGCAGACCTCGGTTTCACTCCCACAGCCTCCACTTGCACACTGTGTGACTCTGAGCAAGTCACTTAACCTCCCAAGTGTTTCCCTGTCACCCCTGAAAAAAGGCACTTGTGCCTAGTGGGCCTTACCTGGTTGCCAAAGAATGAAAAAAAAAAGTGTACATCACGTAGTGCAACCTCGGTAGTGACGGGGTGCAAGTGGTGGTTTCCTCAGAGATGTAGCTACCGCCCCACGGGGGGGGGGGGGCCTGCAGAGTGATGCACTATTGCCCTCTGTTTCCACACAGCGGGTTCAGTCATCACCTTCATAATGCCACTGGACCACCTTCTGCAGCTCAGTGATAGAAAGACCTGAGCTCATTCCTAAACACAGATCTCCCACGTACCACCGCAGTGCATGGTGTCTGAAGCACCAGGCCCAAATTCATTGCTTTTTTCAAGTCTGTTTTTCTCCGATTCCCCCCGACCTCCCAATCTGAACATGGGGTCACTATGGCTGCAACCTTCCTCTAGCCAGGGAGGCAGGCAGCCAGATGCCCTCACAGTCAATACTGCTCCATAACTGGCCAGAAGGAGGCTGCCCAAACCCTCCCTCTCCATGAGGGCAGCGCTTTGTCTCAGTGCTATGACCGGGCTACAGCCTGCTCGGATGCAGGATTCTACGGACTGCATGCAAATTCACAGTTTCCCAAGTGACAGTGTTACAAGCTACAAGGCAAGCCGAAATCTTGCATCATTAGTCCAGTTTTGACATATACAGTTATGCTTCTAGTGTGATGGCCATAAGCTCAATACAGCAAAATGAGAGCCATACTTTGCCGTTGTGGAAAGCATTACCTCATGTAATACAAGGGGCTCATTCCCAAGTTTTTTAATGAGCTAGGGGACTTTCACAGACTAGCCACTTATGCACAGAGAACATAAAGAATGGCCGAATATCATTCATGGATTCAAGGACAGGCGCAAATAAAACAGCACTTCGAACTGAGCTGGTTCCTGACACTTTTATATCCACAGGCAAGAGATGGCCTGCCAGACGTGCCATTTCTCTTGAAGGCTAGCAATCAGAAAAAAATAAAGTTTGCATGGAACAGTACGTTAGGAAATGGACACTGGGCCTGAAATGACTATGAACTTCACAAGCAAATACTTTCAGAGGTCTTATAAGCAGTGGGTAATAGCAAAAAGTTAATTAAACACACACACTGACAACTGTAATAACAACAGAGAAAGAACATCAGTATACAGTCACATGTGAGAGGCGCTCTCCCTCTCCCATCTGCTGCCTCCCTGACTGGACCTCAAGAGGCGAGCAGCAGTGCCACATTATTTAATTTAAATTTTGTTAACCAGGATAGGACACTGGACAAGTCCTTTTTCAGGTCCGACCCGACATAAATACAATTAATAACAAAAACACAATCAATAACAAAACACAATAAAAAAACAAAACATGAAAGGGAGAAGATAACAGACATGCCTGGCGCTGGTGTGTCTGGAGATCCGTCGGCAACTGTACCTTTGGGGAATGATTCATTCTATACTGAGGGTGCCAACCTGGATTCTTTAAACACTGTTCTAGGCAACAGGAAACACCATAACTTATTAACAAAGTACAGTGCCTCCACCTGAGGATGATACGGAAATTGTTCCACAACGCTGAGCGCTGTACTCACTGGGCAAGGGAGCAGTAACCTGCTGTAGAACTAGACTGGCCTAGATAGATCCCTAGGGATATCGGGCGGGAATGATGGACATAGGTCTCGGGCCACTCTTTCCCTAACACAGGAGCCTCTCACTGGACTCTGGTCTGAACAGCAGCAAACTTCAACCAGACACACACACTCTGGTACTTCTCTCTCCCTCCTCCCCCCTCCAACAATAAATGTCAGGACACATGGCACTCACTCTTAAACAGGCTGCGTGAGACAGGAATAATTTATTTATATTGACTTGTGCACAGTTATGAAGTGAGGTCACGTAAAGGTACAATTACGTGATTGCTACCCCCTTACATGGCCCCGACCTAAACAAATATACCATATACTTCTCCTATGCCTGAGAGCAACAAGATCCAAAAATGTATCAAAATACAAGGCATGCTAATGGTCCCATGCAGCCACCAGTGCTGGAACTCTCTCTCCTCATCACCACTTGCATAAAATAGATAAAAACTGACTCTTAGTGGGGCCCCCATATTTATACCCCCGGGTGGGAGAGGGTAACTGAGACAGCCACGAAAAAACACACTGGCGCTGAACTGAGCACAGGATGTACACAGAAATGGACAAGCTCCTACAAACACCTACAGTTCTTTAAAGCAATAGAACACTTATCCCTTTGTTGGCATGGGAAAGGCCTGGACTGGCATAGTCCTAGCTAAAGATAAACCCCCAGGCCTGCCATGGGGGTGGGGGTTACACGCATATAAACCACTACTGTGTCATACTATTGCTGGTACTACCTTCACCTCAGGTTCAGGTAACCACAAGCTCATGTCTGACTCCAGGACTTGGTCTCATGCCTACTGGTGGCACTGGGGAGTGCTACACTGTCAGGCAGGCCATCTTTCAGACAATATGTATGTACCGCAGGCACTGTTAATTTGTCTCCTCACATTATTGTGACTCTGTTGTTTTTTTTTACTTAATTTTGTCATGTAACACTGTGTACAGTCCTGTTTGCACTACTTGTCTTCCCTGTAATTTTATTTTTATTAATTCTTATACCATACAGTTTATCGTGTGGCTCGCTGTCCTCTGTTTCCCTCCTTTGCCTCCTCCCTGGGACGCACTGGGAAACAAGCTGTCAGGCAGCTCATCGTGTACTCTTTGCCAGATATTTTAAAGAGATATGCTAAATGGAAGTTTGTAGGATATTGCTATTTATACAGAATGCACGTGCCCATAAAGAGCAGGATAAAAATGGATGCTTGTACCCTTGCATAATTTATTGTGACTCAGATTTGCCTGCATTTCAATATGTACCTTATCAACGTATTTTGTATTCTCTGCACTAAACTGCAATTTGTAATTGTTTCTTGATGTACCGTTCCCACTCTTGGAACTGTGAGCTCTCTAACTCGGTCTCTGTGTTTGAAGAATTTTGTTCTGTACTCTCCCGGGTCGTATCTGAAAATAGGCATTCAGTTGTCTAGTGTACCTAACCAGGTTACCAAAAACAAAATAAACATATAATAATATCTTGCAATGTTGAGCATCTCACAATGCATACTGAACCAATCAGCAGCTTTCACAATGCTGGGGACATCACAATAGCCATGTACAGCACTAAAGGCAGAAGTTGAAATGAAAGAGACTCAGTTAAATCTGCATGCAAAGACCAGATTTAAAAGATATAAATAGTAAACTTATGTTGTATAAAAGGAGACGTCCAAGTACATATGCCCCACACCTCAGTGTGCGGCAGGGCCCGACTACCATTTTCACAGTAACTAAGAATTCTCCACTTACTGCCTTTGTGGATAATTACATTTTATCTGGTTGATCTTGCCATCCCTCCTGGTGTCATTCTGCATTGAACGCCACTAGTGGCGCATACCACAACCTAATGAGGGTGACGTCAGAGCTGGGGATCAGCCGCTGAGTCTGTATATCATTGTAATAACAGATGGAGCAATTAATAGCTCCGGTTTGGGCATTACAGGTCCTGATGATAAACCAAGATCAAGTACAGACTGGCAGTCTAGTGCCACTCAATGTAAAATGCAGATGGGAGGGACAGGAGGATCAACCCGATAAAATGTAATTATCCACAAAGCTAGTAAGTGAAAAAATGTTTAGTTATTGTGAAAATGCTAGTCGGGGTTCTGCCCCACATTGACGTTTGGGGCATATGTACTTGGGTGTTTAACTATAAACCAAATGTGCACTGTTCTAACTCAAAATACGTAGTTTCTCGTCACTTGTGAAGCGGCAGGACTTTCACAACTCACTCGTGGCTCAGCGACCCGTGAGTTATGGTCCTGCAACATCACAAGTGAAGATAAATTTTCTTATTTTGAATCAGCCTACTGCATAATCCCTATATATAAGATGACTGACTTTTACTACCCACAGACATTAGTAAAATGAAAAACTTACTTCCCACCCTGATGATGTCACTTTGGTGAATAATGCATGAATGACAGCTTCAGTTACACTATTATTCACTAAAGGTGTCGCACACACTGTTACTTGCCTACAACACCATAGTAAAAGTGACCTGCCTGCAACACAGCCAAAGTAAAACTGACCCCCACTTGCCAAAGCAAATGAGACAGTCTTGAAAAACAACAGTAATAAAAGAAAAAAGCTAAAAACAAAAACTGACATGAACTTTCAGTATAACAAGACCCATACAGAAAATAAAACCAACTAGCGAAATCTTAACTAGAACTGCCTGGATGCATTCAGTGTTCAAATGATCAGCAAACTTCTGTCAACCAGCTCAAACAAATTAAGCAGTCACCTTGTACATTAAAATGTCTAACTGTGGCATATCGGACCAGTGGAAATCTCACTCTCTTAACTAATATGAACATACGAAGAAGCCAGCAGAAGAAGTCCATTTGGTCTATCAAGTCTGCTCATATTGCAGGGTCCACAGCTTGAGCTAATGTCCCTGCCCTCCCTTCCCACTCCTCTCATTCTCCCTACCCATGATCCTTACTTTCCCCCTATACCTGTCCCAGCCTCTCTTAAAGCTGCCCACTGTCTTCAACGAGATGACCTCTTTATTTAAAATTAGTAACCAAGAGAAGCACATTGAACCAAGGCTGGTTTCCAGATGCAACCTGGGACGACTAATACGCCAAGACCAAGACGTTCCAAATAAAATAAAAAAAAATGAGCTCAGCAAAATATTTTGTTTTACTTACTTTTTGTTTTAGAGCCTTTTATATCCGATTACTCATAAACCAGGTAGTTATTACGGATCCGAACTGATTACCAAGATCTGTCATATCCCGACACTTGTGGGCCATTTCATAATTACAATACACTCCAGGGTGTGGTAGATCGTGAGATATCATCACTTTTTAGGTGGCTGAGGGCGCTCGACTTTGCCTTGTGACTAAAAGTGGATGAAGGCGTGATATCCCATTTTTATTTATTTCAAATGTTTTACCAGGAAAGACATACTGAAATGATAGCCACTCATTTACAGATGCACCGGGGTATGTAATACAGTACAAAAGGAGAGAAAATAAATAGTACATTAACAGACATACAAAAACAACAGTATATATAAGCAATTCAGTGCATTAAAAAGAAGCAACATAGGTTACTCACCTGTAACCGTACTTCTAGGAGTGGAATATGATTCATACCCACACTATGGCAGTTCCACTGGAATATGCTAATTTGCCAGTTGTCTTTAAGCTAAGCTCCTCCCACCACCCAAGCAAAATATCCCCCGACTCTGCTCCGTGATGTCAGATCTTTGCACACTGGAAGCAGGGATCCATGTGCCACTTGCCAGGGGAGGCCAGGTGGACTGTGTAGATTTGAACCATATACCACTCCAAGAACTACAGTTACAGGTGAGCAACCTATGACAATGGATATGGTTCATTATCCAGACTCACAGCACTCCTCCAGAAGGACGGGGAAAGGCATACACCCCTGTTTGGCGAACAGAGACTGGAGAACCAAGGTCCCAAAGCCAGCATCCTGACATGACTCAAGGTTGATACGGCAGTGGGAAAAGAAGGTGTGTGCCAACTTCCAGGTTGGGGCCCTGCATATTTACTGGATAGGAACATCCCTCGAAGCAGCCACTGAGGCAGCAGTATGTCTGGTGGAATGAGTTATAAGCCCTACAAGGAAGCTCCCTACCAGCCAACCTATAGCAAAGGTCGATGCAGGATGAGATCCACCTATCAACTGTCTGTTTTGCTTCCGGGCTGCCAGACACAGCTTCAGTGTGAAACAACTGGTGAACCTCTTCCCGAACTCCAGCCATGTGCTCTATATAACAAGAGCACACTCTCCGGGTCCAAGGTATAGAGCCCGCGGTTGGCCTCTGAAGATGGATCAGGAAAGTATGCCAGTAAGTTAAGGTGAAACTCTGATACTATCTTCAGGAGGAACTTTGTGTTGGGACGAAGGAAGAATTAGTTGCTGTAGAAGACCAGATGGAGAGACTCCACCGAGAGCACTCAGGAACCAGGCTGGGAGGTACAGGGACTACAGGTCTAGATGCCTGTTCAGCAGATCTGGGTGAAGAGGCAGTCACCACAGAGGTCTGCTGTTAAAGATGAGAACATCTGGGTACTAGAACTGCCTTGGCCAGCCTGGAGCTATCAGGATCATCTGTGCCTTATCAAGGGGAAGGGAAGACATACATGAGGCCTGGGTCCAGGGCCATGCAAAGGCATCCCCCAATAGTGTCCTGGACTGTAAGGGGTGGGCACAAAACAGCCTCAGTTTAGCATTCTCCCAGGAGGCAAAAAGGTCTACTAGAGGACAGCCCCATAGGAAGAACAGGTGGTTCACCACCTCCTGATTCATGGACCACTCATGCAGCATCTCTCCTACCCAGTTGAGAGCATCCATCAGTTGACTGTTCTCTCCTGTGACATGAATCGCCAGATGATCTGCAACCAGGCTGCGCAGGAGGGTCCAGGTACAGAGGGCCTCCCAACATGAGAAAAGGGAGTGATTTCCACCCTGCTTGTTCAGGTAGAACATGGTTGTGGTGTTGTCCACTTGGACCTGCACAAACTGACCCCTGACTAGAGGAGTGAATTATGTCAGTGCAAGTCACACTGCATGGAGTTCCAGCAGATTTATGTGGAGACGGGACTCCTGAGGTGACCAGAACCCGTAGACTCTGTGGGCTCTCAGGTGCATGCTCATACCACCAGAAATGTACCTGTTGCAAGTGTGATGCTTGGTTCTGGGTACACAAATGGGACTCCTCCTTCCAGGTTTTCTGGAATCAGTCTCCACTGGATGGTATCCCACATCGGCTGGGTCACTGTAACTAGCTGGTCCAAGTGGCCTACGTGCTGGGAACACAGATGGCCCAGCTCTCACTGTTCATGGTGCACCCACCAGTGTGCTCAATGGACCATGCTGGTGCAAGATGCCATGTACCCCAGAAGCCTCAGGAAATCCTGGGCAGAGCACAAGAGCCCAACTTGAAATGATCAGACAAAGGAGGTAAGATCCAGTGCCCGGTGTGCAAGTTTAGTTTTCCCCGTAGGGACTTGATCACTTGCATGGGTACCAGTTTGGACTTATCCAGTTAACCAACTGGCCCAAGTCTCAGCAAGTCTGGACAGCCAGATCTCTGGACCTCTCCCGGCCTCTCTGTATGAACTGGCTAACAGCCAGTCATCTAGGCAGGGGTACGCCCTGACCGCTAGGTGCTGCAGGTATGTCACCACTGCCATGCACTTAGTAAAGACCATGGGTACAACAGGACCCCTTCTGCACAGAACTGGAAGTACCGGCAGTGGGCGGACAGACCGGGATGTGAAACAACACATCCTGGAGGTCTAGGGAGCAAAACCACAGGTTGAGATTCAGTGACAGAATGATTCGATTTAAAGTGACCATCTGGAACTTGCATTTCCACATGAACTGGTTCAGATCATGCAGATCCAGTATGTTGCACCAGCCACTTGTCTTGTTTCAGAACCAGGAAGTACCTGGACATGTAACCCTGACTAGCCAGGGAATCCAGGACATGGGCTGTTGCCCCTTTTGAAAGGAGCAGAACAATGTCCTCCCAAAGGGCAGACAGCATGTCCTGCAACAACCTGGATGCCTGAGGTGCACGGAGGCAATAAGGCAGGATAGCCTCAAAGTCCAGAGGCAACCCTCTGCCCACTACATCCAACAACACTTGTCTCTTGTGATAGTAGACCAATGTGGTATGAAGTGCTGTAGCCAATCTCCTATGGGGAGTTCAGACAGGGACAGGATGGGTGGATGGATGACATCCCCCAGGTCACCATTCAGAAGCTTTTATGGAGGCACCAGTGGTTGCAGTTGGTGGGGCACTAACACCCTGGGCCCCGGATTTGAGCTTGGGGCACCAGACCTGGTACTATCCCTGCTGGGGCTGCTGCCAAGGAGGCTGTGGCTAAAAGGACCGGTACTGGAAAGACAGTTTTTTTTTCCGTGTCCTTCTGAAATGATGCCACAGAATCCAGGATTGCAATTTACTTCTCAATACGAGTGAAATTTCCTTCCAGCCCAGGGCCAAATAGGCAGGTATCCAAGAAGGGGACATTGGCCAACTTGTGCTGGGTGTCTGCTGTAAAGGTGGACAGTTGCAGAAAGGCTCTGAGACAGGAGATCGCTGCTGCCATGGCATGGGCACAGGAACCGTTCAAGTCCTAGGCTGGCTGGAGCTGGTTTTTAGCCAGCAATTAACCTTGGCCTCTGATGGCCGTCACTGCTGATTGCTGACCAGCCAGGAGGTGAGACAGGATGGAATCAGAAACTCCTATTAGGGAGTGATCGAAACTGCCTATCAACATGGCACAGCCAGTCTGATGAAGACCCCAGGATGCCTCAGCATGCACCTTTTTAGTAGCATGGTAAGCTTTACAGGACTTCTTGTCTGGTGGCTTATCCACATCCCCCTGGTGTCCAGACTTGAGGAACACCAAATTAGTTACCAACCCCTCCGTGGCGGGGTGGTCTGAGAACCCAGAAAGGGACCTAGTAGGGACTGTGTACTTGAGGACCACACAGGTAGAGGATGCTGGGCAGGATGTCAGATGCTGCCAAAGCTGCAGGGCCAGTCCCAAAATAGCTTTGGCCAAGGAAAAAGGCAACCCTCCGGGAATTCATCCCTATTCAAAATGTCCCTAACTTAGCCCTTTTTTGGATTGACTCTAGCAGTACTGACATAGATTCCGTTATTAAGTGGAGAAGCTCACTGAAGAACATCTGTCCACTATTTTTAAGCGAAAAAGATGTGCTAGAACTAGAGGGCATTAGATGAAGTTGGAGGGAGGACGATTCAGAGGAAACGTGAGGAAGAATTTATTCACAGAATGGGTGGTGGACAAGTGGAACACCCTGCCAGAGGAAGTGGTGGGAGCTGAAACAATCACGGAATTTAAGAATGCATGGGATAGACATAAAGGAATTCTGGAGGTTAGGGGTAAGGGGCAACAGACTTCTAGAAAACCATAAACTGAACTTACAAGCTCAAATGGGCAGAATGGGTGGGCCATAGGCCCTTATCTGCAGACACTGTCTATGTATCTATGCATCTATGCTCAGTGGACAGCTCCTTGACCGATCCCCAGTACAGGAGGAAAGTCCCAGAGAAGGCCATTAACTCATGGTCCGAGTCGTCAAAAGACTTCCCCACATGACCCTTGATGGTTTCTAGCCACATATCATCTGGGCATCCTCCCCTGGGGTAAAGAGCACCCATCTTTGGCTGTGGTAATGGCAGCTCTATTCTGAAAAGGTGGAGAAGGAGTTGTGGGGAGCACTTGCATAGTGTGGACCATCAGGGGCACCACTGGTGACTGACAAGGGACCAGAGGTCCAGGGGGTACAGCCTTACCCTGCCTTGCAATGGACTACTGTTGCCAGAGGAGCCCCTCATAGCTCCAGCGCAGCTTGCGACAGCGACTTTCCTCACTCGAGGAGGTCAAGAAGCGTTGATGCTGGCCCAGTGGCACTGAGGGTTAAGGCACTGGATGCCACACCTCGCACCATGTCGGCGACCCGAGTTCGGAGCAAGCTCAGGTGCTGGGGGTAGGCAGGGGAGAGACTGGATTGAGCGCCCGCTGGGCTGCTCTCCTGTCCTGGAGGAAAGGCACTGGGGGGCTCAGCGCTCTGTCAGCCCCTGGTGGAGACTGGGGGCACTGCAATAGTGTGGGGCTGCATGTAATAGCGTGCCTGACGCTGGCAGGATTGCCGTGCGCCATAGCGTCGGGCAGTGCACATGCAGGGATAGGGGCAGGCGAAACAGAACATTGGAAACCCCGGTTCCAGGGGTAGGCGATGGCACCAATCCCCATGTCCACGACTGGGTTCAACTAGGCAGGCCTTCACAGACCCTCTGCCCAGAGGCCCCTGCCCGCAGCTGCAGTCTACAAACTGAAGAGCACCCAAGGTAGGAGGGGCAGCCCCACCCCCGAAGGGGTTAGGCTGGGGGTGCTAGCTGTGTGGCAGGGGTGGAGGAGAGGAAGGTTCAGCTGGGAGGACTTCAGGCAGGACAGGACAAAGGTTGGATGCCTGAGAGAGGCTCCAGGATCCGTGACCGGAGGGAAAAAGAATAGAAAAAAAAAAAAAAGAAGCGCTGATGCCAGCACCTCCTGGTCGAGTGGGATCAAGCGTGAAAATGTCTTGACCTAGGCCTTAACCGCCGACTGGAAGATTGATGGCAAGTGGAGTCTTTTGGCTGGCTGTGGTATGCCACGTGCCTTCACAAAGCAGATGGGAGACTTGGCTACACGGTCACTGTCCCAGGTCAATAATCCAGCTTGATGCAAAAGGATAAAACTCACAGAACTTATTTTGAAACAAACCAGCAGCAAGATGCAGGTGCCCCTCCCCACAAGAATCCACCGATTCTCATGGAGAAGGGCACCTGCATCTCATTGCTGTTTGTTTTCAAAATAAAGTCTGAGTTTTATCCTTTTGCATCAAACTGGATCAGCGACCTGGGACAGTGACGGTGTAGCCAAGCCTCCCATCTGCTCTGTGAGTACCATTACTGCTTTTGGCTCTGTTATTTTTGCTTGCAGCTGCCTCTGAGCTGCGTTCTACCACGTGCCTTCTCACTTTAAGCAGTATGGGCATGGAAGGTTTGACCGCCAGTGGAGGTTGCGCCCACCGAGGACCAGATGGGGACACTGAATAAACCATGTTCTCGAGTGAGGATCTCTAGCAATGGGGTGTGCAAAACTGATTCCACAACCTCGTGTGACAGCTGTTCAATAGGCTCGAGGAAAATTTCTATTGCCTGGTCGACAGGAGTCAAAGTCAACCGGCTTGATGGTGGAACCAAAGATCCCTTGACCTGCCCATTGATGGAAGGGCGCTCTACCACCGCCAAGCAGTTTTGCAAGTCGAGGGAGTGGGAGGACCACAGTCTCTCCTGGTCCCATGACTGCCACCAGTGGCACTTGCACTTGGAAACACGGTGGACAGGGTTTTCCTCCAGGAGGGTCAAACACATATCCCAGAAGCCTCTGGTGAATGACCCTCTGTCTCTAGCCCCAGCCAGGAACACTGCCAAGATAGAGGAGGTGCCTGCTGTGGCAGCTGCTATTTCTACCTCTAGGGACACAAGCTGTTGAGCAGACCTGGCCACTGCTGAGGCCTTCTTGTGGCCCTTAGGATGGTCCTTCGGATCCCGTCCCAGAGACTGACCAAGCAAGAGCCAAAGCTTCCTGTACTCAAGAAGCTTGCTGAGACAAAGACCGCAACCTTGCCATGTTGTGTTGTCCACCCAAGCAATACATGGGGGGAGCAGGGAAAACTGAAGTAAGGTGCCTGCCTGGTGCCATGGCTTGGAGAGACAGGAAGCGCATCCTCAGGATCACGAGAACAGCTGCACGGGAGTCTGAGCTGGACGTCATTGTCCACCTAGGGACAAATGACTTAGCTAATCATGAGATTAGAGCAGTGCAGAAGGACTTTGTCGAATTGGGGAGGGGCCTAAGACAAGTAGCACACACAATATCCTTCTCTGAGGTGCTGCCTGTCAATGGCATGAGTGAGGCGAGGGTACTTTGCACCATGCAGTTTAATGAATGGTTGAAAAATGGTGTGGAGCACAGGGTTTGGCTTCACTGGGACTGGGGTTCCACCTGGAAGGACACCAGCCTATACTGGCAGGATGGTCTGCATCTGTCCAGGAAGAGAACAAGTCTTTTGAGCAATCGGTTTAAATGCTTCATTGGCAAGCTTTTAAACTAGTCAAGGGGGGGAGGCACTGATAAGCAGCAGGAAAATCCCAGCCTCTCCCTACAAAATAGGGTACTACATGAGAAAAAGACCGAGGTAGACAGGTTAGTGGGGGATGCTGCAAAAGAAGGTAAAGCCATCAAAAAATGGAGAGCGATGAGTACCAATGCTCGTAGTCTGAGTAACAAGCTTCCTGAATTAGTGACCTTCATGGAGGAGGAACATCTGGATATCATCGCAGTCACAGAAACATGGTACACACAAAACCATGACTGGGACATAAACATACCAGGATACACTATCTACAGGAGGGACAGGGAGGGTAAACGAGGAGGAGGAGTAGCTCTTTACATAAGGGAAGGAATCAAAGCAACAGAACAAAAGGGAAAACAGGGAGGTGAAGAAGCACTGTGGGTAAATTTGGAGACCGGCAATGGCACCACAATCCACACAGGGGGTTGTATACAGACCCCCTTCTCAGGGGGAGGAACTGGACAAGGAAATGATGGAAAGCATACTTAGAATGGCAGAAAAAGGGGAGATATTGCTGATGGGTGATCTGAATATGCCAGATGTTAACTGGAGTGCAGTTGCAGCAGCCACTTCAAAGAGTGGGGTTATTCTAGATGCCCTACAGGGGGGCAGGCCTTAGATAACTAGTATTGGAGCCCACTCGAGAGGGAGCAATCTTATACCTGGTTCTCTCAAATGGAGATGAAGAGAGGATCACAGATGTAGAAGTGGGTAGCCATCTGGGAACTAGCGACCATCGAACAGTATGGATCACAATAAACACAGCAATAGAGTCAAGCCATACAAAGGCAAAAGTACTAGACTTTAGGAGGGCTGACTTTGCCAAAATGAGTGAGTGCCTAAGGAATGCACTAGCAAATGGGCAGGAAGGAGGGGTGGAAGAACAATGGGGAAAAATAAAAACTGCCATCACAGAGGTAACAAGCCTTTGTGTGAAGCAAATAAAACGAAGCGATGTAAGCCACTATGGTCCTCAAAGGAAGTGGCAGTGAAGGTTCAAGAGAAAAGAAAGCATTCAGGAAAGCGGAATCACAGAAGGAGCAGGACAGAGAACTGTATCAGTTAAAGCAAAGGAAGCTGGGAAGGCAGTCAGAACAGCAAAGGCCCAAACCGAGAAAAGATAGCCAACTCAGTTAAGAAGGGGATAAAACCTTTATAGGTACAACAGGGAGCGAAGGAAGACCAAGGGAGGGTTAGTGAGGCTTAATAAAGAGGAGGAGGGTGGGCAGAGGGTGACTGTGAAAAGGCAGAGATACTAAACAAATATTTTGCTCAGTATTTACAAAGGAAGTGGGGAGGTACCTAAAACAAATAGTAGAAACACTCTGGATACAGAAGTTGATACCAGCCCATTTACAGAAGAAAGGGTTCTGAAAGAACTCTTAAAACTAAAGGTAGACAAAGCAATGGGGCCTGATGGGATTCATCCCAGAATTCTAAAAGAACTAAGGGTAAAACTAGTGACACAACTGACTACCCTCTTTAACAAATCTTGGGAGGATGGGGTGGTACCAGAGGACTGGAGAAGGGCAGATGTGATTCCCCCTCACAAAAGTGGGAGCAAGGCAGAAGCAGAAAACTACAGACCTGTTAGTTTAACATCAGTGGTAGGGAAAATGATGGAATCACTTCTGAAGGAAAGAACTGTTGAGTATCTAGAGGCCAGATGGGCTCAGGACCCAAGGCAGCATGGATTCACAGTGGGAAGGTCATGCCAGACAAATCTGATAGATTTCTTTGACTGGGTGACCAAAGTAGTAGATCAGGGAGGGGCTGTGGACATGGCCTACCTAGACTTTAGCAAGGCATTTGACACAGTCCCACACAAAAGATTAATATACAAGTTAGCCAGCCTGGGAGTGGGTCCCAAGATGACAGCCTGGGTAAAGAATTAGCTGGAGAATAGGACACAGAGAGTAATAGTAAATGGAGTCACTCTGAAGAAGGGGGTTACTAGTTGGGGTACATGAGAGTTCAGTGTAGGACCGGTCCTCTTCAATGTCTTTATAAGTGACATTGCAGAGGGACTGGAAGGAAAATATGTCTCTTGCAGATGACACAAAGATCTGCAACAGAGTTGATGCACAAGGTGGGTGGAAAGGATGAGAAGGGACTTGGCAAGGTTAGAGGAATGGTCAAATGTATGGCAGCTTAGATTCAATGCTAAGAAGTGCAAGGTAATGCATCTGGGAAACAAAGCCCAGGGAAGAGTACACAATGGGGTAAGATACTAACAACAACAAAATGGAAAGAGACCTGGGGTAGTCATATCAGATGACCTAAAGGTGGGCAAGCAATGTGAGAGGGCAGCAAGGAGGGCTGGGGGATACTGGGATGCATAGGGAGAGGCATCACCAGTAGAAAACAGGAAGTTATTATCCCTCTGTACAGACAGTTGGTGAGACCCCATCTGGAGTACTGCGTGCAGTTCTGGAGACCCAATCTCCGCAAAGACATAGACAGGATGGAGGCTGTCCAGAGGAGGGCAACTAAAATGGTGCAGGGTCTGCACTGGAAGACATACGAAGAGAGACTTAAGGAGCTTGAATATGTATAGCCTCGAGGAAAGGAGGAGAGGGGACATGATAGAAACTTTCAAGTACCTCAAGGGAATCAACAAAGTCCAAGAGGGTAGCATCTTTCAAAAAAAGAGGTGTGCAAGAACAAGGGCACAATTTGAAGATAGAAGGGGGCGGCTCAGAGGTAATTTAAGGAAGTATTTTTTCACAGAGAGGGTTGTGGATGCATGGAACGGCCTTCCAGAGGAGGTTGTGGAGTCAAAAACAGTGGTGGAATTCAAGCATGCATGGGACAGTCATAAGGCAATTCTAGGGGGTTGGGGTAGGAAGAAGTAGGCTGCTGGTTAACTAGGATCTGCAGCTTATCCATTAGGTAGGGAAATGGGCAGACTGGGTGGGCCAAGCGGACCTTATCTGCCATCAAAATCTATGTTTCTATGTCATGTGGGTCGGTAACCAACATCTTCTACTGGCACCAAACACAGGACCTGAACCCCAACTTCCATCGCTCCATCGACTGTCTAAGTGTTGAGTTGAAGTAACCGAGGAAAGAAATTAAAATAATTAAACTTTGAAAAACTAAGTTTACCAATGGCGCACTAAATCCTAAGCAACAGTCGCGAAGGAGGTGACCTGTTCCTCCACTGGAAAGAAAGACCTGATGTCATGGGACAGAGTCGGGGGATATATCAGCCATGTGGTAGGAGGAACTTAGCGTGAAGACATCCTGCAAATTAGCATATTCCAATGGAACTGCCAGAGTGTGGATGCTGAACCATATCCTGCTGTTTATGATTGCTTTATTGTAGCCATAGACAGTACTGTAATCTATAAGGTAATGTCTAGGGTCAGTAATACTTCCACATGACAATTCTAAATGCACCAGCTACTTGGTTCTCTTCATTGCAAGCTGCCTGTGTGTGAGATATAATCTCTCTAGATGTGTGTGCATGCTTTGAAGCAAACATATGTAAACTTTTGGAATGCATCTATTTAGCATAGCTACAGAGCAATCATTTATATCCAAAACACACTAAAATCTGAGATCTGTTACTGATCTCCTTTCACGAGATAGCTATTTAGAAGTCATAAGGCAACCAAGCTGTAGACAGTCTCTCCAGGCACAAGATGAAAAGGAAATACTTTGGAAAACAGTGGAGTTTAAAATTTATAACTCTGCAGCCCTTCTGTAGATCTGCACTATTTCTTCCTGCAGACCCTTTCAGAATCAAAGTCCATATAGCACACCAGGCATTTCTTTAAATTCAAAGCTGTTTTGGAAAGGAAACGTTACTCACCATAGTAACATATTTTCTTCCAATGGATTAGAAAAGTCAGTCAAACTTGTGCATCACCACCACGAGGTGCACATTTTCCTGTAATTTTGAATCTTTTTTCAAAGACCGCTCATGGGCTAACACCTGGCGGAAGCCAGATGATAGCCCAAGTCATGGGGAAGGGCTACCCTCAATGCTGATACACGCGTGTGTGCGAGGGCATGCATGCATGATGAATTATCGCACACTGGTGGCCCTGATAAGATACTATTGGAGGGAAAAAACTGTGGTCAGCTACATGACTTCCTTGCCCACCACAGGCTCCACATCATGGACTGGGCAGGGTTCCATATCTGGATGGGGTCAGAGGGGAAGAGGATGAACATTTACTGCGTCTACAGATACAAACTCTATAACTAGTGCCTCCTTGACATTTAGGGGAAAAAAGCACAAATTACCCAAGGAAAGGTTTGTAGACAGGTCCTTGCCTATTTACACAAGTCTAGTATTGTGTTTGTTGGCATTGTAATGACAAGTTAAAAGGCAGCGGTACCATCAGTGCAGCAGTAGTGCTGCCACTCATGATGCCAGTGACTTGAGTTCCAGAATGAGCCTGGGGGGGGAGACTGAGTGTCCCAGGGGACGCTCTCCTCTTCCAGGGTGGGCGGGTCACTGTCCTTGCTGCAATACTGCCACTTGGGTATCCACAGATGGAATTGCAGTTGAGAGAGAGACACAGACTGGGGATTCGGTGCAGCAGCACATAATACCGTGCACCTTGGACCTCCTTTGTGGGCCTCTGGGGCCGGAAGAAACAAAACGAACAAGCTGAACCGCTGAGACAGACAGCTCCAGTGGACCAAACATGGACTAACCCAGAAACCTCACAAGGATTGCTTAGGTGAGGGGGGCACCCTTCCTTCCCTCTTGTTAGGGAGGGGTGTCTGATATTGAAGCTACATGGAGGTAGGAAGCTGCAGGGGTACAGGGCTCAGTAGAGCAAAGCACCTTGTAGACCCACGGCAGGCAGGGGCACAGAAAAAAAAAATTTTAAAGGTAGTGTGGTCAGGTTGCCACGATGCGCTGCCGTACAGATGACTCAAGTTTGGGAGTAAGCTCAGGATACTGAGTCACCCCAGAGTCCATGCCACAGAGAGGAAGCCATGGGGAACAGCAGGGTGGGGCTGGACCTGGTGGAGGACAGGTGTCAATGGGCCAAAACAGAGTATATCTCTTGGACCAGAGTATATCCCTGACAGATGAGCATGGCCGGGGAGAAAATGCGCTATAAACAAAAAGGCAGAGAGGTCTTGTGGTCAGAGTGCTGAAGTATGAAATAGGAGATCACCGGTTTAAATCCCACTACAGACACTGGCTGACTCTACAGATCCGGTCACATCTCTTGACCTCCATATACTGTCTTCCTCCTGGCTACAAGAAAGTAAAGCTGGATCCCACTGAAAACAAGATGCCGTGTCCCAGCTGGCTATACTGGCTACAACCAACATAAAAACCACAGAAAACAATATAACAGCAACCCAGCTAAATTGCTCAAGAATAAAAGTATGTGCAACCATTGGGATCAGACCAATTAAAGCGTTCATTTGCCCTGTTCTGGAACTTCATGTTCGCATTTTTAATAATGGGTAATGAATTCATCAATGTACTGTAATTGTTTAACAGCAGCGGACCCAGTCCATTAAAGTTCTTCTAGAATGAACTCGAACTTCATTAATGGGTTGCAGGACTTTTTCTTTTTTTTCTTTTTATTGAGATGCAGCTCAGTGTGAGAATATCACTGAAAAAGGACTCTCTCACTTTTTCGAGTACAGAGGAACTTGGGGGTTATAGAGCAGATCTGCTCATTGCTGGTGCTAAATGGACAAGTTAAGGGGCTTGGAAACCTATGTGGTAGGGGGGACTAATACACTGGATGAAAGCCCCTTAAAACAGTTTTGTGTTTTTCTTTGCCTGGTTGAATCTGAATTAACCATACGTTTTTCTGATAAATCTATGTTGTCCAACTCCACTTTCCACTGAAATAGTGACAGGACTTGTGGAGACAACAAACATCACCTTCATAATAAAATATTTAAGCAATAAGGCATGACCAGGAGTTATGTTAATGGTATGTTAATCACCCTCCAAGAGTATAATGTTGCACGAATCGTAGCCAAATGGCACATGCCCTTAGAGGGTGATTCACTGACCATTAACATAACCCCTGGAATTGCCTTACTGCTATTGTAATAACAACATTTTTAAACAGTGTTAAACTTTGGTCAGGATATGATTAGGCTCTACATGTATGTTAATAAAAGATTAACATAAGGCTGATAGAATGTTTCCAGCCAATCAGAACACTCTATTTCTCAGATCCTTATTATAATAAACCAAAAGGTTTCTGGTCTATGTATCTGGTATATATAGGGCGACCTTTAATCCTGCTTAGTTTTTTTTTCAGTTCCTTCTCCTCAGTGATTTCCATACTGTTACCCATAATGCTCTGGTGATTTACATTACTCCTGTATAGAAGGATAGTGACACCAATGTATTTACATTAGGGTAACAGTTACAAGTTGGGTACTATTGCAACACAAAGGTTCTAATTTATTACATTTTAAAAGTGGCGTAAATCAGACCAAGGTCATTACCCATGGTGCTATTTGCTCTGATTTTATTAAGGCAATTTTCCACTGCTGTTACTGCTATTGCTATTCTTGAGGTCAGAGTTAGTGGTTTCATTCGCTGCTCTGCTTAACCACTCAGTGGAGGAAGCAATAAACTGTTTAATGAAACCAGGCAGTAAAGGAACTAGCAGAAGTGTTAACCTTTGTTACAAGTGGAAAATTGCTTTCATAAAACCAAGGTAAACAACATTAGACTAAAAGTAATCAGTGATAAAGGGGGTGACACACACTATTTTTGGCAGACTCAGGTAACACTGATTCTACAATGACCGTGGGAACCCCATCTGATTGATGTGTACCATTTTAAAACAAAGGATGAAACACTAGACCTCAGTAGAGAGGCATTACAGGCCGGTGGTTAGAGCGCCGAACACTGAAACAGCAGATCTCTGATCACAATCTCACAACAGTCTCAGGGTTTAATTTTATTTAACATCAATGTACAAGCCCAGGGCTAGTGCAGTGATGTCCATACTTGCATGTGCTGCCTAATGTGGAGCTGTGCCACAGTTACTTCACCTCACTTCTGGGAGTGACGGTCCTTTCTTAAAGCAGCAGTTACTAAGCTATAAAAAAAAGTAATGACTGTGTTTGCCACTGTTAACTGTAACGTCAAATCTCCAGTCCTGCTGGAGAGGACTATGGACTAGTGCAAGCTTCTGTGGGCTACTACAATTCTTGATTATTTTGTCCTTCTGTCTAGTGCAAAAAAAAAAAGTTAATGTCAACCCCTTCCAGAGGTGGGCAAGCCAGGAATTGTTCACTTAAAGCCAAGCCATGGCTGCTGCAGACAGTCCTCTACGTTACTGACAGTGTCCCTCATGAGTTGCACTCGAGAAGTTGAAAGTTTCAGCCACTGCACTAACTGCTCAGGCTGACAACAATTCTTGCTTTGATCATAGCCATTCCATGGGGAGAATTATCCGCAGAACTCTTTTTAACCGGCTACCTCTCTCCCTAACTTCCCTCCTAGTACCATGCAATAGCCTCTACCCCCTCAGATCTGAGTGTGACCAGCAGACCATCCCAAGGTCTAGGTCCAAATACGGCACTATAGCCTTTGCTAGTGCTGCCCCCAAACTTTGGAACAGCTTCCCCCTACATGTGTGACAGTGCCAAGTCCCCATCCCCTTCAGAAACCACCTCTGCACTTTCCTGATCCAGCACTTCCACTGCACTTGCTCCGTATAACCTTGTCCCCTTACCACATGACTCCCACCTAAATTATGCTTCTGGCGAACTAACTCTCGCTTAAAAGGGATGCTTGCCTTTGTATTTTCCCTGGTCATAGTCCCAGATGTTCAAATTTTACTATGCTGAATATACTTACTGTATGTATTACTGCATTGTATGTAATCAGCACCACTCGCTCTATCGTACTGATTTCTTGTTGCATTTGTTACCATGAACCCTATGTGACCTGCGCCTGTTGAATATATCATCTTAGTGTATGCACTTCTGAGCCCTAAGTAACCTGATTTGTCTTGCCTAGCTTTGTACTGTACCACTTGCAGCATCGTGTCAATGTTTTCCATTGTTTTCATTGTTAAGCGTGTAACTCTGCCTTGTAACCTCCCGGGTCGTGCCTGAAACTAGGCAAATGTCTGCCTGCAGCCTAGTGCACCTTACCTGGTCAACAAAAACTAAATAATAACTGGCTTAGCTTGAACTTGGCTCCCCATTGCTGACAGACGTCACGCCGAGCCAGGCACTAAGCTCAAGCTAGGCATGAGCCTGCTCTAGCTTGCCGACCTCTAACCCTTTCAGATGAACAAGGTGGGTGATCTGATACCTTTTACTGAACAACAAGAGATTTACAAAACACAGGCTTTCAGGCTACACAGAGCCCTTCATCGGGTGTAGCAGTTTGTTACACCCATGTGTAGGGAAGCTTGTTTTCTGTAGAACCTGGCTGCTACACCTCATAAAAGGGCTCTGTGTAGCTTGAAAGCTTGTGTTCTAGTCCAATAAAAGGTATCAAATCACCCACTTTGTTCATCTTTTTGTACAAGGACCAATACAGCTACAAACAATTCTCTAACCCTCTCATTCACTAATTCACTTTCTCAAATTTGGGGTGGCGTTGTCGAGCAGGATCATAGGAAACATCAGACAGCAACAGTAAATAAAATGGTGTATGTTGGATTTCCAAATAAAGGCTTTACTTAAGGTGGGATCCTGCGCACTTTATGAAGATGGGAGTTCAGACCCCTCCATCTTTGCCATCTATTCCATTCTGAGATCTCCTTTAGCACCCTCTGAGAGTCTCAAAATAGTATTTCAGCTTCCCTCACCAGATTCTCTAAAGTTTCCAAATGGGTTCTAAGATGCTGATGGTCTTTGATCAGAGCTCCTGTTGATTGCAAGTGCCTCTTCACCTCCATTAGTTCCCATTTCGTCACATTCACTGCTGTTTCAGTCTGAGTAAGCCTGGAGGCTACTGTGCCTCATTTTGCAGTAACCAAAATAATCAAACACTATATCTTTCCGCTCATGGATGGTAAAGTTTTGGTTTGAGCCTCCTCCTGCATGGCACTGGGAGCGGGGGCACTCCAGACCACATGACACGGACTCCAACTTGAGAGTTACTTTTCAGTTGGTCTGCTACCTGTTGACTTCTCTGAGGCACTTGTCCATTTTGAGGAGAAACAGGTTACCAGGCAAAATATATCAATACCTGTAGTTAGCAGCCACTGTAAAAAAATAATTTTTGATATTTGAAAGTGTCTCAATCCAGGCACGGTCTCTCTATGCTGCCGCAATGTTCAGACTCCACAGTGCCTCCCTTCCCCATGCACTTTTATTTCATTATAAGGAGGTAGTCACAAAAAATGTCTTCCGGGTTTCCATCATAATGCCACTACACTGCCATCAGGTATGACAGCCTGCCATTTCTATTTGTAATACAATGTGTACTCTATTGGGGATTTGCAGCCATTTTCGTGTAACTTCTCTAAGGCCACCTTTGGAAACTAGTTCTCCAAAGGTTTTTCACTGTATGTAGTTTAAATAAACAGAAATGTACGGTATAGAATACTGTTTTTTAATTTTCACAGCATCACTTCAGTACTGGGATACAGATTTGGAGACCTCAGAGAAATATCCCACACAAGTCACAATAAGCAGAGTGGGCATAATCTGTATCTCGAAAATCACAGAAACACAGACAGCGACAGCAGGAATAGATCAACGGTCCATGTAGTCTGATCCTAATACAGTATGTGATTTTCTTTGGAACTTGGCACTGGCTGCAATGGCTCTTCAGGATTTTTATTTCTGTTAAAATGTACTGTGTGACTTTGCCCCTCAAATCTTGTATCAATGCAGTTCAAATTTAATTTCCTAAATTAATTGTTTATGGCTTCTGTTTTGAAGCTATATGCTTGCTACAGTATTGTTAATGTAATATCCTTTTGATATGCAATCAAAATAAAGTTGTAATTCCAACCTGCCAAGACTCCTCGATCATACTTAGAAGCACAAAAACAGATGGCAGAAAAAGACCACTAGTCCATCCAGCATGCCGGTGTTGTATCTTATCCTATCACCGAGGCCTAGTGTCTATATGGCGTTTATGCCCACGCTACCCACTCCTTTGTTCCCCTGCCTTGCTCCTACCCCCGGGTGACAATTAAGCCCTTTATGCTGTCACAGTTGTGTTTAAAGCCATTTCATTTTCATCATCCTATGAGGACAGTAGGTTTGCCTTTTTGTTTTTGTTAAATGGAAACGTCCATGTCCTGGTGGGCCCCACCTCCATGTGAAGTGGGGCCTGATTAGCAAATACATAACTGTTACAAAATGTAGAACTTACTGCTGATTATTTAATTCCCCCATCGCACCCGCAAATACCCGCAGCTGTCCCCAAGATGACGTGGCAGGCGGGGAGCAGCCCGGGTGTCTCCATATGCTGGCTGCATTGCTGGATTTTTAAATAGCTCCAGCTTGGAGCCAGTGTACCGCCACAACATATGGAGACCAATTACAGACAGCTAGCATATCTGTTAGTCTGTACCTGGTCTCAGTACTACAAGTACACCGATAGACTCCAAATCGGAGCTGTTAGAACCTACCGCAATACAGATTATCCAGCAATGCAGCCAGCATATGGAGACACCCCGGCTGTTCCCTGCCTGCCACGACATCCTAAGGACAGCCGCGGGTGCTTGTGGGCACGATGGGGAGGGTGTTGGAACTGAAAATGCTGACAGGGAGGGCACAGGATCAACCAGAGATTAATTGAAATTAAATAATCAGCAGTAAGTGGCACATTTTGTAACAGTTATGCATCTGCTAATCGGGCCCCACTTCACACAGAGGTGGGGCCCGCCGCCGGGACATGGACATTTTCCTTTAAGTACAAGGAATATCGCTGTGGATCTAACCAGCTACACTGTAGGTTTGTTCTACTTCAATATCAGCAAGGCTTTCAACTCTGTGCCTCACAGGTTGCTGCAGAAGCTAAAGGATCTAGGTGAAGCAAGGGACACAAAGAGGTGGGAAACTGTTTGGAAGCAAGACAGCAGAGGGTTGTGGTAAACCGATCAAATCGGAGGAGGGTGAGGTAACTAGTTGAGTGCATCAGGGATCGGTCCTGTGTCTAGTCCTTTTCAATATGTTAATCTGCAACACAGGAGAGTTATGGAAATATAAATGTACTCAGAATGAGGAGGATGTGGAGGTCCATAATGATAAATCGAGGGTTTCCATGCTGAGTGGTTAGAGAAGCAAAGGCTGCTAAGGAAATACGGCTGACACAGGGAGTAAAATTGGGCGAAAAGCCCTTCTTCAAATGTCTTCAAATGTGTAAGGGAAAAGAGAGATATTAAAGATGTAATTGTCAGATTAAAAAAGGAGGAGGGTTGGGCAGAAGGAAGTGAAGAGAAAGCGGAAGTGCTTAACAAGTACTTCTGCTCCATTTCCACTACAGAGAAGGACAGACCAATGCCGCAATGAAGCAGGGAGGTGGGGGTGGGGAAGGGTGGTACCATCAGCAGTGTGAGAGTGTGGACGGGGTGCTTAAGGGCCTAAAGGCCCTGAAGGTGGACAAATCCCAAGGACCAGACAGAGTGCACCAGAGGGTCCTAAGGGAACTGGTGAAAGTGCTGGCATGACGCCAGCAAACCTGTTTAGCACCTCTCTGGAGTCCGGGAGTGTGCCTTGGGACTGGGGAACTGCACAGGTGGTGCCTCTCCATAAAAGCGGTCCAAGGGATAAACCAGAGAAATACAGGTCAGTCAGTCTGACCTTAATAGTGGGGAAACTGATGGAGACTATCCTGAAAGAGAGAGACTGGTTGGTTTTCTCAGGGAAAACAGGCTGCAAGACATGAGGCAGCATGGGTTTGTTTCGGGGAGGTCCTGCCAGACTGATTTGACTTTTCTGACTGGATGACCAAGACAGTGGACTGGGGCCAAGTAGTTAATGTCTTGCATCTGGACTTCAGCAAGGCCTTTGACTTTGTACCTCATATGAGATTGATCAGGAAGCTAGAAGATCTGGGGGTGGGGGTCAAGTTCACTAGATGGATCAAAAAACTGGTTATAGGATGGAAGCCAAAAGGTGGTGGCCGTTGTCAGGGTTCTTGGAAACTAGGCCAGTGAGCAGTGGGGTCCCACAGGGCTCGGTGTTTGGGCTGGCATTGTTAAACTTCTTCATCAGTGACACAGCAGATGGACTCAAGGGTAAAATCAGCCTTTTCACAGACAACACAAAGCTCTGTGGGAGGATGGGCATGAAGGAGGGGAGACAGAAATGAAGAGAAGAGCTGGCTAGGTTAGAGAAGTGGTCTGGCACTTGGCAACCAGGGTTAAATGCTAAAAAGTGCAAAGTTACGCACTTAGGGGCAAGGAACCTAGTGACCAAATACTGGCTAGGTGGCATGCAGGTCACGAAGTTTGTTGAAGAAAAGGAGCTAGTGGTTATTATCAAGCGTGAACTGAAGCACTCGGCACACTGCAGGACAGCTGCAGCAAAGGCAATTCGGATGCTTAGCTGAACTGTCAACGGGATTACCAGCAAGAAGGCGGAAATCATACTACCTTTGTACAGGTCACTGGTAGGACCGCACCTAGAGTACTGTGTGCAGTATTGGTGCCCTTATCTTAAGAAGGATGTCAACTCACTGGAGACAGTCCAGAGGTGGGCGACCAAGATGATCCAGGACCAGAAGGGCAGCACCTACAAGGAGATTCTCAAGGGGTTCAACATGCACTTCCTGGAGAACAGAAGGGAGAGGAGGGATAAGATCGAGATTGTCAAATATCTTAAAGGTATTAACAGGGTGAATGCAGAGGGCCCCCTCCCTATACAGCCCCAAATCATATTTGCCTTGCTGTAGGCCCTTAAGCACCCTGTCCACACTCTCACACTGCTGATGGTACCGCCTTTTCCCATCCCCACCCCCTGCTCCACTGCAGCATTGGTCTGTCCTTCTCTGTAGTGAAAATGGAGCAGAAGTACTTGTTAAGCACCTCCGCTTTCTCTTCACTTCCTTCTGCCCAAGTCACTCTTAGTGGAAACAAGTTAACTAGGGGGAATGCTGGCCCACTGGTGTAGGGGTAGCACTGCTACCTGTGACTCTGATGACCCATGTTCGGAAGTGAGCAAGGTGCGTCAGAGGGCTGGCCGGGGGGAGGTGGGATGGGCGTCCCATGGACAGCTCTCCTCCTCCTCTGGGAAGGGGGTTACGGTTGTGGTTTTCCCAGCATGCCAGCGACACCCAGTGCAGACTGGGTGTGCAACAGCTGAGACCACGAGGCAATGAACGGAGGCATCGGTAGACGTCTGTGGGTCGAGTGTGCCCAACCTGCGCCGACATCATTGCACATCCAAATCTCCTGGGGGAAACCTATGGAGAAAACCCCTAGGCATGGCAGCACCGTGAAGCTCCTGAACTGTCTCCTGAATGGCGCCCCAGGTGCAAGCCTCGGCTGGGGCCTCTGATGTATCTTTGTCTCTCCCCTCAAAGAGCCCTGCCATAGGGGGCAAGCTACGGGCTACCCAGTCTGGGCAGCCTGGGGGGGGGGGGGATGCTGGAAGGTCGGTCCAGGTGCCAAGGAAAATAACAAACATTTCTAGATACTAAATGTGCATAACTTTAAGCTTGGAGGACAACTGGCTGAGCCCATAGCCCCAGCACTTCAACCCACACAGGGCCTTCGTTAGGGAGCAGGCTGAGGCACAGGGGCTGTGGGCTTAGCTGGCTGTCCTCCATGCTTAAAACAAAGTGTGTTTAGCACCTAGAAGTGCTTTTTATTTTTCCCGCATACTTCACAGGTGCATTGTCTTTTTTTCACATTGTTACTTACAGGCTGGCTGCCTTGGTTTGCACTGTCTCCTCGATCCAGAGTGCACTTACTTTGTTGCATCTCTACAGCAAGGCAAACATGATTTGGGGCTGTATAGGGAGGGGTACTGACAGCAGAAAAAAGGAGGTAATACTGTGCGAATCCACACCTGTACTGTGCCCAGTTCTGGAGTCCTCACCTGAGGAAATGCAGGGACAGGTTAGAGATGGTCCAGCGTAGCTTAACAAAAATGATTCAGTCACCACGGCAGTTTTTCCCCCTTCATATAGCTTTTTGCTCTTCCATTGCCACCTACACCTTACCATCGGGCTTATCACCCAGTAGCTCCCAACCCTGTCAGCCTCTCCCCCAACCGTCTTACCGGTGGGGATATACATGGAGCAGGATCCAAGAGCATTGAGGGCCATCACACACAGCAATGAAGAAAGAGAGTTTTTTTTTGTTTTTTCTTCTTCCTGACCCAGAGATATGGCGGCATGATGAGCACAAGTGCGTGGAGGCACGCATGCGCTCCCAGAACTACAGTCTCCCCTCCACCCTCCCGACGTAATGTCAGTTCCCCAGACCTCTCTCTGACATCCAGCCTCCACTGGGTGTCAGCCAAGAGTGAAGAAACTTGCCTCCCTAATCCAGAAGATGAGAGCAACCCAGCGGCCACTTCAATTATCTCCCAGCACCCCCCAACCCCCAACGACCACAGTTCGTTCCTGAACCCAAGTCGCCATGTGGTGCGAAGTATGATGCCCAGCACCTCAGCCATCAGCACCACCAGGCCGGCAACCATGGGTGATCTTAACAAGGATTGGCTTAGGGCACTGAACATGTAGCCACTGGAGACCAGACGGGAGAGTGGACATAAGATACATACCTTCAAATTCAAATTCCTGAAAGGAATGAACAAGATGAACTGTGAGGAACTACTTGATAGGAATAGCGCATCAAGAACACTGGGACATGAATGGAAACTGACATGGTAGATGAGGTAGAGGAGGCATGTGAGAAGGTTTTATTTTACAGAGAGCGTCATGGAACAGTCTGCCAGCTGATGTGGAGGGCACCAAAACCTTTCTAAGCAAAATCAAGCCATAGTCAACATGCCACAAACAAATGCGAATACCTTCTGAACCGTAAGTGCTACACACAAAGTACGAGTGGCAAAGTTGTTCAGCACAAAATTATCTTTCTAATAGTGCTATGCGATTAATTATAAGTAGTTCCTATTTTTTCTATATTGGTTGAAACAGCAAAAAATTTTCTTTTTTCAACAAAAAAGGCAACATAAACGATTTTTTTTTGTGGGAAAATATTTAACATATCAACACCAAATTAAGCATCCATACATAAGATGGACGTACAAAACTAATTTTGTACTAAAAAACAATTTTTCTAATATAATACATGTATTTTTTCCATTTTATTCAAAGTGGATAGGTGAAGCTTGAGAGACAAATGTCAGCCATACACATCATACCATAAAAGAATGCTACTATCTTCTAAAGTATATGTGACAGACACAAAGTATCAGTGGCAAAGTTGTTCAGCACAAAGTTACCTTTCCAACGGTGCTATGCAGTCAATTCTACTCACTTTGGTTTGTGAAATATTTAAGTTTTAAGCAGTGACGTCCTCAGACGTCCCAAGTCCTCAGTGGCACAAAGTGCAGGATGTCTGGAGGCATTAAAGACCTCAGGAATATCCTTTCTGCTGCCACCTACAGGCGTCTCAGGGTCTCAATGAGTTAATGGATTCAAATGTATGTGACACTGATTATGGCCACTTGATTCAGTCTGAATCCATGGGACTAAAGACTCCTGGCATGACTTTCAGTTTTGTGTTTGTGGGTAAGCATGATACAGCATTTTTTTTTCCATAGAGGTTTTTTCTGCACCTTGAAACCTGGCGGGTGGCTATGGCCCTCCCTCAGTGGGACTCATCCCCGCTCAGCCAACCCCTGGTAGTTCCCCCGCAGCTTGCCCCCTGCGGCAGGGCCAGGGAGGAGAGCACCTGCCCCCCGGACACAAATCCAGAAGCTGGGGGGTGGTACAGGGACATGGGGCCATTATGGAGCCCTCCAGCTCTCTTTTCCTCTTTTCTCCTGTCCACCCTCCTCTACCGACGTAAGGACATCAGTATGTGTCTCCCACCCAGTACTGCCCTACAGCCACCACCAGAGGGCAGTCATCAAGCGGGATGACAAGCCTCCCTCCCCCAAAGAGAGGAGAGGAGAGGAGAGCAGAGCAGTCCTCTGGACACTTGATCCTCCCTCTCCCCTGCTAACCCGGGCTCATTCCCGAACCCAGGTCACCGGTGTGGCACAAGGTATAGCAACCAGTGCCTCAACCTTCAGCACCACTGGGCCGGCTATGATACAGCATTTTTTAAGGTGTGCTTTCCTTTTAAGAATAATAGTTCTTTATACTTTTAATTTACGTTATTTAATATCCTTACAGAAAATCAGCACAGATCAGACATACTAGGACTCTGTAAATAGGACTGCAGGAGTAAGGATGGATCCACAATTCTTTTTTTTTCTGATAACAGTGTTTATTATCCTGTAGCTGGAACAGTTAGCTTACAGTCCCATCCCTGTCTCCCACTGACTGGCAAACACTTCCCTTAGCACTTGCCTGTACCACAAGGATCTCCATGGATTACACCCTATGGCACGGCCAGGAGGGGGACAGCTGCTCTCCCCCAACCCCCAGAGACCTTCATCCAGATCTGGGTCCTGGGTGATGGTGCAGGCCTAGGGCAGGCAGGTAGGACTTCATTTGTGCATGCCATGTTTCCTCTTTTCTCCACAGTCTTCCCCTACTGGGGCACTAACGTCAGCATGTACTGCGTGGAGGCATACATGTGATGCATCAGTCCCACTGCTCCCTTCCTTCACTTCCCTCACATCTGCACTGCCACCAGGCTTCCACTTGGTGACAGTTGAAGGCAAAGCTGTAAACCACCCTCCTCAGGACAGAACAGCTGTTCTTTGGGTGACCAATACTCCCCTCCAACCCCCAGAAACCCAAGTCCACTCCCGAACTCAGGTTGCCAGCATTGCGGGTGGTAGCACTGCTGCTGAGCCAGCAGGCTGGTGATCCACAATTCTTTGAAGGTGGCAGCATTTTTTTTTTAAGGGGAAGTAGCAAGAGTTTTCTAGCTTAAGGGGGTAAGCAAGAGCTACTTCTAAGGGAGAAGAATGGCCCCTAGGGCCAACATAGGAGAATCAGGTAGAGTGGGTATACCAGATGGGCCACTGGGCCTTTTTCCTGCAGTCAAATTCTATGTTTCTGTGCTTCACTACATCACTGGATCTACAACAGTAGTACACACATGGCAAAGTTGAACTGTACATCTACTGCAGTTAATGGCATTAAAGTTTGCTGAGAAAATTGATGTGGGGTCCCCACAATGTCCAAGAGGCAGTGCACTGTGTGGCCACGTGCATAACCTCTGTTCATGAGCAGACAGGGTTCCTTCTTGTCTCATGGCCAAAGGCTAAATATGTTGCTGACAGTAATGCTGTCTAGCTCAGAGAGGGGAGCTTGGTCTTTCCTTTCCCACAGCAACCTATGTGGCAGGGCCCCGTTAGCTCTCAGCACGTGTCCATGCCAGCTTAATGTGGTATAAGGGTGGTCAGTAGCTATAGTGGTGGTGGGGTGGGGGGAGGTTAGGGCTGAGAAAACTATGGAGAAAACAGAAAGCCAGCCATAAGAGGATGGCTTTGGCACTCCCATATTCCATGCCAACCCTGACAGCTCTGGGTCCTGCTCAGTGTGGAGAAATGCACCACCACAGGAGCAAGCTATGTGGCACATAGACTGGGATGAGTTATTTAGTTTGGAAGTTGCTGGCTAGGGCTTGCGGGGAAGGCTGACAGAGGAGAAGGATACATTTATGCACAGAGAATTGTTAAAACAGCGATATCTGTAGCCTTCACTTTCAGAGTCAAAAATGTTGTCCAAGCTTTTCTGTCCCCCAGGAGTTCCTGGTGTGAAGCAGGGGCTAAGTAGTGGAAGACATTTATTGGAACAGTAGTTACGGAATGAACTGCTTGGACTAGCTGGTGTTTGCCATCTCAACGTCAGGGATGACGAATTTATAGCATTCCCAGGTCTAAGTACTGCCGCAGGGTCTCAGAGAAAGATGGGACGATGTGTTGGCACCATCTGTAACCCTATCAGATGTCTTGGATCAGAGTCCTGAATATAAATTGGGTGGCCCAGGTGAAGTCAGATGTGTAGAGGATACCAAAGTGACTCAGTGAGGGGATGGTGTGCTGTGACTGCAAGTGAAAATGGGTCTTGTGTCTGTAAGCAGCACGAGTTCGAGCAGCATGTGTGCACGAAATGACAGGTGATGATCAGTGCATTGTCCTCGGTGGGAGGAGTACAGATTCGAACATTGCTAAACCTGAGCAACAACCATGGAAAAAGCCCATGACCTTTGTGGAGGCTACAGAACTGTGAGTACATGGGCCCTGATAACCGAGAGCCAAAGAGGTCAATGGACAGAAATGGAAAAAGTGAGGCTGCAGCTTGTAAAAACTCCTGGTAGCCATGAGTACTGTGGAAAGTGTCCCTTTCTAGGGAAAAGCGAGAGAGTTCCAAGTTTGATTTTTAAGTTGGCCATTGGGCCAAATTACAAATATCTCATTTGCAGAAGTGGGGGAGCCATTTTAACAATTGCATGGCCTGTGGGGCAAATTGTTAAAGGGACACACTCATGCCCAGTGGCCATCATAGTTTGCCAGCCCACGTAAAGCTCTTTCAAATGAGGTATTGGGCTTACCTTTAGCTGGAAGCACTCCAGAGATATAGATGACAGTCTGTGCAATGCAAGTACTACACTGCAGCTATTTTTAGAACATTGGGATGTCATCAAGGAACAAGCTGTGCATAGTGACACAGAGTTAAGCACATCTTGTTCATCACTGACATCTCAAGCTTCTAAAAATGATTGCAAGGTAGTATTATTATTGAACAGACTTCATCATCTGTATACAAACAGTGGAGAGAAAGTAAGTGCCTCAGCTGGCACTTGAACCCAGGTCGCCCGCAATACTGTTCCGGTCACGCTAACCAGCTGTGTCACCAAGGCAACTGGAACATGGGCTGTCCTGGAGCACACATTACTCTTTCTCTAATGCATAACCTGATGCTGCACAAATAATTACTACATTATTAATCACATGGGTGTGATGTGCATATTTATGGAATGCATACAAACAGAGGAGAGAAAGAAATAAGTGCCTGGGTTCAAGTCCCAGCTGAGGCTCTCAGTTATCAGTATCTCTGGACTGCTTCCAGCTGCAGGTAAGCCCAATACCTCATTTGAAAGAACGTTTCATGGGCCACTGTACATGAATGGGTCCTTTTAAGAAACTCTTTGCTCCACTGGTCACCAATTAAATGCTCAGACTCCAGCAACAGCTATAGACCTGCAAAGTTTGAACACTGGGTACCCAGGGAATGCTGCGTGGGAGCTGCTCATCTTATTAAAGAGTCTGGTACCAGCCTCCAGCAAGGAAGGATTAAATGGTTCAGGGGTACTGTTTGAGACATATAATGGAGAAGGAGTTGTGACTAGCTGGGCCTTGTTAACTGCAGTCCCAAATGTGATTGTTGCTACCTTCCCAAAGGGCCTAACTAGCCATGTAGAACTAGTGTGTGCCCCACCTACCTGGACATCTAACAGGGACTTGATCCTTTGGACAGTGTCTGTGTTTTCTTTCCCTTTAAAGGGTGTGGTAATAAACCTGTGTTTTTAGGCTACCTCATCATCTTATTGTCTGAACCACTTCCACTACAGCGTGTGCTATTGTGGGGAAGGCTATTATACTGCTGCAGGAGAAATGGGCGAGAGGTGCTTACTCTAGCCGGGGGTGGAAAGTTCGACCTCGCACAGGTTTGTACTAATTTGTCAACTTACCCACTACAAAACCTCTCTCAGTGGAGGCACGGTGCAAACAGGGTACTGTGAATACCTTCCTGGTGAAGCATTTCAATAAATAAATAAAATATGAATCCCACTTACTAGTAGTTAACCAAATCACCCAGGAACCACTCCACCATCTTCAGACCTCTTAGCGGTGTAAGGTGAGGCCTGGCCCATAGAAATTGTGCTTACATCCTCTACTAGGGATGACACACTAAACTATAATACAATGTATATGCTGTCACACTGACAGATTTAGGAAGGACATGAAACTGGCTCACAATTAAGCCATATGGCACATAATGAACAATGTACCTGTATTATGTGGCGATAGATGCACAAAGTCCTGCCACTCTCTTACCCTGCATCTTAAGTCAGAAACTAAAAAAAAGGTTTTAGGATCTGAAAGTAAAATGGACACCCTTAGCGAGACAGTTGAATCAGGGCAGGAAAGCTGTATATAAACTTCAAAGAAAATAAAGCAATGTTCAAGAAATACACCAGAGGTAAATAATAAAATTAACAGTACCTAATGTAACCCCTAGGTGGTACTAGCCCAATACTACTACCCCTGCCTGTTTGGCTAGTTACAGGTTAAGGGGCCTGGGTACTGAAACGGATGCCTCCACCTGGAGGACAGGGTTGTTAGTAACAAGGCTAACCTGGGTACAGCCCTCCGGGACACTGTAACCCCCGCCCTTTCCCCTCTAGTGGCCTAGACAATATGCAACAAACACTTTCACAGTAGCCCCTATTCAGCATACAAATTCCCACACTGTTTGCACTTACCACCAGGGCTGGTTCCACCAGTTCGACCCTGGAGATCCCCCTGTAAAACAAGGTTAGGCACAGCAAATAACAGTACAGTACTTTTGGTACAAACTGGAAATACTGTCGGATTAAATGCAAAAAGAGTTGGATCTGATTTATTCAGGGAAATTGAACAAGGGAGGGGCGTAATCAGGTTGACTGATTCTAAAACTGATCTAGTCAGGCAATTAATGCATGCACTTTTAGTCCCTGCACAGTCACACGCTCTGGGTACCCAGTTGGAAGTAAGGTGGGCTAGCCTGGAATGTTGCCCGGGGTAGGCCAGCATCACAGCTGGTTGGGGCCCAGTGATGAAAAGAAAAGGCATGCACAACCACACACAATTTGTAATCTGGAGCCAGGAGGCTCAGTTCGAGAAGTTTAGGCAAAACAATTAAATCAGATGATACACTTTGAGCTGTTGTTGCAGGGAACTACCCTGGTGTTTACTCATGCTACTCAGTACAGGACACAGGATGGATGAAATGGAGACTGCAGGATGACTTGCTGGTTTGCCAGGAGAAGCAGGGCCCACACGATTCACCGTGGTGTCGTTTCTGTTCATGATGTTGAGCAGGGGGCTGATCCTCAGGCAGGTCTCTCGTCAATGGTGTTCTCTGCACCTGAAGTAACTGGCTGGGCCAGTGTGGCAGGGCCCAGGCCAGGTATGACAGTTCAGATATCAGTTAGGGAAGGCTGAGTGCAGCTTCCAGCAAGCGTGGCACAATTAAACAGTGGGGAACCAAATCGTGACCCACTAATACCACACAGCACATTTATAGAAAAGCAATCACCATACCACAATGCGGATAGCAGTTCGGCAGCAATATCAGTGTCTCTGAGCAAAACCGGGAATTCCGTGGCAACTGGATGTCCTGACAGGCCGATGGCGTACAGCAAATCTTCGGTCTTCTTCAGGTTTAAATCTGGTCACTCTTCAGTGGCTTTGTCACACTCTAATTCGGATACACTACAATTGCTAAACCTTTCAGAGGATTCCCTCTCGAGGGACAGCAGACAGACAGACCAAACTCAGCCTTTCCACCAGTCTCCCACGCGAACTACACAGAAGCAGCTGCTTGAATCACTCGAGCTGTTTACTCTCCAAACTCTACCTCCTGACTGACACACTGCAGCAGGCAGCTTGGGAATTTCCCTTCCGTCCAAAAGGCTCTGATTGGCCGATCCATCAGTCTGTCAAAGCAAGGGCTCCTCCTCCAGGTGAATTTAGGCGCCAAAGATTCAAAACTACAATTCCTACAGAAATTCACTCCCACAAGATCCTGGGGACAGACTCCATTTTAGGGTCCCCAAAGGTACTGATTGGCCCATTCTGGCAGTCCAGGACCAAGATGGTGGTGATAAACAGAACTGTCCATGCTGCAAAGAAGGCAAGTTAGACAAACTAAAATATCATTACTATTCTAATAGATAATCAGCAAATAAGTACAGCTTCTAATAGAGCTCCCTCTGCACAAATAACGATGGCAGAATGGAGCGATTATCTGGCAGCCCGGGCAGGACTCGAGCATAGAAACACTCAACCCCCTCCCAGATTAAATAAGTACCATGTTATAGGCAGCTCTTAAAGAGACAGAGCACAGAGGCATTAAGGCACTCTCATACAACACTTTTAAAACGCTAAGACACAGGATACCAGCCTGGCAGTGGGCATTTAGGCAAGCCCAAGGAAGACTTTTGGGAACCCCCATTTGTAGGGGGGGGGTTACACTAACATATAAAGAAAAAGCCAATAAATAGTGTAAACAAAGTCCTAGTATGGCTACCAGTTACAGTAGTAAATTAGTGTGAGCACCAGGGCCCCCAACCCTCCAGTACCAGTTCACCCCTGCAGTTCTTGAAAGTCACAGAAACCATGGGCTTAATACACAGTGGTAGTGGATAGTGGTACAAAATCAGGACATCAAAAAACTCCTTGTTGCTCCACAACTGAAAACTGCCACATATAAAGGCCAACACCTCAACTTCTCTGAACATATTGACGACATCCAGAAAAAACTGCTCCCCAAGCTTGGTGCCCTGTTCAGGAATTGTACGTAGTCCATTTTCGATTACTGTGACATAGTTTATGATGCTGCCCCTAAGTCCTCCCTGGTCAGAATGGACACCCTCTTCAATTCCTTCTGCTGCTTTGCCCTGGATGCCCCCCTTTGCACCCATCACTGCGATCTTTATTGTGCCCTATCCTTTCCCTCTCTTACAAACAGGTGACTCTCCCACTGTGCTAAATTCATCTCCAAACAATGGTTGGGTGAGCTCCCTTCCTACCTCACCTCCTCCTCCTTTATAACACCCTCCCATTCCCTTAGATCAACCAACTCCTGCACCCTGGTAGTCCCCGCAGATCCACCCTAATCAGCTAATCCGGTTACTCTCACTGCCTCCCAAAAATTTGGAATTCCCTCCTCCCTCAAATCCGGCACTCATCCTTTGCCTACTCCACCAGCTCTGCCCTCAATAATTACCTTGCACCTAGCTGCTCCTGCCATGTCCCTTCCTAATTCACTCCTCTGAACCCTGGATAAACCCTACCCCTCTACCGTCATCTTCATTATACCCTGTGCACCCACACCCCCAAAAGTTCTAGCTCTCCTCCCCTTCCTCCAAATTGCTCCCCATTACTGGCCTCCCTTGATCTCTCACAGAATGTAAGGGGACCACGAATGCTCCCCATGGGTCCATGCATTCTGATGGACTATTGATTAGGCCCCATCCCCTCCAAAGGTGTAAATTCTCTCCCCCTCAAGGGTTTAATTCTCCCTCTCGCCCTCTCCTATCACTCTCTTAATCGCTGTCTACTGACCTCCCCCAACCCCCTGACAGGGTACCCCACATCCTGAAGGGTCCTCTATTGGGTTAGGTCCTATTCCCCCTCCTAGCATTTAAGTCACATCTCCTCCTTCTTCTCTTTCTCCTGCCTCTTTAATCCCTATAGCCTTATCCCCCTTTCTCTCTGGGACACTGCCTATCCCCTTCTCTCTGGTCCCCCTAGTCCCCTTGCAGGGTTCTTCACATCCTGAAGGGGTCTCCAGGGACGTGACTCTTCCCCCTCCCCCACCTCACCCTTTCCTCTCCTTTTCCCCTTCTCTTTCACGTAAGCTCTTATTTACTTATTAACCCGGCACTTATTATTGTCCACTCTTTCTACATATTATGTGCAACACTGTTTTAACACTGTTTGTAACACCTGCCTTACATGTTAATGCTGATCTTGTAACTTGAATGCAACTTGAACTTGACTCTTCCCCCCCTCTCCTGTCCCCCCCTTTTTTCACGTAAGCACTTGTTTACTTATTAACCCAGCACTTATTGTTCACTCTTCTACCTATTATGCGCAATGCTGTTGTAATACTGCTTGTAACTCCAGCCTTACGACTGTATGTTAATGTTGATCTTGTAACTTGAATGTTTAATGTGTCACTCCTATTGTACCCCTTCCCCCCAAGTCGCACCGGGAGACGAGTAACTTGTCGCTCAGTGTGCCTTCCTGGTGAAACATTTCAATAAATAAATAAATAAAAGTCAAAACTTAGTTGTTTGAAGGAGAAGCCACCCCAGCAGCTAAGTCATAAGGCAAATGATGGTTGCCACATGTTTGTGTCTGGAAACCTCTTATGGCCACAAACATATAAACTATGACCACTATGGAGGTCTGTGTATGGCATTGTACTACAGTGTGATGCAATGCCAAGAGATCATAGCATGAGGGGACTGCTGCAGTCATTCACCTCCCTACCTGACCCGTACCTTTAGGCCTGCTTGTGGGCTGTGTAGTCTTAATTTTCTTGGCCTTTACCAGTCATCCGTGGATCCCAGTGCTACACCTCCCACTCCCACCCCCCACCGGCCACTCGGTGCAATTTCTTTCAATCCTGGTTTCAAGTGGGAACCCCCCCATCTCATTTCTCTTGACTAATTTTACTGGCCCCATTTCCACATCTGCGCCATGCTGAAGAACTGATTTCATTTGTTCTTCCTGGGTGGTGATGGTGCTCCAGCATGCGATTAGGGTGGATCGGGGCCAGCATGCTACTGTGTGTGGCACAACACGTCATTTGCATGCCAGCCCCTGCCCATTTCCCTGTAGTGATACAATGGCCACTGCCACAGCACACAGAAAGCCTTGTGATCCTGTTTTGCAAATCACTATGGGATGATACAACATGGGACAGTGGCACAAATGGGTTGTTCCAGCCACTCTGAACCCCAAAACAGCGACTGTGTATGAGGCCCCAGTTGTCACCACCTGCACAAAAAAACAAAATAAGGATATAAAATTCTCACTTACTCAGTACTAAGTGAAAAAAACAAACTAGCCATTAATGCAAACTGAGTCCTAATCACGGGATCCCCTCTTCTAGTCTTCTTCCAAAGGAGTCAAACGCTCCTCTCTATCAATGTGGACTAACAGCCTGGCACCATCTTCCGCATCCGAGAAAATAAACTGCATGTTGAAATAACTCTTCAGTAGGGTGGGCATCAATGTAAAAGCAATCTGACAATCATGAAGCCACCTCTTCATTGCAACAAGCCAAAAATGGAATGCTTTTGACGCAAGCTGCAAGTTTGGAATGATCAGACTCAACTGCTCTTCACTTTTCTTCCCTTTTTTTGGCAGCCCAAAGAATCAGATCCCAATTACACAGAGAGAGAGCTGAAGACCAGCATCACCACTTGAGGCCTCATTGAACCCTCCACAGCCCTCCTGGGTATAATATGATAGACTTTATGGAATAATATCAGAGAAAGCAATTCCATAGTCCCCTGCAGCCAAGTCTCTCTCTCTCTTTTTTTTTTTTAACATTTTCTCCCGATCTCTGCCCCGAGGAATCCTTTCCTCTGGTCTTTTCAGCTGGGCCACTCGATGTATTGTGGACCCGGCATCATTCTGCGGGAGATTTTTTGCCTTTAGTTTTTCTCCCTGTCCCTACCCCCTGAGGGCGCCGATGCAGAAGACTTACGTCCAGACGGACAGCGTGTGCCAAGCGTCCACAGCACCCTCCACCCCCTACTTTACAAGGAGTGAAGTTCTTACCACCTGTGTTCCACAGGTGGCAACACATGCTGCATCGCTGCCCTGTAACCCACCCTCCTGGAGGAGAAGCGATTCGATTGGGATGCTCAATCTACTACCTCCCCTGGCCGACACCCAGTGACCCGAGCCTGTTCCCGAACACGGGTCACCGGTGTAGCACGAGGTGCGATACCCAGTGCCTCAATGCTCAGCACCACTGGGCCGGCTAGCCAAGTCTCTTTAAAATCAAAAGTGTCCCTACCTCCAATATCTTCTAACGTACCCACAACTTTGTAAGTGTCTATGCAAATTTTTCATGTGCTTCAAGTGAAGGTCCAAACGTAGGGCAGTGATTGCAGTGAGCTTGGTCTGGGAGGATCAGCCTGTCTCATCACATTTGTAGCTGTCTGAATCTCTTTATTCTTTAAGACCTTCCTCCATGCTACTTGGAACTCACCCTCAGAATGTTGGCATGTAATCCACTCTCTTCTTGACCTACCATCCCAGTCGACTCCTCCCACCCTTGTACTGGATGGCTCTCCTGTTTCTGATCCCTCCTCTGCCGCTGAGATCTTCAATGAATTCTTTATCACCTGTGCACTTCCAGGCCCCCCCCCCAACCATCTGGTGGCTACACTCCCCCTCCCCTGCATTACCTATCAGGAGGTCCTTCAAGCTCTACTGTCCCAGAACCCCTCCAAGACTAGTCCTGATGGACTCCACCTCAAGCTCCTCTGCATCTCTGCCCCAGCTATTGTCACACCTCTCACACACCTCCTAAATCTCTCTTTCCTCTCTTGCATCCCTATGGTTTGGAAAGTAGCAAAGGTGCTGCCCTTTCACAAAGGTGAAGACATGTCTCTCCCTGGCAACTTCTGGCCCATATCCCTACATCCTTCCCTTGTCGAACTGCAGGAATCCATTGTCTATACCAGACTTGCTGAGTTCCTGTCCATCACTGACACTCTCTCTCTCCCCTTCCAAGCTGGATTCCAGAGGAATCACTCTACCATATCCTCCCTACTGCAGGTCACAGACTCGATCCTCTCAGGGATGGACCAGGGTCACATTACTGCAGCAATCTTTATAGACTTAGCAAAGGCATTTGCCTCTGTAGCCTAATCTCTCCTCCTACACAAGCCAGTCTCTACTGGCTTAACAGGCACAACAGTAAACTGATTCCACTCCAACTGTACCTCTCTTTTTTTTAAAACTTTATGTTCATTATTATTAAAAACATACATACAGTTTGGATACAAGCATCGAAACTACGGTACAATATGATATTTACCATGAGGGCACCACACTTCTTAATACACATGGTAAAATTAGTCAAATGCTTTAAGATACATCATCAGGGGTAGAAGACAAAAAATGTATAATCAGCAATAAAGTTCAAGTATAAGCTGCAAAATGAGTCCATGAGCTATGTGGTATATAATTCGTAGATTAATAGAAAATGAAAGTCCCCATAGTCCTCCTCCTCCACCAGGGTGGGATGTGTCCACCACATTCCATCCAAAAATTCACACATAGAATGTGCAAATACAATATGGATAGGAAATTGGCTCTCTGAGTGTACTCAGAAGGTGGTGGTTGGAGGGTTAGCCTCATCCCCAAAGTGGGTTACTAGTGAGGTTTCCCAGGGGTCAGTGCTGGGGTCACTCCTGTTCAACACCTATATCTCAGACATCAGGAGGGGGATCAGGAGTAAGATAAGTCTCTTTGCAGATGACTCAAAGCTGGGTGCAGTGGTGGATGGGGAGGAGGGGAGGGTGGCCTTGCAGGAGGACCTGGAGGCTCTGGAAAGGTGGTCGGAAAAATGGAAGCTAAAATTCAATGCGGGGAAGTGCAAGGTTCTGCACCTGGGAGTCAGAAATCCAGGCCAGGGGTATACCCTGGGAGGAGACATGATTCAAGTCACAGAGGGTGAGAGGGACCTGGGGTAGGGTTACCAGATGTCCTCTTTTACGAGGACATGTCCTCTTTCCAGCTGCCATATATTCTTCATGTACCTTCCCTATCTTGTTGTACTATTATTTTTTTTATAATTTTTTTTTACTCTCTCCTACCCAGGACCTCCTTGTAAATGAGCTGTGAGGTCGGTGGAGACTTTAAACCTATTTACTCGAGGTCTGGCACAATGGCTCTTCGAGAGAGGGACTAAGTGCTCTCTTTTGGCATACCATAATCTGGTACCCCTAACCTGGGGGTAGTGGTAGATATCAAAATGAACAACTCAGAGACCTGTAGGAGGGCAGCGGCAAGGGCAAATAGGATGCTGGGATGCATCGCCAGGGGAATTACCTCCAGAAAGGCAGAAGTGATTCTTCCACTGTACAACTGCTTGGTTAGCCCACACCTTGAGTACTGTGTACAGTTTTGGAGACCACATTTAAAAAGGGACATAACTCTCCTAGAGAGGGTCCAAAGGAGGGCAACCAAAATGATCTGGGGCCTGGGGGAGAGGACCTATGAAGAGAGGCTCAAGGAGCTCAACATGTACACCCTGGAGGAGAGGAGGGATGGGGGGACATGATAGAGGTCTTTAAGTACATGAAAGGGATCAATAAGGAGGGCCCAGTCAGGGTGCTCCAAAGGAAGGAGGGTGGGGCAACAAGAGGTCACAGGTGTAAGCTGGAAGGGGGCAGGCTCAGAGGGGAGAGGAGAAGATGTTATTTCACTGAAAGGGTGGTGGAGCCATGGAATGCACTGTCCAGGGAGTTGGTAGAGTTGGAGACTGTGGACGGGTTTAAGAGGGATGGGACAGGTACAGGGAGAGGTAAATCTGACCAGGCCCAATACAGGTGGAACATCTGGGACTGGGATGGTATAACCCAAGGGGGGAGAGACACCAAAATTGGCCCTCAGTGCGGGTGCTGAAAATCGAGCAGACTCAAGGACCGTTAGGCCTATTCTGCTGGCATTTTTGTATCTTAATATGAATACGATAAAAAAGCTTTCAAATAGCATTTCTCAGCAACTTTTAAAACCTGAGAATGAAATCAGTTATGACATGTAGTATAGATGTAAAATTTTAGGCATTTCCTAAACTGTGGTCTGCCCTCACAAAACTTTAACCAACAATGGGTAACAGTAACTGGCAGCTATTAAAGAAACTAATAACATTTATAGAAACTGTAAGAAACATTGAAAAGCTCAGTGCAATGTTGTACCTAATATCTCAGTGGGGCTAGACCATCCACTTCAGAGCCAGGGCAATATACAAAAAAGGAAAAAGTTACAGGTTATAGTCCAAAGTCCTAGTAAGCCTCGAAGTGGTATTTACCCCACACGAAGACCTTTAAACGAGTTCCCCAATAAAGATGTCTTCATGAAGCTTCGTCTTCGTCCAAGGAAAAAAAAACCCTGTTCCCTTTCTCTGGATCTCGTCGGCGTGCATCTCTGTGCCTACTTCAAGGCCTCGTTAGGGTCGGAAAACAAAAAGACCTTCCCCTGATGAGCTATTCACAGCTGGGCCGGGAAAACAAAGCCATGGGAGATATTTGCCTCCAGCAACATTGCTCTGGCGCCATCAAATGTTTTTCTCTTTTGGTGAGTAGCGTATCCTGTAACTGGGAACAGCCAAACCTGTTCCCCATCCTGCAGAAGCATTTGTTTTTGCTTCACCATGGCAAGAATATAGTCCCAAGAGTCTATCCCTTCCATGACCACCACCACTGCCCTTAAAGCTTCGGGGTTATCTGGTCGGCCCCAGGAGGTTAAGTGATACACCTTCTGGATCTGCTGAGCTCGGTCAGCGACTCCTTCTACAAGCTGTTGCACCAACCACTCCTAAATGAAAAGAAGGAGGTGATCCCCCTCACTATCCTCTGGCAGACCCAGGACTTGGATATTAGCGGCTCTCGCCTGGTTTTCCAGTGTTTCCAGGCGAGACCTCAGGTGAGCATTCTCTTTAACCACTGCCGTCACCATTCTTATCGCAGCATCAGCCCTTTTAGTAGCTTCAGCCAATGCACCCTGGACCGACTCTACTGTTACCTCAATCCCTTCTACTCGATTTGTTAATGCATCAAATTTGTCTGATAACCTGGAGACAGAGGCAGTCAGTCTATTTAACTTAATGCCCAGAGTATGAAGCGTCTCCTCCTGTAGCACATCATCAGGCCCGGCAGTGTGACCTTGTTGAGACCGCATGGCTGGCGTTTCAGTAAACGTTCTGGATTTAGCTCCCGCACCCGAGGCTTTTTCTTTACGAGAATGCTTCATGTTGGTCTATAGCAGTTTAGCTTCGTTTGGCACCTGTAATAATTCGGTTGCGATGCCCAAAATTAGTAGTTTATCTACATCTTCTAAGATTATGGTGCAGAGCTCCATCAGAAAGCCTCCATCTTTCTCGGGCTCCACAGCACCACCCCCCCCCCGTACCTCTTTGGCCAGTAACAGTCAGTTCAGGTTGGAAATGTTGTCCTCTCATCCCACACCCAATCCCCACTGAGGCCCCCAAATTTCAATACTTTTACCATACTGTTCTCCCTTTTCATAAATGATCGCCCCTCTGTCTGCACCAACAATCCCATCCACATGTATGTGGATTATAACATAGTGTACACATAAGGACCATCCCCCACTGATGTGCAATCCCCTCTCCAGTACGACTTTAACAAAGTCCTGGGTTGTTTTCAAGCCAACTAACTCAGTTAACACTAAAAAAGTCTCAATGTTTTTTTGGTGCCAGGCAACAGTTGGCATGGCTCCAGTCTCCCTCCCCACCCCCCAAGTTTTCTCCACCCCGATGGCCTTCCACTTGACTTAGTACCCTCTTTCAAATACCTTGTGGTCTGGTTAGACAGCCACCTTGATTTCACCACACACATCAATGCTATCTACTCTAAACTCTGCCCTAAGCTTGGAATCCTATTTCAAAAGAAGGACTCCCTTCTCTCTCCTTGTCCGACACAAATTAATCACCAAAATGATACTAACATTTTTTGACTATGCCAATGTAGTCTGTGGCACCTCCCATGATGCAACCCTTGCCAGGCTCGACACACTCCTTAACGCCTTCTGCCGGTTTGCCACTAACTGACCCTTCCGCACATACCACTGTTCTCTGTAGTCTTCTCTGTCTATCACTCTTCTTCCCTACCAACGTCTGACCCACTGTTTAGCATTTACTGCCAAATACTGTTTTGGGACCCTTTCATCCTCCCTTCTATCCCCCACTAACCCATCCCAATGCCCATTATGCTCCAGGGACTCCCGGACTTTCTCACTACCGCATCCCCGCACTACTTCTGGACAATCAGCTTTCTCATACTGCTTCCCTTTCCACTGGAATCGGCTCTCTGTCATCCGCTTATGCCAATCTCTCCCTGCCTTCCAGCGCCTGCTACAACTCTCTTCAGTCCCACCTTGCTCCTGCCCCTCTCTCTCTATCCCCCCTCCCATCTCAACCTACTCTGTCCCTGGTGGATCGGGGCAAACCCTTTGACTCCTAGTCTTTTAACTTTACTGACTCATCTATTGTCACCATGAGTTGATTTATTGGTCTAAGCATTTCGCCTGCTGTTACACTTTACTACTGATTTTATAGAATCAATTGAATGTTAGCATTGCCTTTTGTATCGTACTTTGAGTTGTGTCTGTGCCTGCTGTTGTACTTGAAACTTCCCTCCTCCCCAGGTTGCACCTGGAAACTATCCTCGGCTCCGTGTTTTTTTCCCAGTTACCAACTTTTAAATAAATATATAAAATAAATCTTCCACTTTTGCTCTCCTCCATTCAGATGCTAACAGAGTCTGTTTTTTGAATCAATAACCTGAACAGTCTTGCATAACTGGTCTGTTGCAGCTCATCAGTGGTCTGGTCAGTGTTCATGGAGTCTGCAGTCTAGGCCTGTTTGGTCACCCTTCAGCTGAAAGAACACTGCTGCAGAGAGACAGATTTAGATTCAGGAGGCTTCCCTGTGGTGCAAGTAGAGAACACTTGTGCCTGTTTTGCACAGTGTCACAAAAGAGCTAAATATGTCGAATATACACTAAAAATTTAAAGGAAATGAGAAGATGAAAGCAGAAGCTCATGTTGGATGCGCGTGACTTGCATGGCTGCTGGCTCCGCTCTTGGATGGTCTATTTGTAGCTATACATTCTCTTTAAAGAGCTGCTGATGCCAAAGAAAATTGTAAAAAACATAATATTTAGCTATGATTCGCATGCATTCCATATACAATCTATAGATTTTTCCTCCCCATTATTTATAATTGAGGAAATTAGCATGAATACATGATCTTTAGCCTTTCAAGTTCAACGGCTTCTATAGCTTACTCCCTACTTGAAGTCACAATCCTTTGTTGTGACATCACACACTGTTGCCATGGGAGTAACTATGATGTCACACATAGTGCATTGTGATTTCAGGAAGGGAGAAAACAGTAGGAACATATGAACTCAGGAGCAAAGATCCTGATTTCATGCAAATGACCTCAGTAATAAATAATGGGGAGGAAAAATACAGAACTAATGTTAAATACAAGCTGAACTACTGTATGTCTAAATATTATGTTTTGTTAACGTTCTCCTGAAGGCATCAGCTGCTCTTTAAAGATTATCAGCAACATAAAAAGCATTTTGTTAATAACAACTTTGATTATATTTAGAAAAAAGTATCTTGTTGTATTTTAACCTCAACATATATTGTAGTTTCATAAAAATAATAGCTAAAACTGTTGAAATATATTGTATTGCCCCCCCACTGCTGTGCTTTTGCCACAGCTACCTCTTCTCTAAGCATGCCTCTCAGCATTCAAAATCATAGCACTTACCTTCAAAAACCATAGCAATGGACAGAAAGTGTAGCAGTTTCTTACTTTAAACAATAATATGTCTACAGATAGTGGGCCCCATATAGTTAGTGATAAGGCATGTTTTCATCAACATAGTTCAATGATGTAATAGTCTCTGTGTCCAGAAATAGCTCTACCATTATGAGGAACATCAGTAAACCTACGCGGAGCAAGGGTAATTTTGAGTGTGAAAATCATAGCGCTATGCGAAATTCATAGCAGTTGAGAGGTATGTCTCTGAGAACTATATTTCCTCTGAGTCTGCATGATGTAATTTGAGTCATAACACAGTTTTCTTCCTGTTAAAAAAAAAGACATTGAAATCACACTGACACCCGAGTGACAAGGGTTCACATGTGAACCCCGGTATCCTACAAAGTTATATTAACAGAGTCTCCAAGGGATTTCTCAAGAGACTCCAAGTGAGAGGGTTGGGTGAGAAGACCGTGAAGCAAGACTGAGAGGTTCTGTCTGCCTGAACGCCAAGAGTGGAGTCCACTATACCATGAGAATTCCTCGAAGGCCCTATTAATATATTATATATATCACCTGAGTTTAGTTTGAGTGATTGATAGTAAGTGTTATGTCTTTTTTTCATTTTATTTTGCCATCCTCCTGTTGTCAGAGAAGTGGAGCACTCTCTCCTATCCTGCATGAGCGTACACTGTACACAAGAGAAGACGTACTGTGTCTTTGCCTGCTGACTGGCTGAAATCACATTAGTGATTTGTAATCTAGTCATCTGCATCACATTCACGCATCCCCTGCTGTCAGATCACGGAGTGGCCATGGGGTCTGTTGTGAAGGAAGCCACTTGCCTGCTCTTCCAGCCAGAGGGAGAGCGCAGCGATGGAGACCCCCAAGCATCAGAGTGGGGGATGGGGGGAATCGGAAAATGGGAAAAGAAAAAAAAACAAGCCCACCAAATTTGTCACAGTAGCAAAAATTAATGTATTTGAATGTATTTTACTACGAATGTCTTTAGAATTCTATAATTCTGTTGACACATGTAACCCCTAGGTGGCACTATCCCAAGGGCTACTACCCCTGCCTGCTTGGCTAGTAGCAGGTTAAGGGTCCTGAGTTCTGAAAACGGGTGCCTCCACCCGGAGATCAGGGTTGGTAGTGGTCAAGCTAACCTGGGCACAGCCCTCCGGGACACTGTAACACCCCTCTTTCCCCTCTAGTGGCCTGAACACGGTACAATGATCACTTTCACAATACCCCTGGTACACCACACAAGTACCCACACTGTTTGCACTTACCATCAGGGCTGGTTCCTCTGGCTCGACCCTGGGGACCCCCTGTAAAACAAGGTTATGCACAGCAAATAGCAACAGTACAGTACTTTGAGCACAAACTGGAACCACAGTCACATTACATAGAAAAAAAGTTAGATCTGATTTATTCAGGGGACTTGAACAAAGCAGGTTAATTAGCTTAAAGGTTATATCAATCAAGCAGTTATGCATGCGCTTTGAGTCCCCCCACACAGTCACACCTCTGGGTACCCAGGCGGAGAAGAGATGGGCCAGCCAGGACTGTTGCCCGGGGTTGGCCGGCGTCGCAGCTGGTTGGGGCCCTGTGATGGAAAACACAACATGCACATTACAAAATATTTGTAATCCGGAGCCAGAGGGCTCAGTTTGTAAAGGAAACTAAACAAGACAATCGGATGACACACTCAGATTAAGCTGTTGTTGCAGGGAGCTACCCTGGTATTTACTCACGATACCCAAGACTGGACACAGGCCAGACGAAAATCAAGACTGCAGGTGGTTGATCTGGAATGCCCGGAGAAGTAGGGCACACACGAGTCGCAGAGGCGTCGTTCCTGTTCAAGCGTGGAGAAGGGGGCTGATCCCCAGGCAGCTCTCTCGTCGATGGCTTCTCTGTGCAGTGGGTAGTCTGGCTGGGTCAGTCTGGCAAGGCCCAGACCGCATGGAGACAAATTCGGATGCAGTCCGTTTTGGGCTGGATACAGCTTCCAGCAAGCAGAACACGGTTCACACAGTGGGGAACTAACTCACAACCCACTAGCAGCTCATAGCACATTTACATGTACGGGATTTCTACTGTACCAGGCAAAGCGCTCCCCGGTCACAATCGCAAAGTCTCTGCACACACCGGGAGCTTAGGTTTAGCTGGAACTCCTGACAGGCCGCTCGCATTCAGTAAAATCTTCGGACTTCTTCAAGTTGAGCCTGGCCCACTTCAGTAGCTTACCTTAGTCACACAAACTTGGATTTAGTCCAAAATAATTCTCTTCTCTCCCTCTCAGGAGCAGCACAATGACATGCAAGCCAAAACTCAGCCCTTTCACAGTTTTCCCATGCGAATCCACTCAGGATTGCTGCCCAAAATATACTTGAGTTCTTCTTATTTCACTTCCCAGCTCAGAACTAACTGAAAACTGCAAGCAGCCCGAAACTTCCCCAAGATCCAAAAGATTTGGTTGGCTGATTTGGCTGTCAGTCAAAGCAAGAGCTCCCCCTTCAGTTGCAAAAAAGGCGCAAAAAAGCTCCAAACTAAAGTTCCTACAGATTTTGAATTCAGACAGCTCCTGTAGTCCGGCAGTCCATTTTAGGTCCCACCAGTGCTGTTTGGTCCAATTTGCAGTCTAGGACCAAGATAGTGGAGACAAACAAAACAGTCCTTGCTACAAAGAAAGCAGGTTAGACAAACTACATTATCATTATCACTCTAAATGATTTTCAGCAAATAGTTACATCTTTCAACAGAGCTCCCTCTCAGATTACTTAAGCTGCAATTAGGCAGCTCTTAAAGAGACAGTACACAGAGGCTATACAGGCTCTGGTAAATCACATTTAAACTGCTAAAATGCAGGACACCACCCTGGCAGTGAGCATTTAGGCAAGCTCAAGGAAGACTTTTTGGGAACCCTCATTTGTGTGTGTGGGGGGGTTACACATAAAACTTGCATCCTGCTGCACCACAAATGTGTTACCACCGAATTCACCATTTTTGGTGATATTTATTTTGAAAATAGGCTGTGACATTAAAAATCCTTATAGTGGAGATAGCTGACAAACTGTATCAAGTTATTTGGGGTGGCTACCTTGACAAACAGCTCTCAAAGGCCTGTTACATTTCCACACAGGTAAGCAATCCCCTTCCCCGATGACCTACCACAAGCCTCTAGACTTCTCCCCTATCAGGGAACATCCTCCGATCCACTGTAGCTGTGATAAGTGTCCCCTCCCATTTGCCTCTCCATCCGACCATCTACCTTATCTCGGCCAGCTGCCTGCTGGAGCCCTAGCTCCTAGAGGTAGCTATCCACTTAGTTCATTTCCATGTCTCCAGTCACTGGAGATGGCCCTAATCTACACCCCCAACAATCAGGACATTTTATTACTTCTTCCCGCAATATTATGAGTTACCCTGGGGAAGAACACCTTTATGTTGCTTTGTTTCTAAAGCTCCGTTTGTGGTTAGCACTCACTCTTGGGTAACACAATTTAAACACAGACTCCGTGTCCATTCTGTTGTATATGACATAGGTGAGTTCTTTAGCTAGAGAACATCACCCTAGAGTAGGTGTACTACTCAGTGTCTGTTTGCTTCCTATATCTTAGGTGTCTTGCAGGGGACTTTAAGCTCCTTATGAGTCCATGGTCGTTTTCTGCACAGGATACCTTTAGATCCCAAAAGTGCACCAGTCTAGGAAATGTATGTCTCACATGCATTGATTGTGTATGATCTGTGTATGATTTCTTATATGACTTGGCTGTATTACTCACTGCTACTGTTTGGAAAAGTTGAACATTTCAAATAAACACTTTCACAGAAAAAAAAACCTTACAGTCACTATGGCAGCTTCTTTTTCTTAATTCCTCTGCTATATAAAAGGAACGCAGCTCCTGCTTTCTTTTTCTCCTCTTGCCACTGGACAAAAGGGAGGGTCTACAGTGCAACTCTGTTCTCACTGTCTGGTTGCCTCACGGCCACTGGGCAATAATAAGCGTAAGTGTTTTAAAACAAAGCTTTGTTTTTCATGGACTGGCTGTCCAAAGAAGCACTGGTTACCAGAATGGCTACTGATATATTCCTTTCTGTCAAATTAGGGTTTTAAATAAGCTGCAAAAATTGATTAGCACTTTGTGCTAATCAGTTGTGAAAATGCACAACACTTGTCTCAATTTGATTAGCAAAATTAAAAATACTAAAAATGTGTCTACATACAATTTAAAGGAAAGCTGTCGAAAACAGGGGCTCCCACCCCCCGAAAGGCTTATCCCCCAGTTTAGCTTTTTACAGCAAGAGCGGCGTTTTTCTCGCTCCACAACTCACTGTATTTGAATTCCGAAAAGTCCAAGACCCAGAAGTATGGTGGATGCAGGGGAGGCTCCATTTGCGAATAGGTGGCGAGAGCGCAGCACGCTTCTTCAATTTTTAGCTGAAGCAAGTGGTGTGGCGCCGCACCTTTACAGCAAATGGAGCCGCCCCTGCGTCCACCATACTTCCAGGTCTCTGACTTTTCAAAATTAAAATACACTAAGCTGTGGTGCAAGAAAAATGCTACTCTCACTGTAAAAAGTTAAACCAGGGGTAAGCTTTTTGGGGTCAGAGCCCCTATTTTCAACAGCTTTCCTTTAAAAAAATACTCATCCTGAATAAAAATTCTCATTAAAATTAGCTCTGTCTCTACGTGATCTATTTCAATAAACGCTACCGACACAGGCACAAGCCTAATTGGCAGTATATCCTAGGGTTAGAGTAATGTAATGAGCTGTGAATTAGCTTGGTACATCCAGCAGACCTGGGTTTGATTCCCACAACTTCCACTGCATACTGTGTGACTATGAGCAGCAAGCAGCTTGGTGCCAAAATGCAGAACCAACAGACACCGAGGGCAGAGGAAGTGCGGCAGTGGGGAAGGGGGTGCAGTCAGTGCAGCGGACTTTCGATGCCCGCCCATAATATACTAACAGTTTCATCACGAGCCCCAGGTGCCGGTATCACCCCCAGCAGTGCTCGCCATATCGCAAAGCACTACAAGAAGCAATTGCCGCACCCGGCTGCATGAGTGAACTGTTAGTGTAATATGTGGCGGCTGAAAACTCACAGAATGGATCGGACTTTTTGCGATCTAAAAAAGAAATGGGTTGCATGTGCAGCTGGTTCACATCGCAAAGTGCTATGCAATACTGGCTATTTAAAACCCTGCAAATAAAATCCAAGTTCAAAGTTGATCTTCACTTAACATGGTACTAAACATAATTTACTTGAAGATGAAAGGATTAATTTACAATGTTGGCCTCTTAGCTGTCCATTTCCCGCAGACTTGCTGTCTGATGAGGAAGATGAAAAGAAAGATTATTTTGATACTGTAAATATGGGGAAGATGCTTTATAGCAAATAGAATGATAGGACAAAGTATAAAAACTCAAGGATTTTCCCCTGCCTTTAGCTAACAACTGACAGAGTGACACTGAAAGAAAGAAGTTTGTGGCACACCACTGGGGATTTTGTCTGTTGAAAAAGACCTGGATTTAGCTGGTTTTCATTTTTTTTTATTTGTACTTTCCACTTTTTTATCTTTTCTGGTGTACTTGACAGTATTGCTGTATTACTCTTTTTTTTGGGTCAATAAAAGTTATTAGATTGTCACACTGCAGTAGACAATGATTAAAGACATTGCACCTAAAGGAAATAATAAACAGTAATTAAACACAAAAGGAATTACAGTCAAATTTACAAAATAATCAATAACTTTACTGTCTATCAACAGGTATTTAACTTTATGAAACATAAAATAGACCTTTAGACTTAAAACCAATATATTTATTACAGTCAGCCAGGGAAGATAAGAAAACAAGGAGCAGAGAAGATGATAAAGGAAGAGAGAATACATGGCAAAGTTGATTGTGAAGATACTTCACTGTTGTTTTATGATCCATGTTGTGTACTTTGTAAATATTATTAAATATTTAAAATCTATCCATGACTCCCTTTTGTGTAAGAGAACAGGTAGCAATTACTGACAATCTGTATTCACCTCAAAGGCAACTGAGGCCCACCGCACTGGTGAACACTGGTCAGAGTATTTGGAGAGCGTACAGTTGTTCCCACATCTCCTCCCTCTCCTGATCTGGGTGAGCACTAATGACAGGCCCAGTTACCAATGGCTGATAAAAATCTAACGTGGCTAAAGAAATACAATGCAACTAATGAAAAATAATGCAATTTACTGTATGTTCCATCATAAATACTGCAATTTGCAGTACGTGACTAAACCTTTGGCCCCGGCACTCACCCAGTTGACAAAGGGAATATAAACTGGTATGGATAGCTCAGAAATCTTGAGAGACGTTGTTCTATGTGAGTAAGTGTGTAAGAAGGTACAAAGTGAGGAATAAATTGTATTATAAAATGGGTGGGCAAAATCCTGCTTCCTGATTGATGAATTAGGTTCCAAAGCTATGTGGTTCAGGTATAAAAAGTGAACTGCTACACATCTGCCAACAGCACGAGTTGCACTGGACTGACAGCCCCGCATCTGTTGGAGCTTTTCCATGAAGTAGATTAACCGAGAAGGAAGAATACTGAATCGGGATATCAACTAGCGGGTGGTGAAGGAGCCTGCTGACTCGAACTTTGTGCTTCTTTCCTGGGCACTTTGTTTGCTAAAGGCAGTAGTGAGAGTGCTGCCGGTTAGTTAATTCTTCTGTGTTTAATACACCTGACCATCTTCTCCTGCGCCACCACTGGCATACCAGCCCACGCCCAGTATGAAGAGATGGCTGCCAGGTGCACTTTGAGGGTCATCGCTCACAGTCCCAACTGAGAAAGGAACCAAAGGTACTCCAGGATGCTCACCCCGGGGCAGGCAAGTGGTTCAAGCTCCTTGCCATGGCACCAAATGGAGAACCTCTTCCATTTAAAGGCATAGCATCACCAGCCCATTGGCACAGCGGTAGCACTAGCACTTGTGATGCTGGTGATCCAGATTCGGGAACAAGCCTGGAGCAACAGAGAGATAGCCAGGATGCTCACCACGAAGAAGGTAGGATGAGCATTACCACGAGGCTCTCCTCCTCTGGGGGAGTGGGTGGGTGGGTTGTGTATTCCTGGCATGAATGACACCCAGTAGAGACTAAGCGTGCAAGCGACCAGGACCACACACTGAGGGGCAGAGGCAGGAAGTGTGTGGGAGCATGCATGGCCTGCACTGATGTCATTGCATGTCCGTGCCCCCAGGGGAAACCAGGAAGTGAAAAAACCTTGGCCCAGTTGCAAGATGATGCCCCGGACCCCCACCCGAATGATACCCCAGGTGTAAGCCTCAGCTAGGACCTCAGGAGGATCTTGGTCTCTCCCTTTGGGGAAACCAACTGCAGGGGGAAAGCTGTGGGTCTCCTAGTCTGGTGACCAGGGGTGAATGTTGGGTGGGTGGTCCAGGCACAGAATTGGGGGATACATCTCTACCTGTCACCTGAGTGACAAACAAAGTGTTGTGGGGGAACAAAAGGCATGGCACCAGCAAGCTGACTCTTTTCAGCAGTCCTCCACAATGTTGAGCACAGCTTTTGAAAGACCCAAGGCCTGGAACTTTAGCTGCTCAGAGTACAGGCTGTGAGGTGCAAGAAGCAAAGGTCCGAGTGTGGAACCTTCCACTGTTGTCTGGTCAGCAGGTCTGGGCAAAGAAGTAACTGCCACAGAGGCCTGCTGCTAAGGTTGAGGTGATCCAGGTACCAGAACCATCTTGACCAGTCTGAAACTATCAGGATTATCCACGCCTTCTCCTTCCTTGTTGATCAAAGAGAAGACAGAAAGCGTACACAAGGTCAGGGTTTCAGGGTCTCACAAAGGCACACCCTGGCAGTGTCCTGGACTGTGGGGGGTGGGCACAAAACAGCCTCAGCTTTCTGTTCTCCCAGAAGGCAAACAAATCCACTAGAAGAGTGCCCCACCAGGAGAACAGATGGCTTACCACCTCCTAATGCAGGTAACACTCATGTGACGTCTCTGCCACCCAGCTGAGAGCGTTTGCCAGCTTATTTTTCACTCCTGCAACAAGGATCACTAGGAGATCTGCACTCAGGCTGCTCAAAAGGATTCCGGTGTGGAGGGCTTCCCAATACAGAGGAAGGGAGAGAGTTCCACCCTGCTATTTCAGGTAAAACATGGTCATGGTATTGTCTGTCTGGACCTAGAAGACCTGACCCCTGATCAGAGAAGAAAAATTCCCTGAGAGCCAGTCATGCTGCATGGAGCTCCACAGGATGATGTAATGACCAGAACTCATGGGTTCAGTGGTCCCCCAGGTGTGCTTCCACCCCCACCAGAGATGCATCCATTATAAGTGTAACAGTCATCTCTGGGGGGGCGAACAGGATTCTTTCCTTCAGATGTTGAGGGATCAGCCACCACTGAATGGTGTCCCACATTGGCCTGGTCACTAAGACTGGCTGGTCCAGATGACCTAGGCAATGGGACAACTGGTGTCTCAGTTCCCACTGTAGGTGGCGCATCTGTTAACATGCCCAATGGACCACACTGGTGGATGCCATGTACCACAGCAACCACAGAAAATCCCAGGTAGGGCGCAAGCACCCAACCTGAAATGACCGGCAAAGGAAGTAAGGTGCTGAGCTCAGTGAGTAGTGAGACGGGCCTTGGCCTGCAAGAAGTCTTGTTCTGCCCTATGAACTTGATGCCCTCACAGGTTATCAGTTTGGACTCGTCCAGCTTGACCAGCAGGCCCAAGCCCTTGCAAGTCTGGGGGGGGGGTCAGATCCTTGGAATGCTCTATGGCCTCCCTGGACTGCCTGGCTATCAGTCAGACATCCAGGAAAGGATACACCCTGACACCCTTGTGCTGCAAGAAGGCTGGCACCACTGTCATGTACTTGGTGAAGACCCTGGGCATGGACAAGATGCCAAAATGCATGACACTGAACAGATATAGAATCCCTTCTACATGGAAACTGAGGTACCACCCATGGGTTGGATAAATCGGGATGTGGAAGAACGCGTCCTGGAGATCCAGGGAGAAGAACTACAAGTCCTGCTTCAGGGATGGCATAATCTGGGTCAAAGTGACCAGATGGAAATTGCATTTCCACATGAACTCATGAATCGGTTCAGATCATGCAGATCCAGTATGGGGCACAAGCCCCCCCATCCATTTTGGGATTAGGAAGTGCCTGTAGACATACCCCTGACTACGGCATCTGGGACATGGGCTATGGCCTCTTTCACAAGGAGCTGAGCAACATCCTCCATTAGGGAGGACAGCGTGTCCTGTGACACCAAGAACTCCCAACAAATGTGGAGTCGGTAAGACAGGGGAGCCTCAAAGTTTACAGGAAACTCTCTGCCTACCACCTCCAGTACCCACTTGTCTGTATTAATGACAGACCAATGTGGCCAGAAGTGGTGTTGCTGACCCCTCCCCCCACTGGCAGTGGTTCAGGGACCGAACAGACAGGGAGATGAAATCCCTGGACCTGACATCAGGCAGCTTTGAGGGGACACTGGCTGCTGGGGCCAGAGGAGCACCACTTCCCCACCCACACCTCTTTTTGGCCCTTAGACACCAAATTTGGCCTTCAGGCACCAGGTTTGGTATTGCCCTTGGTAGGGCCACTGTCAAGGCTGCTGTGGCTGAAAGGACCGATGATGGGAGGTATTTTTAGACTTCTGAACCTTAGGATCCTTCTGGGATGAAGCCAAAGAATTCAGAGTAGTGTTGGTCTTCTCAGTCCTGGTGAGATTTCCTTCCACACTAGGGCCAAAGAGGTCGGTGCCCAAGAAAGGGACATCAGCCAGCTTGCACTGAGTGTCTGCCGTGAAGGTGAAGGGCCTCTGCCAGACCCTGTGATGCATCATGATGGCGGCTGCCATGGCATGGGTACTGGAATCACCAATGTCCAAGGCCGTCTGGAGCTGATGTTTAGTCAGTGCTTGACCTGGGTTTGACAACTTCACCAGCAACTGCTCATTGGCAGGGAGGTGAAGGAGGGTTTCATCCAGTACTCCTAGCAGGGAGTGACCAAAGTTGGCCATCAAGACAGCATAGCTGGCCTAATGCAGACCCACAGTGGAAGCTGCACAGACCTTCTTGGACAAATGGTCAAGCATTTTCGACTCCTTATCAGCAGGTTTGTTCACATCTTCTTGGACTCTGAACTTCCAGAAGGCCGCGTTCGAGACCAACTCCTCAGATGAGGGGTGGTCCAACCCAAAATGCACCCTGTAGAGATCATGTACTTGCAGACCACATGGGTAAAGGATACTGGGCAGGATGCTGGATGCTCCAGAGTCAATCCCAAAATGACCTCATCCATGGGAAAGGCATCCTCCAGAGTCTCGTCCTTGTTCAGAATATCAGTAAAGGGGTATTCAGCCCACTTCTGGACTGGTTCCAAGGATATATTCATGGACACTGACACAAGATGAAGGACAGCCCCTAAGAGGCACTGGCCTATGGTTGGTGGACCATTCCTTGACCGAAGTCTGTTTGAATATATGGACCCTTGAAGACGACATGAATGAACCATCAGAGTCATTCAAAGACTCTTCGAAAACAGCACTCAACCATTTGCTGCCATGGACCACCCTAGTGTCTTATAACTGTGTGATTTCCACCAACAGCCAGTCTGGCATGCTGGCCACTAGATGGAGCCCTTAGTCAGGGTTCATACCAAGGGCTGTAGTGGAGGCGGCTCCACCTGTAAGGGTGGAGAGGCACATTCCAGAGACATCTGTTGAGAGGTGACTGGCACAGGCATTACTGATGGCTGCCAAGTAACTGAAGGTCCGGAGGGCAGAGCCCTACCCTGTAATGGTCCACTGCTGCTAGAGCAGCTCCTCGTAGCACCTCTGCATCTTGCGGCAGTGCCTCTCCTTGGTCAAGATGGAAAAGTAGAGGATCATCAATGGTGATGCCTCCCAGTCAGTTGGGATTGAGAGCACAAGCCGCACCTCGACCATTGACCCGAGGGCTGACGTCGAGGAGAAGTCTCTGGAGGGTTGGTGTAGACCACATGCTGAGCCATATTTACAACCATTGGCTTTGGAGGGACAACCACCAGTGCAGCTTGGTCCTGAGTGAAACCGGTCAGGTACACTGTCCGGGACACGTCCTCCTGGGTGAGGACCGGCAGAACTGGGGTTTGGGAGATCACCTCCTTGCTCTCCTCCGACAACTGGTTGACAGGCTTGAGAAAAATCTCGACCAGCATCATAGTTAATAAGCCCAATGTGGCCACCAAACAGTTATTGACCAAACCCTCGATTGAAGGAAGCCTTATGCGAGCCAAGTGGTTGGGGGAATCGAAGAAGCAGGAGGACTTCAAACTTTCCTGGTCCCAGAACTGGCACCAGCAGCCCTTGTGCTTCATACCATGATGAGAAGAGCTCTCCCTGTAGGTATGGAGAGCCCAACACATCTCACAGAACCTGTCTTTGCAGGATCCTCCAACACTGGCCCCGACAGGGAGCAAAGCAGAGGCTAACGAGGTACTCACCACAGCAACTGCCACCTCCTTCTCAAAAGCCGCCAGTTGTGCTGCTGACACAGCAACAGCTGAGTCTTTCTTGCGACTTTTCAGTTGAAGCTTTGGGTTCCTTTTGGCTAATCAACTTGGAAGAAGCCTGGCTTCACGATATTCCAGCGACACTGGAAGCATCATCTCACAAAGGCCATATCCCTCCATACTGTGCTATGATCTCAGGCAGCAGAAGCAGGCCACATGGGGATCGGTGTTCGACAACTTCTGTCAACACACGTCAGAGAACTTGAAGCCATGAGATGGCTTTGCTTCATCCATTTTCCAAAGCCAAATCATCCATCGATAAAGCAGAGCCAGAACAAAGGATGCAATCGAAAAATTCAATGATTCAAAGAAGTTTTTCACCAAAGCGCTATGGGAAACCTTGAAAGCTGCAAAGCTGCAAAGGAAGAAACCTGTCCCTTCCAGAGGAAAGAAAGATCTGACATCACTGAGCACAGCGGAAGATACACCATGCAGGTGGTGGGAGGAGTTTAGCTTAAAGACGTCCGACTGATATCAATGTTACAGTGGCACTGCAAGGGTGTGGATAGTGAACTGTAGCCACGCCCTTAGAACAAGTTTCCTTTCTATTTCTAGCAATAAAATAATACTGCAGACCAACAATATTATTCCATGTATAAGTAACACTATATGCAAGGATGGATGAAAATGTTAGTTCGGCTTTTATGGCCCATTAAGCTAATGATCTGTCCCCATCCACTTGCTCTTTATCCCTTCTTCTACGGCACTACATTCCCCCTCCTACTGCACCTGATCAACCTCCCCTTCTTTATTCCTCTCTGCCCCTCCTCTATTTCATTTTCCCTGCTCAACTTCCTTTTACCCCTCCCTAGGCATGCCTCTAGCCGATAGCACTAGCTGGGTTTGCATTGAGTAGTGCTCATACCCCTTGGGTTCTGCTCCTGGGTAAGTCTTGCCTCCCCCCCACCTCCTCACTTCCCTTAAATTCTTCCCTTTTTTCAATTTCTTATCTCCCCCTTCACCCCTCTTGTTCCCAATCACCCCTTCCCCTTTCATTATCTCAACTTACCACCCACCTCTATGTGCCAGTACCCTGTACCACACCCCACCTTTATGTGCCAATATCCTGTCCCCTAATCCATCACCTTTTTGCTCCCCTGCCAATCCCCTTGCAGGGTTTTCATCCCGGAGGGGTGTAGGCTCAATCTACCCCTTACTGCTCTACCCCTGCTAATCCCCTTGTGGGGTTTACTTCCAGGCTATCCAACCATCTCCTCCATCCCCTATTCTGTGTAATTCCTCTTTCTACCACCAAGTGTTTTAAAGCAAAATATATATGTGTTTGGTGTGTATTGTGTGTATGTTTATGATTACGTATATGAGTACTAGTCAGTGCCATGTGTAAATGATAACGAAAAAAGGATATATTTATTCACTCTATATATGATGACAAGTACTGCCTGCCTATCCCACATGAATGTTTGGCATTTGCGTTAATGTTTTATGCACAGACTTTATGTATATTTTTATTCTGATTCTGTATTCAATATTGTATCCCCTTTCCCCTCAGGACACATCTGGAAACGAGCTATTGTTTCTCAGTATACCTTTCCTGGTGAAACTTTTCAAAATAAATGGGCTTGCCATATATGTGTGCAAATGTGGCTGTTTCATGCTGTAACTGTCCCTTTTATCACGGCACTTGGTCATCACACAAGTGACGAGAGAGGAGGCCAATGGGTAATTTTAGCTTTTTGGAGGTCACTGGGCTCCCTCAGAAACAGGTAGATAAAGAATGCCAAAAATACTAACCAGGATATGGGTTTCCACAGACTACAGGAACACCTACCAGTCTTCAGTGACACACAAGAATTGACTGGTATTTTATTTATTCTTTTACAAATTATTCACCCAGGATAAGTCGCTGAGGTAAAACATCTCGTCTTTCAGAAGAGTCATGCTTTAGACGTTACTGCTGATTTACTGGCACCTATAGAATTATGAAAATTATCCTGTCAATTACAGTAATTGTGCTGTTTAAAATGCTTGGAGGCAATCAGCAGTGGCAGTGAATGCAAGTGCAGTGGCCTTTCTTTGCAAAAGCCTACTAACCAGACAAACTCCTGCAATCTGCAAAAGTGGTTCTGCATGGAAATATATCCTGCTCTACAGTAACTGATGACTGAGTTAACATAGGACACAGTCCTCTCCCCAGGTAGCTTTGTACTTCTCTGACATGGTCCCCGAAATCACCAGAAATTGCTTTCTTAGGTGCTGCCTAAATGGAGCTCTGTTCTAGCATAGACACCAACCCAGAGAATTATTCTATGGACGTGCATGGACAATTTTCTTCATGTAAGGAATCAGCGCAAAAAATTTGGGGTCCTTTGGGACTCCTTTTGTCGCCACCTGTTGAAATCATGCACTTTTTATTTTTTTTACTTTTAGAGCATGTCTAATGGATTGAAATGAGATTTTAAACATAAATGAACATGGAAGAGCAGACACAGAATTATAAAGACTAGAACGGCAACACTAACAGGGCACATGAACCTACTTCCTGGTCACCACTGGCTGCAGTTATTTGTCTATGGGGAACAATCAGTTACATGGACCATGACGTTAGCCTTGCCATTCTAATCTTTATATTTCTATGGAAGCAGACTGGATGCCGTGAAATCAAAGGACAACATTATCTGTAGCATGCTCAAATCACAGAATTAAAATCAAAGTGTTGGCCAGCCCGGTGGCGCTGAGGGTTGAGGCGCTGGGCGCCACACCTGGCGTCACGCCAGCTACAGGTTCGAGGCGAGCCGGGTGCTGGGGTCGTGAGGAGGAGGCATCGGCGTCCGTGGGACAGCTCTCCTCTCCCTGAGGGATCAGGGGCATCCCGGCACAGGGTGACCCGGTGGGGCCGGAGGTACTTCGCTGCTGGGAGCACAAGCTCAGCCGAGGCCAGATGCCTGGCCAGAGCGTGGGCGTGCGCACGCTCATGGCCATTGGCGCCAGTGCTGCGCCTGCCCGGCTCAGGGAAAAGTGGAAAAAGGAGGAACTGGTTGCGGCGGCATGATGGCCATCTCCACGCGGACTCTTCTGGTACCTGGTGCGTGGCAATACTGGATCCGAATGGGTGGGTTGAGCTCCGGAGGAGTGCTCCCACCCCACCCAGCAGGGGGTAAGCGCGGGGGTGGCGTGGCCTGGTGGGTGGCGGGGGTAGTCCAAGAGGACGGCAGCCGGATAGACCTGCAGGGGATGCCAGGACGTGGCAGGTAAGCAGATCAGTGGCCCTGGGGGGACAAAAACAGAAGCAAAAAAAAAAATCTGTGTTACATGACGGAGTCCACAGTGAAAAAAGGGGGTAACTAGCGGGGTACCGCAGGGGTCAGTAATGGGACCGGTCCTCTTTAATGTCTTTATAAGTGACAATGGAGAGCACCTGGAAGGAAAGGTATGTCTCTTTGCAGACGACACAAAGATCTGCAACAGGGTTGATACACAAGGTGGGGTGGAAAGGATGAAAAGGGACTTGGCAAGGTTGGAGGAATGGTCAAATATATGGCAGCTCAGATTCAATGTAAAGAAGTGCAAGGTATCTTACAGGGAGGAACAGGATGCAGGAAATACAGGTTACTCACCTGTAACAGGAGTTCTAGGAATGGTATATGTTGTTCATCCACAGTGTCTGGCAGGTTCCTTGCCACTTTAAATCTTGCCGGAAAGTCTCCAAACTGGCTCCTCCCACCCACCCGGGTGGTAAAACTCGGCTCTGCCCCATGACGCCAGATCTAGCCCGCTGAAGTACAGCGCCGTCAGGAGTCGGTGGTAGGATGAACAATATATACCATTCCTAGAACTCCTGTTACAGGTGAGTAACCTGTATTTCTAGGGACATGGATATGTTGTTCATCCACACTGTCTAGCAGACTCCTAGCAGTTCTCCAGGAGGAGGGAGGCAAGGCGCACACCCCCTACTTAGGGAATAAAGACTGGAGAACCGAGGCCCCAAACCAGCATCCCGGCATGACCCAAGGTCGATGTGGTAGTGGGTAATTAAGGTATGTGCCAACTTCCAGGTAGGAGCCCTGTAGATATCCTGGATAGGGACATCCCTGGAAGCAGCCACCGATGCAGCGGTATGGAAGGTAAAATGAGCTCTTATCCCTCTGGGAGGCTCCATGCCCGCCAACCTATAGCGGAAATCTAAGCAGGAGGTGACCTACCCACTCATCGTCTGCTTGGCTGCAGGTCTGCCAGGTGCGGCTTCAGCGTAGATGACAAACAGCTGGCGAACCTCTCCCCGGATTTCAGCTGCACACTCCCTAAGAAGGCGAGCGCTCAACTAGGGTCCAAATGGAGCCTATATTTGGCCTCCGAGGTGTGACTGGGGTAGAACTCCAGCAGAGTCAACACCCAGTTAAGGTGAAGCTCCGACACCACCTTCGGAAGGAACTTCGGGTGGGGCACAGGACAACCTTGTCCCTGTGGAAGACCAGATAGGGAGACTCGAAGGGAGCACCTGGAGCTCTCCCATCCTTCTGGTTGACTGATAGCCACCAAGAAGGTGGTCTTCCATAACAGGTGGGAGAATCGCACCTGTGCATTGGTTCGAATGGCATGCCCGTGAGCATAGCCAATACCAGCGGTAGATCCCACGGAGGTGGAGAGTCTCGCACCGGAGGGGAAATGTGATCAAGGCCTTGGAAAAGTGCCAGACCACCTCTCCTGTGCCACCGACTGCCTTCCGGCCTGCACCAGAGGGCAGAGATGGCTGTCAGGAGCACCTTAAGGGTCGTCGACCGAAGCCCTTGCTGAAAAGAAAAGGACCACAGGTAGTCCGGAATGCTCGCCGAGGAACAGGAGAAGGGTCCAGGCCCTTTCCTAACACCAAATAGAGGAACTCTTCCATTTGAAGGCGTAGCATTATCCGGTTGACTCCTGACGGGACGCCTCAACAACGTTGAGGACCTCGCCGGAAGACCCAAGGCCTGGAATCTAGCCGCTCAGAAACCAGGCCATCAGGTGCAGGGATCGAAGGTCAGGATGGAATACCTTCCCCTGATAATGGAGATCAGGTCCGGGTGGGCTGGAAGCCGCCTCAGGAGCCTGGAGCTGAGACTGAGGAGAGCTGGATATCAGAGCTGGCAGAACCAGTCTGGGGCTACCAGAATCACCTGCGCTTTGTCCCCCCTCGCCTCAAGAAGCACCTTGTGGATCAAGGGAATGGGGGGAAGGCGTAGAAGAGGTCCGGGGTCCACGGCCTCGAAAAGGCATCCCCCTACAGCGAGCCCTGCTGAGGAGGGCGGGCATGAAACAGTCTCGGCTTCGCATTCTCCCTGGAGGGAAAAAGGTCCGCCCGAGGAGTGACCCAGTGGGAGAACAGATCTTGTGCTACCTCCGGCAGGAGAGAACCCCTCGTGAGACGCAGCCCCTATCCAGCTTAGGGCATCGGCCAGGGTGTTGGAGGCTCCTGCCATCTAAATGGCTAGGAAAACCGCCTCCAGGCTGCGCACGAGACCATATGCGGACAGCCTCCTTACATAACGGCAAGGAGCGCATCCGGTCCTGGCGGGTTAGGAAGCACATGGTCATGGTATTGTCCGTCTGGACCTGAACCACTTGACCCCGTAGAAACGGAGCGAAGGCGGTGTGAGCTAGGCGGACCGCATGAAGCTCCAGCAGGTTGATATGGCATCAGGACTCCCGAGGGGACCAGAGGCCGTGCACTCTGTGCTCCCCCAGATGGGCACCCCAACCCATCAGAGATGCATCGGTCGATAGAAGACCATCGACTCGGGGCGGACGGATGGGATGCCCTCCTGCGGACGTGCTGGAACGGTCCACCATTGGAGAGCGTTCCACATCTCCTGGGTCACTGTCACGGGCTGGTCCAAAGGATCGCAGCACCCCACTGAAGGGGACGCATGCACCGATGGGCCCAATGGACCACACTGGTGCAGGCCGCCACGAGGCCCAGGAGGCGCAGGAAGTCCCGGGCAGGGCACGACTGCCCAACCAGACATGATTGGGCAAAAGAGGAAGAACCTTGGCCCTGTCCACCGGGAGCCAAGCTCTGGCTCGAAGAGAGTCGAGCTCTGCCCCGATGAATAGAATCACCTGCTTCGGCACGAGTTCCGACTTGGCCCCATTGAAGAGGAGGCCCATCTGAGAGCAACCTGGAGGGCCAGAACTCTGGACCGCTCCGCCCCAGCTCTGGAGGGGGCTGCAATCAGCCAGTCATCCGGGTAGGGGTACACCCAGACCCTTCAGTGCCACAGAAATGCTGTCATCACTGCTATTCATTGGTGAAGACCCTGGGAGCTGGGAAGAGGCCGAAGGGCATGGCTCAGAACTCGTAAAGGGATCCCATCGCTCTGAAGTGGAAGAATTTCTGAAGAGACGGACGGATCGGAATGTGAAGAATGCATCCTGGAGGTCCAGGGAACAGAACCACACACCTCGTTCCAAGGATGGGATATCTGAAACACAGTGACCATCCTGAAAGTCCGAGACCTTAGGAACTTGTTCAGGTCATGCAGGTCGAGAATGGGGCGCCAGCCCTCCTTCCGTTTGGGGACCAGGAAGTACCTGGACACGAGCCCCGGGTCTGAAGGAGGATCCGCCACCTTCCTGATAGCCTCTATCCTGAGGCACAGGGCAACATCGGCTCGGCGGGCCGACAGCAAGGCTTTGGACCCCATGGTCCCCGGGGGGCGACGGCTTGAAGGGGAAGGGCCCACTCGAAGACCAGAGACAGGCCCTTACCTTCCACCTCCCACACCCAACGGAAGGGAAGTGGTGGAACCATCCCCCCATGGGGGGGAACCCAGGTAAGGGTGGCGAGGTCGGGGGCCACACCCCTCTACCCGTCACTGAGCAGGCTTGGAGGAGGGACTGGTCGAGGGAGCTCCTGGGCCTTTACCTCCTTGCTTCCCATTAGAGGAAGCCACTGGCTTGGGTTCGGGATGCCAAGCGCAAGCCTGCTGGCCCTCTTGCTGGTGCTGATGGGCCAGTCGTGCCGCAGGGACCGAAGGACGAAGGGGCTTACGCTGATGTTGCCAGCGGCCCTTGTCCCTCTGGGCGGAGGTGACCGAGTCCAGAGTGGCGTTGGATTTTTCGATCCCCTGGAGGTTTCCCTCCACTCCAGGGCCAAAGAGGTCGGTCCCCAAGAAGGGGATGTCTGCCAACTTTTGCTGGGTATCTGCCGAGAAGGTGGATATCCTCAGTCACGCCCTGCGGCGCATGGCCACCGCAGCCACTACTGACCTGGCACAGGAATCACCTATGTCCAGAGCAGTCTGAAGCTACTGCTTAGCCACCGCCCTTCCCTGGTCCCGCACCTGACGGGCCGTGGTCCGCAGGTCGGTCGAGAGATGAGGGATCACCTCATCCAGGGAGCCCATGAGGGTGTGGGAGAAGTGTGCCATCAACGCGGCCGAGCTGGCCTGTCGGAGGCCTAGGGAGGATGCAGCGTAAACCTTGCACCCGACACAGTCCATCCTTTTGGACTCTTTGTCAGGAGGTCTATCCACGTCCCGAGCGTTTCCGGAACGCTGGAAGACATTATCGGTAACTAACCCCTCAGCAGAGGGGTGCTCCGAGAAACCGGGCAAAGAGCCGATAGGGACCGCATACTTCCTGGCCATCCTGCCCGAGGGTGCAGGACAGGAAGTAGGCTGCTGCCAAAGCTCCAGGGCTGGGCCGATAATGGCCTCTGCCATAGGGAAGGCCTCCAAGGGTGAATCCCCTGGGTCTAGACTCTCCGTCAGGGGATAATAGGCCCGTTTGGACACGGGCTCGAGCTGCATCCCGGTGAACTCCGAGAAGAGCCTAAGCAGACCCAGGAAGGACGATGGGCTATCGTCCAAAGACCAGTCCTGGGAGGACTCCAGGCCCACCCGCCTGGGAAACACGGAGGAGTCGTCATCGGACTCCAAAGGGTCTGCAAAGAGCTGCCTCAGACCTGAGCCACCCTTCACCTGCCGAGGGCGGCCGGCAGTGAGGGTGACTGACAACCTGCGGGGCAGGCCGTGACCCAACCAAGGTTCCACCACAATCGGTGGGGCAGCTAGGTTTGGTCGAACAACCGGCCCGGACGTGGGCATCTCGACTACGGTGAGTGGTTGCGTCGGCCGTTCAGGCGGCAGCCACTTGATAGCCGGGGAATGAATCGGAGTCAATTGATTCCAGACAACAGCAACTGCTGCCACATAAGCTCCTCGTAACGTCGACGCAATCTGCGTCGAAGCCTCTCCTCATCCGAGGAGGAAGATGAGGAGGAACGGTGTTGCCACTTAACTCGGTGCCCCGACTGAGACTGCCGAAGTCGGCGGGAGCGACTTGACCGAGAAGACAGAGACCAAGACCCTCGGTGAAACCAAGGGCTGGTCTGGGAAGGGGTGGGGACACCCGCTTTCCTCGGGCTTGACGCTTTGACGAGACTGCCGCCCGGGCGCTGGCAGAACCTCGTCTCCACCAGGGAACCGCAGAGAAGGGTTGACGGCTCTTCTAGTCGACCACCCGGGTGACGGGTCGAGAGATAACTCGACTACGTCGACGGGAGTCTCGGCAGGCTGGCCTGACGGGGACACCGTGAAGCCAACGGCCTGAGCCACCACCTCGACCGAAGTCGACGGTCGGCTGTCCGGGGAAGGAGAACTCTCCCGCTCCCACAAACGCGGACAATGGGACTTACCCTGTGACTCCCTCGACTTGGGCTGAGAGGCAAGTCCCTATGGCCCCTCTCCCTCGTGGAGAGGGACTGGCGTAGCTCCTTGAATGAAGCCGAATGAGAGGAACTCGGAGAGAGCAGGATAAATGCCGCGACCGAGGAGGAGGGAGATGCGGCCTTGGCCACCTCCTCCTCCAGTGCGATAGAGCGCTCGAGCTGCTCAGCCGAGTCAGCCATCGCGGACACCACCCAACAAGCCTCTTTGGATTTTACCGGCGGGGAGAACTCCTTGGGGTGCCTGAGTCTCAATTGGGCAGCACGATCCTCCAGGACGTTGGTCGAAAATGCGTGGCACAACTCGCAGACCTGCAGGTCGTGGTCCAAGTCGAGGCAGTATACACACGTGGAGTGCGGATCAGTCCTGGAGACATTCTGCCCGCCAGGGCGCCTCCGAGAGCCGGTAAACGAACTGTCCATCGCAGCCACAAGGGAAAAGAAGACTGAAGTTTAGAAAACTTCAAAACTAAATTCGGACGAACCAAGAATCAGGAACCAGTTGAAAACGATAGTGCTAAGGAGGGAACCCAGCCTCAAGCGGTAAGGAAGATCTGACGTCATGGGGCGGAGCCGAGAGTTTTACCATCTGGGTGGGTTGGAGGAGCCACCTTGAAGATCTTCCAGCAAGATTTAAAGCGGCAAGGAACCTGCCAGACAGTGTGAATGAACAACATATCCATGTCCCTAGAATACACTATTTTTAAGCGAAAAAGATGTTCCAGGACTAGAGGGCAAAGGATGAAGTTGGAGGGAGGACGATTCAGAGGAAACATGAGGAAGAATTTCTTCACAGAACGGGTGGTGGACAAGTGGAACACCCTGCCAGAGGAAGTGGTGGGGGCTGAAACAATCACGGGATTTAAGAATGCATGGGATAGACATAAAGGAGTTCTGGAGGTCAGGGGTAAGGGGCAACAGACTTCTTGGAAAACATAAACTGAACTTACAATCTCAAATGGGCAGACTGGGTGGGCCATAGGCCCTTATCTGCCGACACTGTCTATGTATCTATGTATGTATAAGGTAATGCATCTGGGAAACAAAAACCCAGGGGAAGAGTACACAATGGGGGGGGGGGTGAGTTAATAACAACAACAAAAATCGAAAGAGATCTATGAGTAATTATATCAGATGACCTAAAGGTGGGCAAGCAATGTGAGAGGGCAGTAAGGAGGGCTGGGGGATACTGGGATGCATAGACAGAGGCATCAACAGTAGAAAACAGGTAGTTGTTATCCCTCTGTACAGACAGTTGGTAAGACCCCATCTGGAGTACTGCATGCAATTCTGGAGACCCCATCTCCGCAAAGTCATAGACAGAGTGGAGGCTGTTCAGAGGAGGGCAACCAAAATGGTGCAGGGTCTGCACCAGAAGACATACGAGGAGAGACTAAAGCAGCTTAATATGTATACCCTTGAGGAAAGGAGGAGGGGGGGGACATGATAGAAACTTTCAAGTATCTCAAGGGAATTAAAGTACAAGAGGGTAGCATCTTTCAGAAGAAGAGATGTGCAAGAACAAGGGGGCACAATTTGAAGATAGAGGGGACGGCTCAGAGGTAATGCTAGAAAGTATTTTTTCACAGATAGGGTTGTGGATGCATGGAACAGCCTTCCTGAGGAGGTTGTGGAGTCAGGAACAGTGGGAGAATTCAAGAATGCATGGGACAGACATAAGGCAATTCTAGTGGGTGGTAGGAGGAAGTAAGCTGTTGATTAACTAGGATCTGTAGCTTATCCATTAGGTAGGGAAATGGGCAGACTATGTGGGCCAAGTGGTCCTTATCTGCCATTATATTCTATGTTTCTATGCTCTAAAATATATAAAAATAGAATGATTCACCAGGCAGCAATGAAAAGGGAGCCAGAGTAAAACGTGATTCCCATAGGACCCATTTGTTGCACAGCTGCTTTAAGACATTGCGTCCATTCAAAAATAATAAGAATTGGCAGTTGTTCTAAAGCGGATGTCAGTATCCACTCAGACTTATCTAACTGTGGGCTCAAACTATAATGCACATACTGTACAACATAAATACTGCCCACACAGCATACTGAATACTGCCTATGGAGACTAAAAACTACCTAAATACTGCCTATGGGCTGTACTTAAGCAGTAGTGCATGATGGTGTGTGTTGTGCTGGGATAATGTCATGCTTTAGGTGGTTGAAGCAGAAGGCCGTGGGTCAAGTGCATTCAACACCAGAGAAGTGATGTTATCCCATGCAACACACACCCCTGGAGTGCATTATTGCTGTTATACAATGGCTCATTTTGAAACAGAATAAAACATTTTTTATTTTTTAAATATGTTTTTATATAATTGTTCAGTATGGAAGCATACTTAAATAAAAAAAGTTCCTATTTTGTTTCACCAGTAGATGAAGCTATCACTCTGGATGGGTTCTTATCTGCCTCCTAGTCCCAGTCACTTCATATTTGCTCCCCCTCAAAAAAGTGTGCAGGTTATGGTTCTTTTGTTCATTCTTGAGGTACAGTTTGGGATGTTAAAATGCTTGTACCAGGGGAAGATCAAAAGTGAGCAAGTAGTGTTTGACCCCGCCCCCCCCTTCGTTCTTGATCACAATCTCTTACCACCTGGTACAGAAAGCAACTTGATAGGGACTGGGGACATCTCACAGTTTCGGGAAGCAGTATGGCTGTTTTTTTTTTTTCTTCTTTCTTTCTGTATCGTGGCTGCGGGGGAAGGCAGGGAAGCCAAAGATATGATGTTGGGAAGTGAAGCTGGAGTGTAAGTGGCACACATTCTGTTTTCAGAAAGCAGATGAGCTAAACTGTGAAGGAGATTGGATGCATTTGAAGTGAGTGGGCGTGCAAGCAGGGAAAGGGAGTGTTAGCAGAGCAGACTGAAGGGATTATTTCCTTTTACAGGCTGATATTTTAAAACTAAAATGAAAATGCTGTAGCACGTGGCTTTTCTTAAAAACGGCCAGCCAAGCGCATGCCCCAAGAAAAGAATACCAAACAGTGAAAAGTAAAGCCGGTCAAAGGGGTGCTTTTATGAAAGGCTTGTAGAATGATTTGGGGAAAGTTGCCGTGTTCTTTGTGTGAGTAAGCCTCTTATAAAATGACATTTGGGCAGAGAGGATTGTGACATGGTCGGAGGCAGGACTCGGGAAGGCTGCAATGAGAAAACAGTCAACAGCAATTTACTAGATATGTATGCTGCAGAGAATATGTAAATCAGTCATGTGTGCCTGGACTTGACACAGTGATGTTAAGCTCAGATAACATCACTGTTCCAGTTACACAATGACCAATCAGCAACACATTTTCTTGTCACTGCATTTTTTTTGTGTGTGTCGACTCCCCGATCCTCCTGCAGGGACTCAGCTCCCACCCTTACTGGCCTCCATACCAGGCTTACCCCCCCCAAGGTCAATAGTGGTAACTTGCCCTGGCTTACCCCCAGGGTAGGGGCACAGGAGCAGGGCCTCACCCAGTAGACACAGTAGGCAGCAGAGCAGAGCTTTATGCTTTGGGGCCAGCATCTTTTTGTATGCTATATCAGGGGTGGGGACGTGCAATGATGGCCAGTGTGAGCCCCATCCCCCACTGATAAGGCACTGGCACTGTGGTTCCCCCAGCCTCCGCTAGGGGTCCGAAGTGTGCCAGGCACACAACACCCCCCCCCCGGAGGAAAGCAGTCCCGAGGATGCTCAATCCTTTTCCCCCAGCCGGCCTTTCGACGTCCCAAGTCCATTCCCAAATCCGGGTCATCTGTGTCACAGATGGACACCTTGTCTCTGCGTTGGCGGGCCAGCCTTCTTGTCATTGTATAATAAATATTGCATACTACTCATACCATATACTAAATACTGCCTGTGGAGTATATTCAATACTGTATACTACCTGTGCCATATACTAAAACCTGCCTACGGAGTATACTAAATATGGCCTGAAAACCACCCATGAAGTATATTAAATACAGTGTAATCCGCTTTGTGCGGACTAATCTGTCCTAAGTGACCTTGTCCGCCAAAACCGGTGTCTGCCATTGCCGAATGGGCTTGGACAGGACTTGGTCACAGCCTTGCTTTACATGAAAGTGCGCTTCAGCATTTGCGTAATGCGTGCTACATATTAATTAGTTATTTTGAGCAGATGCTCAATTATGGCTCTGCAGTGTGCTGTGTGCTGCATGGACAGTACAGTAAGTAGCTTCAGTGCTCAGTGCTTTGTGCTGTTGTGAAGGTTTACAGTGCTTCCATGCTTTACAGTTCTTGTAGCCTTTATTTTTCCTGGGCTTCTTATGGTGGTGCTGGGAGTATATGTGGGATGTGTGGTGGGGATGTTAAAATGTAAGGCTTTATTTTTCCTGGGCTTCTTCTGGTTGTGGTAGGCAGAGGGGTGATGTGGTGATTAAAAGCAACTTGACGTAACTTACAGTAACTGCAAGTAAACTAAGTTTTAAAAACATAACCTTCATTCAGGTTTTTCAATAAAACTTGTGACCTTTGTCTGCACTGTGGGTGCAGAGCCGTACTTCTTCCATCTTTTTCTGTCAGCTTCAAAAGGTCCCAATCAGGTGTGATGTCCGTTCGCTGCAACATGGCGAGGCGCAAAACATTTAAAGCCTGCCTGACATCGTTCACAGACACTGTGGGGATCGGTTTCTCCTCCTCCTCCTCCTCTTCCTCGTCATCTTCGGGCACATCTCAGTCTTCTTTGGAAGTGGGAAGCATGCTTGACAAAACTTGAGCCACATCATCTTGTTTTTGTTTTGGCTTGGGATCATTTTCCCCCAATATGCACATGACATCAAATTTGGACTCTGTGAACCCATCAGGAGGGGGGTATGTGGTCTTCCTCGGTGGCATCTGTGGTGCTAATCACAGGGTCAGAAGGGTCTTTGGGGTCAGTAGCTGCACTCTTAAAGCCACCCTTAGTGAAACAGTTTCATATGGTTTGTGGTGGCACGGCATCCCAGGCAGTCTGCAACAACATCACTGCATCCAGTGTGGTGAGTTGTGCCCCATTTTCCATCTCAGACAAATTTCCTGACCGCATCTCCTACACACAGTCCCCTTTCATGGCATAAATGATTCCTTGGTCTAATGGCTGGATTATTGATGTGGTGTTCATGGGTAAGAAGACTAGCTTTATGTTTCTGAGGCCATGGACATCTGGATGGCCTGTAAAATTGTCCAACATCAAAGCGATCCTCTGACCTCTCAGCTGACGGTCCCACCCCTGAATCCAGTCTGTAAAAATTTCTCCTGTCATCCAGGCCGTGCGATTATGTCTGTAAGCACTGGCAAGTGTACTACACCTTGGAAACAATGAGGTTGTGCTGATTTTCCAACAACCAAAATTTGGCACTTGTCAATGCCAGACATAGTGCAGCATGCCATAACAGAGACCCTCTCCTCAGCATTTTTCTGTCCCAAAGGACCAGAGTCTTTGAAGTTCATAGTTCCTTGCCCCACATGCCTGAAAAAAGGCCAGTTTCATCCACGTTATAGATTTCGGATGACCCGTAACTGGTCAACAAATCTGGCAGAACATCCCGCACCCAAGAGTTGGCTCCATCCTCGTCCGTGTTTTGCTTCTCACCGTGCACTCGGCAGAAGTAGATGTTGTTGCAGGTTTTCCAGCAATGGAGCCAGTCCTCAAATGGATTAAAATCATCCTTTCCGAGAGCCATGGCTAGCTGCTTGGCCTTTGCAGCAGGAGAGGGCCGCTAACCATGGCAACTCATTAACTGACATCAGTGAACCAAACAAACAGTGCCTCCTCAGTTTCCTGGTCCTTACCATCCCGCTTACGTTTGTGGTCTGGGTTTTGGTTAGTGTGCCACTGTTCTAGGATGCAGTTCCATTGATGAATCAAGTCTGACACAGTTGACGTCAGAATGCCAAGCTTCTGAGCCATCTCCCAAACACTAAGCTTTGGCAGTGTGTCAGTCTGGCGCAACAATTCAAACTTTCTTGACAGGGGGATCCCAGGATGATGTAAGGAAGCCATGGGAGCTCTATCCAGAGCAGGCAGCAGGCACAGACATGGACAGATTAAGAGGTGTGCTGGCCGGTAAATAACTGTGGCACCTTTGTACTGAGGGCAATCTGCACCTAATTAAGATAATCTGGGACAAGCGCAGGTAAAGTGGAGGCGTTAATGAGGTGTGCGGTCTATTACACATGTTGCTGCTACCAGCCTTCAGCGTTCGTGGTAGGCACAACATTGGTTTACATTGTGCCTATAGGAGCAGGCTTTTGGCAATGGGAACAGAGCCACAGAAAGCGAATGTCCATGTTATCTGTGTCCACCCAATGTGGCTTCCACTGTGCTATATACTACCCATGCAGTGTACTAAATACTGCCCATAGAGTATACTAAGTACTACCCGTGGAGTATAGCAAATACTGCATACTGTTCATGCAGTATACCAAATACTGCCTATGGAGTATATTAAATTCTACCCATGCAATCTACTTAATACTGTCTATGGAGTACACTATACACTGGCCATGGAGCATACAGTACATTGCTCATTAAATATACTATATACCGCCTATGAATTATACTATATACTGTCCATCAAGTATCGGTAATAGACTCTCAACATCTGCTGTCTTGCTCATAAGGTGATGCCAAATGGATACCAGGTCCACTTTGCCTACCAGCTGATTCCTCCACCTGCTAGAACCCAAACTCTTCATTCCATGGACACTGATCTGCTTAATGTTCCACAAGTTAAGACAGCCATAGGACAAAAAGCCTTCCTTTTCAGAGCATCAAAAATATTGAACTCCTTTCCACCGCATGTCTGGACTTGAAAATCCCATGTTACATCTCTCTGTAATCACCAACTGTAACTGTCTCGGATACTCTGTATGCTTCATCGGCCCTGTACTTTGTTTTCTTATCCAGTCTCCCTGGTCACTACTGTACAAGGGACTCTATTCCAGTTTGCTAACCTGGTCAAAAAAAATAATTTTTAAAAAAATTGATGCACCATATACTGCCTGGAAAGCATACCAAATACTGCCTGTGAACTAAGTATACTATATTACTGCACATGGAGTGCACTATACACTCCCTGTGAAGTACACTATATCCTACACATGAAGTGTATTATATAATGACCATAAAGCTTCAAGGAAATGTCAAGGGTGTGAAATTGCATCCCAGCTATGTTTGGTTTCACAATACATTTCACGGGGTTGGGGTGGTGGGTAGTGGATCAATGGATTGATAATGGGTTACCGAGCATTTCACCATTAGGTTAATAGTTCAAATGGAGCCATAGCTGGCAGTGACCAAACCCTACTGGTGGACAACAAGAAATATGTTGCGACTATGGCAGTCCAGTTCCTATTGTGCACTGTCCCCCTTGTTGGCAGCCTCACATGAGGGGTTACATACTGACTAGGCATAGTCAGAACTACCCACCTCACCTATTAGAGGTGACACCCCCATAGCAGGGTTGAGCCACACTGGTGTCTCCCTGTGCTGAGCCTATCATGTGGACTAACACAGGAGGACTTCAGACTCCAGTGCAGGCAGTGTGGCACCTTTCACAAGCACTAAAATTCACCCCCCCCCAAATAAAAAAGCACAGTAAATGTCACAGAGAAGTAACATCATGATACTGCATTAATTATCTAAACATTTTATTAATATCATTTGGGATTTTACTGACTGAGCAGGTCTTTAGGAAATGGTGACAGCCTGCAGTTTGATAAAGCTATGCAACATTAGCCCTTGTCATTCACACGCCAGCATAATCTGCGGCAAAGGCAGGAGCTGATCATGATGACTTGCTGGATTTTTGTTCCCACTGCTGTCACTTCTCCTCCAGGGCAGATAAATGCCAACATGCAATATGAAGCACAAGAATATCTGTTCTGAACAGCATATTTCTTTCCCTATTAAACAATGCTAGTTTTTAGCTTAGCAGAGCATTAATTCTGCTGCAGAGGGCAAGGCACAGAGAGTGAGAAATCTATCCCTGGCCTCAGGTCAAACTGCTGGGAACCATAAATCTTGCTGTTCTAAGCAGAAAAAAATGCCCTTATTGTACAGCAGTGAAACTCTAAATGTAAAAAAAAAAAATCTAAAAGGAGATAAACATGAAATTCTGTAACTCTGAAAAACACATGCACACAGGAAATGGCAGGTATACCACAGACCAATTTCCAAAAAAGGGTGGTGAAAGGTGTGTACTGTACAAAGGGCTAGGTTTCAGCATTATTTACAAAACAAGGCAAGTGAGGAACAATTAGAGGACATGTGACAATCAGTAAATGATCCCACTACCATAACTAAAGTGGTGGCATTTCAACTTATTGTACATTCTGGCTTGGAAGGCACACTGAACCACTGGAGAATGCAAGCAAGAAATGTAAATTTTATGAAATATCTATACAGTATTTATAACAGCAAGGCACTCGGAATTGTGCATTTCTGCAGCTGCAGAACCTGCGGCATGCAACAAAACATATGTGTTTCTGCAGAATCCACCATCTGTGGTGCTTTTCATTAACAAAGACTATTTTTCTACTATTCTCGGCTATTTTCTTCTGTATATTTATCCAGAAGCTCCTCCCCATACGCAATATGTTATATTTTCCATGACATCACATTGTAGGTTGACCAATGGCTAGACCGCTGACTGGTAGTGCGGTGCGCATCCATGTGGAGAGACCTGGGATCAAATCGAATCCTCAGCCTCCATGCTCCAGGCTGGAGGGGTCCAGACACGCTCTGGAGGCAGTGTGCACAGGCTCTGGGGATAGAGAGTTGACACTGGCCAGTCTGCAGCACCTTCTGTGGGCTGTGAAGAGCACTGACACTCTGTGTGACCACGCAACATCAGATCCTCTCCACAGGCTAGAACAAGTGTGATAAAAAAACAAATGCAGTCAGGGGAGGCAGGGAGGACTTGTAACAAATGAGAAAAATCCTCACTGGCTGACTAAAGGATGGTCGACCCTGCACCCACATCACTGGGGCCGCCTCCACTTAACCCTCCCGTCCGGCACCAGTGTAAGCAGATGAATGTTCCTGGGCCAGTCTTCTCTGCTGGTTTGGGCCTCATCATGAAAGGGCAAGTTTGCACAGGCATGACTGGATGCGGAGGTCAGTATTGCCAGGGTGAAAAGTAAAAATGCCCCAACCGCCAGTAATGCAGGGCAGGAGCAGCTGGATGGTGAGCAGTGGACTGCATCATGGGTATGTACAAACTATACTGTAGCTTAAAAACCAAACCAACTGCACTGTACTTGTAGGTAGCCGTATATTTGAAGTTTACAGCTATGAAAAGATTTGTATGTATACTAGATTTTCCAGTATATAACATGGTATTGGTACATCAACAAAATATAAGTTAAAAAGAAATGGCTGGTTGGAAGTGTGCTACAGAAGCAAAAAAAAATCCCCCTTATACAGAAAGCAAAGCAAACCAAACCAGCGTAACAGCCCTGCCGCAGAACTTTGGGTTGAAGTACTGCTTACAAGCAAGGGTACTGCGACAGAGTATTTACAGGACAGTACAGTGAGGTACAGACAGTTACTACAACAATAAGAATTTAGTGGGAGAAATTGTACTAAAAGAGTACATTGGCAGGGGAAAGGGCCAGAAGAGGGGGCATCAGGAGAGAGAGCTAGCTGCAGAACAGGAGTGCCAGGAGAGCTCTCAAAGCAGTTCTAAACAGTTCAAAACAACGTAGTTCAAAAAGACATTGAATACTGTTTAAAAAAAAATACAAAACTGGTAACATGTACTACATCAAGCAAACTAATTGGCATGTTTATCCCTGGTCTCAAATTCATATATACAGTAAATGCATAGAATGAAATACTGAGTCTAAGAATAAGCAATGGCTGTAACAATGAAACAATACTTAGATAAATGTAAAGAACTACTCGAAGATAGTACAGCCAAGGCATGTAAAGAGAGAAGTGGCAAGCAAGACTGGGGTTGGGGGTGGGGTGGAAAAGAAGTATAAGAAAGAAACATTATTGCATGAAAGGAGCCCATAAGTGTGGTCAATATGTTGTACTCTTAATAGTGTACGACAAAAGCGCTAAACAGAAACAGCGTGGTACACGACAGCGAGAGGGTGCAATACTGTGAATGGTTCTGTGCGTGGTACTGCACCCTCTCACTGTCTCAGACAGAGGATAAGACCTCTGCTGGGACAGGCTTCTGCTGAGCAGTTGCAGTGGCTCGACGAGATGAGCCACTGGCAGCAAGGGACAAAAGCAGAGCGTTTGGGACTGGGTTCAATTCCTGGTCCCAGATGCATGGAAATTTTATTATTTTTCACATTTTGTGCGATATTTACTTTAAACCCCCTCCCCAAGTTAGTTATTTTAGTTGGGGGGGTCAATGGGGGGTGTAGGGGCAGAGCCCCCCGCAGAAAAAAAGACATGCCGCATGCAAGAAATTGCGCTGTATTGGCAGCGCACTTTATACATGCGACATAATGTCTTGCGACAGTATGATCCCGTGCCCATAAGTGTTACTTGTCAGTTGACATTGTGTTGGAAGCTGTATCCGGGACAACCAAGAAAATATGTACCAAAAAAAAAAAAAGACAGTATACAGCATTGAGCAGTTCTTTACATTTATTTTTAATTCACTGTGCTTTATTCCTTGGTTGCTCTGCCTGCCCCATCTACTGTCTCTCCCCCAGCCCCATCACCCAGCTGTCTCTGGGACTTACCTATCCAACCCTTGCAGTGCCCCACTGTTTTCCATCCCCTGGTGGAGCCCCTGGGCCCCCCGTAAACCCAGAAGATGTTCAGCTCAGTTGCAGTCTGGTGCACTCAGTAGGCAGGTGTAGGGTCTGTGACCAGACCCGGGTCACTGGCGTGGTGACAGGTGAGGCATACGTGCCTCTGCCCCCCGGGTCACCAGGCCAGCTACATTTATCTAAGAGTAAGCACCAAAGGACCAAAGTAGCTTCACTGAGGGAAGGAGGATGCACTACAGTATCAGATAAGCAACAAGTATAGTGGATAAAGCAATACAGATAAATTCAGCCCTCTAGTCATTAGACGCCAAAAGAGCCTTTATAATAGGGTCTGCTGGCCCTATGTACTTGTAAATAATATAGTTGTAGAGGATAATGTATGGGAAGCAGTTAACAACCAAGGTGTATTTGCATCGAGAGGTTACCATGGTTTGTAAACCTCGAGAGCACAGCTCAAGAGGTTAACAGTTACCATGGTAACCTCGAGATGCAAATTCACCTTGGTTAACTGCTTCCCATACATTCTCTCATATAGTGTATGGGAACCAGTATGTGCTTTTACCCAAAATACAAACAGTCCCAACTGATTCAGAAGTAAAACTGAATGCAGAGGTCAAGAAGGGGTCAATGTGAACAGTGCATCTTCCGGAAGTGCCGCAAGGAAAGCTCATTTGAGGAGGAGATTCTTCAGGAACATGCTTCTTGAGCTACAGGTACCTTGTGGCAGAAACAAATAAATTATTATGTGGAGACATTTATTTTGCTAGGTACTGGGTTGGGGATTTATTTTTCAAATCGACGCAACAGAGGAACCGCCATTTGTGTTTGAATGCTGCAGAGTGCTAGGTGTGGTTGAATGTTGAATCTCGGCAGCATTCATTCTTGTTATGGTATCGTTCTAAGGTGGTTAACAGCAAGAGAATGTCAGAACGATACCATAACAAGACTGTGTTTCTACTGAATTTTGGCTATAACGTTCTACCATACACTATAAATCAGTTCTGGGTCCACTTTTCTTGCATGCAATAAAACTCTCTATTTTTCATACAGCCCTTTAAATATTCTTTTATCCAACGTACATTTCAAGGTCTTAATTATGACTCCTTCTTCAGGGAAATAAGCTGTAAAAAATACAAACCTTTAAGCTCTCTATATGTATAAAGATTTTCACCAATAAACATAAACTTTATAAGGTTTTTAAACTTGATGAGTGGATAAGTCTCTCAATTACCTCATAGTCACTGCTTAGTACACACACAAGTTTATATTGCTGAAATACTCATTTGATTAATTTTCAAATACTTTTTTTATCTGCTAAAACATAAATATATATATATATCGACATTTTATCTTCATTGAATTAAATATCTATTTCATGTAGAGCCTCATTATTCTTAATTATATCATTTATCACATGTTATCCAAAACGGTTTTATACTGTAAACAATAAAGTTTATATTAACACATTTCTTGTCTTGAAATTATTTCAAGAAATACAAATAAACTTTTATAAATCTTTTTAATACATTTCTTGTGTTTCCTAAAGCTTACCCCTTTAGCATAAACTTTTTTTTGTACTGTGCAAGCAATGTTCTAGCTTCAAGTGTCCTTTAGACCTGATCAATACGTTCCTTTTCACCTTTATGCAAACAAACAATACCACATTTTACCATGTTGTTTCCTTACTTTACATCAGAAAAAAAACTTCAGTAGCAACATTGAGCGTTTTTAAACTGAGCTTACCATACATCACTATTGCTGTAAAAAAAAACTTTCTGATCACAAAATCTTTTTCAGGCAAACTTCCTTTTTGCTTTCCTAGTAAAAAGAGAACCTTTTATCCTCAAAAGGGAACTTTTTGCTTTTAGTTTATGCTCTTCTGATGTCTATAGTAAAATATTTTGACTCTTACCATTATTAAGTTTATGGTCTTTATTTCATCAGCAGCTGCTTTGTTTTCTATAAATCTATATTTATTTTCTGCTTGCTGCAATACATAAAAAACATTCTTTCTAGTTCACTTTTATTTCATTAATAAAGCAATGTTGAACTTGTTTTTACCTTGTAGGTTTCTTTCAAGATGCACTGTTTCTGGCATCCTCACATTGCCATTACTCTGTGCTGCAATGTGCTTCTTCTTCACCTCTTTACTGCCCCCTCCATCCGCTCCGTTCCACCGAGAAGGGATTGCTAGAGATTCCCAGGGTCGGTCTGAAGACCTCCAGAGCCCCTTCATTCGCTTTTGCAGCTCCTACCCTGTGGAATTCTCTACATCATCGGATAAGGAGGTGCCAGACTATGGAGAGTTTTAAGTCAGTTCTGAAAATGCACCTATTCTCTCTTGCCTATAATGACCATTAAGTTATGGAGTCTGTTGTTTTAAGGGGTTTTAAAAATGTTATGGTTTTAGCTGTTTGCAAAAGTGCTTTGATATTTTTTGAATTGAGCTCCATATAAATAAAGTTTATTATTATTATTATTATCATTATTATTATTAGGTGTAAAGCACTCTGGGCAGGTCAGGTGATGCCTAAGCAACACCTCGCCTGTGTCATGAATGACGCTCTTTCCTGCCCAGTCCAAATTTTGCTTGGAATCTCCACTGTTCACACATTCTAAGTGTGGCTAGGTAAAGACAATGCTAATGCCTTTTCATTGACTATTCATTATTTTTAAAATTTTACTTATTTTAGCATTAGACTCAGTTTTTCAGATAAATCATCACAGAAATTTGTTTTTAAACTTATTCTCTATTGTTTATCTTTGATGATAGTGAAGATTTTGACCTCAATTTCGGGGGGTGGGGTTTAAACCAAAACATTAACTATTGTTGTTTCTATTCTATCAGAAATTGGTCCGGGTTAACATCAAGAGGGCAAGGTACTATATTCACGTGTTGATTATTAATAGTCAACATTTTGTATTTCGAACCTTCTATGACATGAAATTATGGGGGATGGGGAGGGGAAAATGAAGTTTTGAAGATGGTTTATTACTAGAATTAACATGGCCAAATATATTTTTGTTTATGTAAAGCCTGTCCAGTCTAATTCCTCATTTAACCTATGTCTCGGATTTGTGCTATTTAATCTGTCTATCCACCAACCCTCATGTTTTAAAAGTTTTCTATTCCAGTCTCCACCCCTCTTTGGTTTTGCTACTTTCTCACACCCAGTGAATCTTAAGGTGCTAATATTGTGTTTCACTAAGTTGAAATGTCTGGCTACTGCAGATCTTTCATCATTAATTCTAACAGAACTTTTATGTTGGCTAATGCAATTTTTTAATGGTTGAGTCATCTTTCCTACATAAATAAGTCCATACGGACATTTCAATAAGTAAACTACAGGGTCACTATCACATGTTATTAAGTCTTTTATCGTGAATTTTTCTTCTAAAATTTTTGACTCTAATTGCTCCTGAACATTGGGCACATTTACCACACTTGTAGAAGCCTTTAGGTTCTGATACTGATCCTATTCTAACTGGAGAAGGTGGCTTCCAGTGTTGAGTTCTCATTAGTTTTTGTTTTACGCTATCGTTTTTTTTTTTTCAGTTATCCAGGGTTTATCTGCAAAGCTAGCCATTCCTTCATCAGTACTTTGCAATACGTGCCAGTTCTTTAGGATAGTTTTTTTTTTTTTAACTTGATCACAAAACGTGGTTGTCATTGCCCATTTTGTTTTGTTCCTCTGATGTGGTCACTACTTTCCTTAACAGGTCCTCTCCTGGTAAGGGACAATAAAACCTATAACAGGATATTGGAATTTCCAGTGACATTACTATCTATGTATTCGTAGTTTTAGAAAAATTTGGAAGAATGGGTAAATTCAAAGCCTGGATACAGATAATATACTGTTCTCCTATTGCAAAGGTTAAAACCAACCAGGACATCTCCAATGCCTCCCCCCCCCCGGTGAACAAGGCAGAACTGCCCCCTCTATCCTCTCTTGGTTGCATTATTTCTAGAACCATTAGCAATAAAAATCAGAAAGCATGTGGGCATAAATGGTGTGAAGACTGGTAGTAACACTCCTCTCATCTTTATGTAGATGGCATTTTATTATTCCTGTTGGATTTAGTTGTCTCATAGTCACACTCGTTGGAGCTGGCTGATAATTTTGGTAGGATCTCGGGGTAGAAAGTAAACTGGGATAAAAGCAAATTAATATTCTTAGATAAGAATCTTGTGACTGAAAACACACATCCTTTATTTCCAAACAACTAGGAATTTATACTGCCAGAGATCTCTTACAACTATTATATGCCAGTTCATGGTAAAATATCTGAATATATAGAAAAATGGCACTTGCTTCCCCTTAGCTCCGATTGGGAGAATTAACATTTTGAAACTGAACATATTACCATGTTTATTATTTCTATATGAATCTATTCCTGGTATTCTGGAAAAAATACTTTTACAAAAATTTAGAAAACATTATTAGAATGTTTTAATGGCAGAACAGATGTCCAAGAATAGCATTATACATATCAGGCTGAAACAAAGGGGGCTATGGCCTGTCCTAATTTTTGGTGGTACTATTTAGCTGTGCAGTTATAATCGGTATATTTGTAGATCAACGATGACATCAAAAAAGCCCATCTTCAAATAGAGGAATAACTATCCCTTTTTTAACACACTGAAAAAGTAATTTGCAGTAAACTTGTCTCTACCAGACAAATATAAAAGTTGTCCCCTTACTACCAAAGCAACAGATGGCAAGCAACTCAAAAGATATGAGGAGCTCTATAACATTTGTCTAGATTTTCTCCAATAATAAATAATATTCATTTCTCTTCATCCCTGACAGATAATGTAGGGCCAATGATTTTCCATCTTCAATGGAAAACACCAATAAAAAATGGAAACTGTAATTTTTAATGGCAGAACAGACATCCAAGAATAGCATTATACATATCAGGCTGAAACAAAGAGGGCTATGGCCTGTCCTAATTTTTGGTGGTACTATTTAGCTGTGTAGTTAGAATTGGTATATTTGTAGATCAATGATGACAACATCAAAACAGCCTGTCTTCAAATAGAGGAATAACTATACCTTTTTTAACACACTGAAAAATTCACTTACAGTAAACATATATTTATTGTACTTTTTGTCCCCTGCTGCTAGCCGCCCGGAACCTCAGCTCGGTCACGGACCTCGGCTTTCACCTCCAAATTGAACCGACCCTCCGATACCCCCTGGCTTATCCCCCAGGGTAGGGTTGCAGCACCGACTCCCCAACAGTGCCACAAGTGACGGGACAGGTTAGAGGGCCGGCCTGGAGGCCAACTGAAGCCGAGGTGGGCTTCATCTAGGGCGGCCAGCAGCTGAAGTGTTTTTTTTGGTTTTTCTGGGGGCAGGGACATGCAATGATGTCCAGCGTCTGCCCCACCCCCCGGAATGTTCCGGCACTGGTTGCTGTGGTACCCCTGGCCTCCGCCAGGGGTCTGTCCAACTGGTTGTACTCCCACCCTCCCCGGAGAAGGAGGCAGTCATTAGGATGCTCCATCCTTCTCCCCAACCGACCCTCCGGCGTACCCGGGTCCATTCCCTAACCCGGGTCACTGGCGTCGCAAGCAGAAATCTAACCGCTGCGCCAATGGGCCGGCCCCCACTTACAGTAAACTTTTCTCTATCGGACAAATATTAGAGTTGTCCCCTTGCCACCAAAGCAACAGATGGCAAGCAACTCAAAAGATATGAGGAGCTCTATAACATTTGTCTAGATTTTCTCCAATAATAAATAATATTAATTTTTTTCCGTCCTTGACAGATAATTTAGGGCCAACAATTTTCCACTTTCAATGGAAAACACAAATAAAAAAATGGAAATTGTCATTTTTAAAACAGCACTTGGGAGTAAATTTTTTATTAAAAAAAAAAAAAAACACTTTTTCACTAGCTTTTAGGGCAAACCCCACAACTGTAAGTCAAATGCTTACACAAAACATACTGATTTCCCATCAGTTTTGGGGAGAAAACAGAATTTAAGATTTTGCAAAACGAAAATGACCATTTTTTAAAACAGAAAATCACTGGCTCTCTTCTGATTTTTGAAAACAGATAGAGAAGATGCATCATGTACCAAGCACTAAACTACCCCGATTTGTACCATGACCCATCCCCCCTCCCCCAACTCGTTTATTTCTTTCTCCTCCTCTATTTCTCTGTTCTTCACTTCTTCAGCTTACTACGCTAGTCACCTTCACTAGTCAGACAACTATCCTGCTTACCAGACACAATACTACCTGTGGCAAGAGAAGGCAATACCTTGTTGTTCTAATAATATTTCATGTTATTTTATGTGAGAAATGCATCAGAGATGCCTATGGTGGCCCAGTGTACCTTGCAGGGGATCTTGGGTACAAAGAAAGCCATGGGTCCAAAAATGATGCAAGTTTCTTATTACTGGGCAGAGAAACTGCTGGCTGCTTAGCCAGGGACTGAGAGTTTGATTAAACCATTTAAAAGGAAACAAAAGGGCTAATTAGGCATAGCTGGGAGGCCAGGTAGCACAATTTGCTTGTGAAAGACCCAGGCCTCTAGAGGAACCATGATGTCTGGGTTCCCTTTATCCTGAAAAGGCCAACCCTGACAATCTTGCTACAGCTAAATGGATGAGCATTTAAGTAAATAACTGTACAGAGTGTAGCTTAATTATAGCCATCTAGGGGAGGCTGGATCTGCTCCTGGAATTCAGGCTGAAACTGGTTTGCCTCTAAGCCCTGTGTTACCTGCAGAGATGAACATTTCTATTTTGTTTTCTAATAAAATATTAAAAGCTGATTGGTTGCACAGCCACGGAGCTGGAATGCTAGCAATTAGCAGGACAAGCCAATACTCACTGGACCTATCCTTTGAGAAGCCCATGAAACAGGAGTGCAAGACTTTAATCAGTGCCTTTTTGCCAGTTTACCCTTTGACTTTGGTGAAAGAACATTGCACTTGGGACCCTGTCTGCTGAGAGAGCAGAGACAATTTCTTTTCAAGACATTTCCTGGACCAAAAAAGAACTAAGATTTTCAGCTACCACTTTTAAGAACACTTTGCACTTCAAATTCAGCAACTAAGGACTTGAGGTAGAAATTTCAAACTAGAATTTTCAAAGTTTCGTTTTTTTGTATACTTCCATTTTATTTTCCATATCCTGTAACCAATGTCTAAAACTATTTGTCTTTAAGTTATTTACTGCATTTATTAATTAATTAGTAAAGCCTTTGACTATTTTAAGATAATTCAGCCAGTGTCTTGTTTGTGTGTCTTGGGAAGAGTTTATTGAAACTACACTATATCTGTGCGACTGCTTTAAGGGCTAAACACTACCAAACCAAAGTACCATAAGGGATTCTGTGGATGTAAGGAGGGGGAAGAATACAAAAGGTCTCAGGAGGGGTCTGTAAGGGTGAGAACCAGTCTCTGCATTTCTGGGGAAAGACACAAAATAGGGTGTATAAGGCATCCCCCGAAGGACTATACACGCCTGTGGCTTTTCTGGTTCGTAGTGCAGTGGCCGAGAGGGTTCTCTCCCAGGAACACAGACTCGAGACTGTATTTTGCAACCCATTGCACGGAGAGAGGAAGCCTTGGGATCCTCTGGAGTATGTTCAGTTGTGAAACAGCGAGTGTACTAAAAGGACAGAGGAGAGGTATCCCTGACAGCTGTCACAAAAGGGATTCACTGTAGCCTAGGGAATTCCAGACCCACAAGAGTGGGCTTGTGACAGTACCCCTTTTTTTCTTCTGCAGTACATTATTGCATGTATAGTCTGTAGCTCAGCAGGTTAATTCATTTTGTCAAAGTACTGTATCTTAATCTATTTAGGAATCATGTTGACTTCCTTTGTGCAAATGTACTGTGTTCTTGTATTCCTACTTCTCTTATTTTCTATTGAAAACTAATACAAATTTCAAGTTTAAAAAAAAAAAGAAAATCACTGGCTGTAATAATAGTTTCCTGAGATGGAGTAAGGATCATAAACTAATTTAAATCAGAGACATCTTCAGTACTGAGGAATTTAACCTCTGATCAACTCCAAAAGAAATACAATTTGTCAAATACTCATTTATTTCATTACTTACAACTAAAACATGGTTAAATACAAGAAAAATGTAAATTTCCAATCAATCCCCCTATCAAAACTGGAAGAATTACTTATCCAGTGGAACATATGAAAAAACTAATTTTAAAAAATGCATTCGTTGATTAGAGATGTTAAAGGAGAATAGCCAACAGTGTTAAAAACAGCCTGGGAGAAAGATATCGGGCAACAAATACCGGACAGCAGCTGGTCTATAATAACTGATTTTTCAAACTTACTAATTATCATTATCTTGAATGAGTAATAGCTATTCTTATTTTTCCCTTGTTTATTATTTCTTTTGAAAATGTTCCTTTAATTGCATTTTTTTTTTTTTTTAATACCCCTGAGGCTTATCCCCTGAAAAGTCTACTGTCCTGATTGTTGATTCAGGAAAGGTTGCCAGATCTCACTGAATAGCATGCATTTATTTTTCATTTTATAAAATGCATTTTCTGCCCTGCATAAATCAAGCATCATATACATCCAGTTCATAAAATCTGGAGGGTTTTGATCTTGCAAGTGCTAAAGAACGATCTTCTTCATAGCAACCAGACTTACATTAATCAAAATGATCTGCATTTTTGTAAAATCTGCTTCTATATGATACCAAAAAAGGCAATTCCAGTATCAAAAGAAACTCTTGCACTAGTATGTTTTCTTAAATAGAGAAAATGCTATAGTTCAAAGATACTTAATATTCTGGCTTATTGAAAGTGTATGTGTCTCTTTATGTTCTTTACACCTCTGGCATTTATCTGAGATTGTAGGGTCAAACTCGTTTAGTTTGTGAGGAGTGAGATATGTTCTACGTATCATGTTTATGTGTGTTTGTTTAAATTGATTGTTCTTTATCTATGTTTGGTAGGTTAGATGAAAAAATAATTATCATGAAAGTGTAATGACACGATTCTGGAAATGAACAAGTCATCCAAGCATCTGAACCAGAAAAAAAAAAAACACGAGAGTCATGGTGGCCATTTATTTCAGCATGGAGAGGAGGCTGCTTTGAATGGAACCAGTATTCAATGTTGTCGAAGTCTCAACTCAGGAACCATGGCGCCTGATGCAAAAATTACAGTGTTAGCATGTGTAATGCCGTATATGAGGAATGGAGTAAATAGCAACTCCATGGACCAAAAGTTCTTGCTGTACAAAAAAGTTGATAAAACAGCCCCTGACACCTCAAGGGACACTTTGAAAAACATATTTAGTAAATTCAGTCCAGCTTTTATTCACACATTATTTTGTATTACCGTAACCTCTCCTGGTGGTAGTTTTCATGAGCTCTGATCTTTTGTTTTCTGTTCCTGCTATCCTACTGGTGCTAAGTACAGTCATAGAGGACTGTACTTGGCCCTAGGATAAGAGTGGGACCGGCAAACATCTGATTTGAGCTTATAAAAGCTCCAACATGCACTGCAGGCTACTGAATCTCTCACTGCTGCAGCCCTGCTCTGATGGCAGCTGCAGGAAATTCTGGGATTTCTAGTTATAGCAAATGTCAGCCTGGAAGTCAGCAGAATCAGCCTGATACAATCTACTGCACTGATGTAACCAGTAAGTTAAAAAAATTGTTTTTACACACAACGTGCAAATTGGGACAAGCCCCACACTTCGGTCTGGGGCTCTTAGTGCTGTTTCCATTTAAGTAGATGTTTAAGGGAGAGGCAGGAAGAGGAAAGATGAAGATAGGTTGTTCGAGAGGAAGGGAAGCAGACAGGAGAAAGCTGTTGCCCAGTAGAGAGTTTACAGTGGGGAATAGAAAAGGTGCAGGAGTCCACAGAACAGGGAGAGTAAGAGGATGAAGAAACAGGAGAGGAGAGATTAGGTGGAAGGGAAGAGGACCAGTATGTCGAGAAAAGGGAGCACAATGTGTGAGATGGTAGGAAACAAAAGGGAGGAACAGAGTTGAGGTTACTGTACAAGAAACAATGATGGCTGTGGGAAGGGGCATTTAGGACAAAGTTGCAAAAAGAAAGGAAAAAAGTGTCCAGTCTGGCAAAATAAGAATATGGGGTAGTACCACAGACCACATCTGCATAACCAAACACCAGTAGGATCACGTTAGTGAGGATTTCTTGCCAGATTGGGAGTGGTAAGCAAGCCTTTTTGCAATACAGGGCACCAAGCTTGGTGTGAAGTTTTTTGTGGATGGCATGAATGTGGGCAAAGAAGTCAAGTCTTCCATAAAGATGCAAAATGAGTTATTTGAAATGAGAAACAACTTCAAAGGAGTGCCATTTAGGCTAGAGAAGACTAGAGAAGAAGGGAGCCTAACAAGCTGTTGACTTTTGCCAAAGGCCATTGACACTATCTTTCTGGCACTGACCATTAGTTGGTGTGACTGGAACCAGCAATGGACATTGTTAAAGACACACTGTATTGACAGTTCGAGGGCACAGACTGAGGCACTAGAGGAACAAAATTGGTGTTATCAGCATATATACAAATGTAAACGTTGACACAAGGTGAGGAGAGGTCATTAAGAAAAATAAAATCTAGAACAAGATTCCAGTATGGAGACTTGGGGGCCCCATACTGGACTGGGAGGGAAGGGGTGAGAAAAAGCATTGCCAACCTGGACCCACATGAGAAGGATGAAGAAGTTGGAGCTAAACCATTCAATAATAGAATCAGCATGTCCTGAAGAAGAGTGTGGCCTATCGTAGCAAATACCTCAGTCAGGTCAGTGAAGATGCCAGCAGTGATGTGCCCCTGCTCCACCTCCATAAGAATGGAGTCAGTGACACCCAGGAGTCAGGAAACAGTGGAATGGGATTTGGGGGAGCCAGACTGGAAAGAGGATAGAAAACTGGAGTTGAGAAAAACAGAGAGATGAGCATAGATCATCTTTTACCTCGATCTTGCCATATTACTCCTGTGCTGCAGGTGCTGCACTGGCTGCAGGTGCAATGGTAGATCGCCTTTAAGGTCGGCTTGCTGACCTATAGAGCCCTACACGGTCAGGGTCAGAGTTACCTGCAAGAGCTTCTTCATCCCTACTGTCCCCTCTGCTCCCTTCGTTCCACCGACAAGGGATTGCTAGAGGTTCCCAGGGTAAAGCTGAAAACATCTGGTGCTTGTTCTTGTGCTTATGCTGCGCCTACCCTGTGGAATTCTCTACCTCATCGGGAGCACTTTAAAACTGCATTAAAAACACACTTATTTAATCTTGTATTTATGAATAGTTAAGTAATTTAGCAGAGTATACTGGATTTTATTTTCTTGTTTTAAATTCCGATTTTATATTTTTTCTTGTTTTGTATAATTATTTCCTAGTAGATTCACAATTATAGTCACTGTAATGAGACAGCAAAGAAGTGCTACCTTATGCTTGTTTTATATGTGTATGCTGAATGTATTATAAATTTATCTTTATGTAAGTCATGTATGTTGGTCCTTGTATGTATGAAAATGTGTTAAGATTTGTACTTTTTACTAAGTAACCATTTGCTCATACAGGACACTTAGTAAAACAGGGCTTTGCAGTCCTAAAGGTCATCTCCTGTTAAAAAATTAAAATTGTTTTATCTATCTACAGTATTTGTACAGCACTTTGGCATGTGAATTACGCTTAATAAATAAAATTATTATTATTTATTATTATTTTCTCGGAGTCAAGCAATGACTGGGAGGTGTGAGATAGGACGGTAGTTAGCAGGGGAAGATGGGTCACCCCCTTTGTGAAGAGGGAGAACTCTGACCATCTTCCAAGACTAAGCAACATAAGAAAGGTTGAAAGAGAGGCTGCAAGGATGAATGAGTGGAAATGCTATAGCAGGAACAGAAAGGTGTGAAGTTTAGTGTCTAAACTATCAGGGCTATGACCCCTAGAAAGGCTGAGAGACAGGAGAGCCTGGAGGGTCTCCTGAAGTAACAGCCCTGGCTTTGATGTGCTGGAGCTGATGCTCCTTAAGATTCCTGCCCCTACTCTGGTCCCTTTCACTGCTCACATTATCAACTTGTCCCTTACCACGGGCTCTGTCTCAGACACCTAGAAAGTTGCTGTGGTGGTCCCCATGTTTAAAAAATGGTGATCCTAAGTCTGTGGACAAATATCTGCTTATTGCTATTGTATCTGTTCTCAGCAAATATATTTACAAGCTGGCCTCTGTTCAACCTCCTATATTGCAGGGGTGTGCAAGTAATAAATAGTACTACCCGATTACCATGAATAATGCACTATTTATTATTCAGCTTGTAGGGGTGTGCTAGTAATAAACAGTATTACCCAAATACCACAAATAATGCACTATTCATTATTCGGATCTAAATAACAAATTTGGCAAAATAAAAAAAAAAAAAAAAAGAAACCACCCCTGTAATATGTAAAAGCCCCATACCCACACTCTCTGTTAGAATCCATCCCACCCTGCTCCCCCCTCCAGCACCCACGATTAAAAAAAAAAAAAAAAAAGCTACATTTTAAAAAAAGAAAAGCCTACAATGAGCAGCCAGCACGACCCGCCCGCCTCCATGGGAGACCGCTGTCTTTGAGTGCTTATTTACACTACAGCCATTAATCCGATATGTTTCCCAGCCCCCCCCCCATTCAGTGGCAGGAACTCTTTCCCCTCCTCCCCACTCCCAGTACCCAAAAGCTGGCAACTCCAGAGTGGCAACAAGTCTAAGAAGGAGGAAGAAGATGACCAGTCATGGAACCCACCCTCCGCCACAGCCAGCCACCTTCTTCTGAATGAAAGCACTCCCATACTTGCTCACAGTAAAACCAGCTGATCACCTGATTATTAATATGCTCCCCATGTCTCTGCTTCTTGTTCCTCTCTTATGTAAGCAGATAACCTGGTACTTCATTATAGCTCGAAAAAGATCTTGTACCTAAACTTCCAGCTAAGCTCCAATTTTCTCGCCAGCCTGTCAATGCAGCAGTAGCACTACCACTTGCGATGCCGAAGACCTGGATTCGTAAGTGCGCCCCAGATGTCGGAGGGCCAGCTGGGGGAGAGGAGGATTAAGTGTCCGTGGGACCGCTCTCCTATTCCAGGGGTAGGGTGGGGTAGAGCTTGGTGGTTGACTGGCCCCTGGCAGAAGCCAGTGGAAAGGCAGCTCAAGCTGAAAGAAGCAGGGGAGATGTAGCACATGTTGGTGTCTGTGCCTTGACATCAGCGCATGCCATGTCTCACATGGGAAGAAAACCAGGAAAAAATCCTAGTTGAGCAAGATGACCACCGGTCCCAGCAGGCTCCACACCCAGCAACTCAAGCACCTCCTGGAAATCTGGATCCTGTCCTGGTGGGTCGAGGGACTCCCTGCCACCCTGCAATTGAGGGCAAGCTGTGGGGGCTACGGGAGAAGCCAGGATGATGGGGGTGGGAGGACCAGTGGGAAGGAGGGTTGGCCGGGATGGGAGAATTAAAAAAAAAAACTCTGATTTCCTTAATGTTCATGCTTGGGTTGCACTTAACAAACTGGGCCTAAGTCCAATAAAACCATATAAACGCTGTTCTGCTCTAACCAGAAGCTTTGCACAAGCTCCAATGTATTAAGCTTCCTGCATTGATAGATCCACATTTGAAACTGTCACACTCTTCAAGTATCTGGGTATCAACATGGGACCCCTCCCCTTGACTTTTCATATTTATGCTGTCTGCAAACTGGTCAGCTCTAAGGTGGGCCTTGCCTACAGTCAGGCATAATCTTACTCCCACAGCTACTCTGACATTTGCCCGAGGCACCCTTCTGCCCCACTTGTACTATGGTTTATAGGCCTATTTTAATACCTCCAAGAGAACCCTATCTAAATTGGATGTGGCCTACAAAAATGTATATTGTTCTGCCCTCACAGCTAATCGTCTCACCCACCAAAGATTGCAGTATACTGGTTTGGATTGTCGGTCTCCAGCTATTAAGCACTCCTTTATGCTTGGCTGCTTCGTAGATAAAATACTGTGGCCTCCCGTACCATTCTCCTTGGCTGAACGTTTCCACTGCCGTTCTAGTACTTACCCTCTCAGGTCATCAAATATGTCTTTACTTAGTGTTCCCAAACTCTCCACCAACTTAGGACAGCAAGCCTCCTTCCTTGCCCATTTTCCTGGAATATTCTCCCCTTGGAGCTGTAAACCTTGTCCACTCACCAACTATTTAGACTTAAATTCAGAGATTATCTGCTGTGCCTGTACCCGAAACTTGTGCCTGTGATTAATCTATGTACTGTGCATCACTGCACTCTTGATTTCTTGCTGCCGCTTAGTATTTGTACTGTCACTTTGTTTTAATTACAGTTGTTGATGTATCATACTATGTTCCCCAAGCAATATTTGCTGCTGTTATTTATTTCACAGTATGTTGTAAGCTATTGCTGCTTACCACCTGTAACGTGGTGTGTACAGTATCTTGCTATGCTGTATTATGTTGCTACTTACTTAATACATGTTACAACTGTCTTGACCTTTTGTTTGTTTTGTACTCTCCTGGGTTGTGCCTGAAAATAGACATTTATTGTCTAGGGCATCTACCTGAGTAACAAAAACTAACTAAATAAATAACAAATGGTTTCAGCTTGTTCTGGGTAGTAGAACTAAAGGACACACTCAGTGCTTGAGGGGGGAATGCTGAAGCTCTTTTTAACCCAGAGAGTGGTTAAGAGTTATTTGATCTAGTGCACTTCAGCAGGATGCGAGAACATGCCATGAAGCTCAAATGCGAAAAAAATTAGGGTTGATGTTAGGAGGCACTTCTCTTAAAGGGTGTTGAACCTATGGACAGCCTACCAGAGAAGACAAGGGACACGGAGACGGTACAGATAGATCTTCATAGAAACACAGAATTTGTCATCAGAAAATGACCGCTTAGCCTTCCTAGTCTGCCCAGCTGTTCTCTGCCAATTATGTCTCTGCAGACCCTATCTAGTCTCTGGCAACCCTCTTGCCTCCCTGCTTCCTATGTAATATACACCTATGTCTATTCCATGCATGCTTGAAGCCCCCTCGCTGCTCCAGCTTCCATCACTTCTGTTGGCAGTCTATTCCAAGCATCTACCTCACTTTCCGTTAAGAAACATTTCCTCACATCACTCTTCAGCCCCATGCCCCCTTTGAGCTTTAATGCATGCCCCTGGTTCTGGGGCTTCAAGTTAAGCCTGGAAAAAATTCAGCTTACCAAAGGAATCCCAGGGTATCCTAGGTAGTAGAGTGGTTGGATAATCACTGTAAATGATCACATGTTTGCACAGCATAATTAATGGTCGCCACTTCGTGCAGGGGGAAGGGTGAATTTGATGGCTGTATAGTCCTTTCCTTCTGATCTTAAATACATGTTACTATGTATAAACCTATGGAACCAGCTCCCAAAGGAAGCACTACAAATGGAGATTATAGCTGGAATAATTCCTTATGGACAATAATCCTACTGGGTGCAGGATTTAATTAACTGGAGAACAGATGATTTACAGAGGTTTTACAATATTTCACATGATACTGAATGCTGCAGTTGCCTGGGTGGCACAAGGCGAAAATTATCAACTCATGGTCTTTTTTTAAGTTTGCTTGCACACACTAGCAAAGTGAACAATATTAATGGTACCTGGTCAGTGTAGGGAGCTGGGGAGGTGTGTGCTATATAAGCCAATGGATGTAGAAATGTAAGAGGCTTGCTACTCAAAATCCAGTGCTGAGAAGGCTGATGACAGTGTTCAGCTGGCTGGTGCACATAAATAAACCTTATACAGTTCAAAGGATGCAGCCCCACCAATTTCATCATCATCATCAGGCTTTGAAGCTCAACATCAATCCTCACATTGTTCCATGTGTGGGTGCATGAGTGCCCCCCCCCCCACTTATAGTGGTTTCCCCTAGTTACAGAAATGACTCTGCAGAGCGCCTCTTTGAAAGCACCAAGCATAGTGTGGACGAAACACTCAGCATGCAGAATGCAAATAGAATAGCATCAAGCATGTCAACAGCATGGAAATAATGAACAAAACCACCAGAAGTAGTTGATTTAAATTACATATTGTTTCTGCTCCCTTTAAAGAGCCCCTGGTACCAGCTGGATAACGTTGAAAAATGTAAGATTTAAACACAATTCAGTTTAGTTCATATATTTTTGCAATCCCCCCCCCCCCAATCATTTGGACTTTATCCTTCTGCCCCTCCCCATTGGCCTCCTTCTGATGTCGTTCCCATCTACTCTGTGCCTTATTATGTGAGTGGGTGCCATGGGTGGTTGTGGTGGTGATGAGGTTCCTGCAGGGTCGCAGCGTCATCCTGCCAATGGGGATTCTTTTCCACCAGTTACTCCCACTGAGTTAGAGCCAGTGGTGAGCAATGGCGCACACGTAGACTATGAAGACGGGGCACGCTCTCAATGCCTGCCTTTGGTTTTTGATTCTGGGGACCACTGCTGTGCCACCTAGTCTCCACTAGGTGGTGGCCAAGCAGTGGATACACACTGACACCCACCCCGAAGAAGGACAACCACTGATGAATGCTCAATCCTCCTTTCCCCCACCAGCCCACAATTGACCCTGGCCAATTCCCAAATCCGGGCTGCAATTATGGCGGGAGGGAAGGTATCCCACACCTCAGCCCTCCACACCACTAAGCCAGGTAAAAGTTTACTGCAGCTCATATTTCCTTAGATAATACTGTTTGTGGCCCTATGAGAGGCCAAGCCTGCAACCCGTTGTTTTATAGTTCTGTGCTTTTACCTTCTGTACCATTTAGCCAGACCTATGTTTTTGCAATTCTTTCCCCTTTTTCTTTATTATTAAGGGAAGGGACATAAAAACAAGATTACTGTCCCTTGGACTGTATTTGTTTTGGCCGCCTGTCTACACATGATATCATAATGCTGATTATGACACCATAGTTGTCTTTACAGCCACAGATTGGGATGTTATAAACAGAAATGTGACTGAAGAAGTAGATAAGCAGAGCAAATAGGGCAGAAATCCTGTTTCTATGCAAATGTTCTTAGTGATAAATAAGGGAGACAGTTACAGAAAAAGTGTGAAATATAAGCTACTGTATATTGTGTCTAAATATTGTTTTTTTCAAAGCTGTCACATCATGGGCTCTTTAAAGCTCTATTACACTGCAAGCAAACATTCAGCATTGACAAATGCTTGTTGTAACATAGCAAGAAATGATACAGCAAAATAGAGAAATGTGAGAGGTGGAACTAGCACACATGGAACAAAATGAAGCAGGCATTAATTCCATAGTAATGCCCACTTCATTCTGCAGTACTATAACTCTCCACACCACAATTGCTGCTTACCACAATTTCCCTATGTTGTTACTCTCACCCACCCACTCTGCGGCAATCACATTTACTCACCGCAAATTCATGCTGCACGACAATGTTGTCCATACTAAAAAGCATCAATCCCCCAAGTAAGAACAGTATAACATTTGATTTGTGTGGCGCTGATGGTATTGGAGCCTGGGTAGACATAAATGTTGTGGCGCACTGTTAATGCCCTGTTGTGTTTATTACGTCTAGCTGAACTGTTTGCTCCCATGATTCCACAAACAGTAAATGCGATGGAAACAGTCCTGAACGAGTAAAATGTTATCTTTCTTACAGTACAGTAGATTAGAGAATTTTAGAGCTTACATATGTCAACATTCAATACTCTACCATATAGTTGTAGTTTCCAATAAAGGCATTATTCAGCAGCCGTAATATAAAAGTGCATTGCATTAAACAAAACCACAGTTTAACATTAAAAAAAATTTAAGTCTCATAAACCGTGCATCTGTGTACTTCTTGCAAACTGATAATGTGTTGTACTAATTTTTGAAGTGCTTGACATATTACAAGTGCATTAATGCACTCCAGAGTCAGTCAGGCTCTACTAGGGAAGTAATGCCTGGTTGGTGGTTGGAGGCACTCTGCCCTTGGCCTCATGCCCCAACCCCCCCAACTGGGCATTAATACCCTAGTAGAGCCCTTCTTTGTCATGCATTACTGCTTACTTATTGTATCATTCTTTAATGTTTCTGTACAGGACACAGTGTTCCACATTCTAGTATCACCTCAGCTGGGGTAACCACAATATTGTATACAGCTAAAACACAACACGGTATATAATATAAACAGTAAACAGATTCATAATGCAGTCTAATGAGCCGATGTCTTCCATTCCCTTAATTAAAAATTTCTGATAAACCTCAGAAATAGGAGTCTGGGGAACTGGGAGTTTACAGGGTACACCCTTCAAAATTTGGCATCTCCCAGACTCTGCTCCACCTGAAAGGCAGTTGGAGACAAGTCTTTTAAACAGCCTGTGAATTGTGTGGCACAGCTTAGCAGCAGAAGGAAGCAGAAGTAACATGATCCCACCAAGTCAAAGAGACCTGTGATTTAAACATTGGGAAAGAGAGGGATTGCTATATTGATATTGGTTATATGAGGAAGGGATTCCTCACCCCTTTGCTTTTTTACAACAAAAAAATGCATTAACATAGATACATAGATGTTGTCGGCAGATAAGGGCCTACGGCCCACCTAGTCAGCCCATTTACGTACTTAACTGTGCTTCTTCAAGCTTCCCTGGAACTAACAATAACAGACCATTTCAGATTTCTACAAGCCAGGCCCTACTTAAATACCAAATTGGGTAATTTGACAGACTATATAGACACATACCCCGCTGGTCTGGCTACTGATTATAACCCAAAACCACAACATTCTGGCTCACTTTATTTCCCAAGCATACAACCTCCGAGTACCCCTACAGAGGTGTCATACCCTTTTTTTCCCCCCCACCTCCGTTAGACCGGCCCTATCAGCCCGACCGTGCTTCCAGCTCCCTCGCCTGTCTTCCGCGAGACTTGTCTCTCCTGGTTGTTCCTCCTTGGTATACCTCCCAGGGCAGGGCCACCCCTTTTACCTCCATCAGTTCTCAAGCTCGGTTGACCAGGGGAGCACCACGGTCGACAGTGTGGGGCCTGCAAAATGAACGGTGGGTGGCATCCTGAGGCTGTCAGACTTTTCCTTCCTGTTTCTCCCCTGAGAGGCGTGGCATGCAATGACATCATGCCGATGTCTGCCACGTCTCCCCAACTGATCCAGCTCAGGATGCCAGACCCCAGCTTCCACCCCATCCTTCCCCTGGAGGAGGACAGCAGTGCATTGGATGCTCTATCCACCCCCGCTGGCCCTCTGACAACCTGGCTCATACCTGAACCCCAGTCATCGGTGTCACAGGCGGTAGCTCTACCGCTGTGTGGCGGGCTGGATTCAGAGGTGTCATACCTTGAAATGGCAGATAGATAGGAACAAGAATTAGCCATACAAATTCCAGTGACAGCATTGTAAAAACACTTATGCTAGAGGTAACCTCATCAAACCTTTGGAGGGAATTCACCTAAAAAATGGTGGCAAGGTTTTTTTTTTTTTTTTGTATTGTCTTTTTATTAATTTTAATACAGAAAATATACCCACAACATTTAGACAGTACATGCAAGAAGAACAGCAAATAACTAATCACAAAACACAAACTAAGGAAAAAGAATACCTACATACCCACAGCACAGACGAACTTTCAGCCATCCACAGTAAGAACTGCCTGCCTCTCTTTGTAGACTTTGTTTCCTGCCAGGAGAACTGCACAGGCTGTCTACTGTTTACCGGCCCGACCTGGTGGCAGTGGTCGGTACCAGCAACCAGGACATAGCAGGTGATGTGGGAAGGAGGAGGGGCACTACAGTTCAAAAGAGCGTCTCCCTCTAGCAGCTCTCTGCGTAGTGGCTCTCTGTGTGAGTGGCTCTTGCTGGAGTGGAGGAAGTCCTCAATGGGAGGCTGCAGGGGGGCTGCTTTAAAAATATATATTGGTTAGTTTGTATTGCAAAGTTTATGGCATGTATAGGATGTGTTCTAGTTTGTTTAGTATTAGCTATAAGTTGGGTTTAGCAATGTTTTAGTATATACCGACAGCATATGTATTTATAGGGTTTAGAATGTTCAAAGGGACCATGTTATGATTTAACGTATATTTTACAATTGTTTTATTTTATGATGACATGGGGCTACTTTTATTTTTCCTTGTAGTATGTTTGTATCTGGGACTTTTCAATGGGGGGTGGCAGAAAGTCTACTCTCTAGGGACATAACCTTAAATGTGAGATGTATGACTGGCCACACTTCTGGAACAAGGCCATGGCCTACTAATTTTAATGAGTTACATGTATTACCTGATTCTGGCTTTTACTCAGACACAATACCTGATGTTATTCAAGCTTATTTACAGAGGTCCCAACACCAAAATGGTGCACTCTACAGGCAGGGGTATTATTTGAACTTAGTATTTAAAATGTCAACATTAAGATATGTAAGAAAAGGTCTTTTAACAAGACTATGCATTCTTCTAATGTTGTTACAAAGTGGGAATATAAATCCTAATCCTGGCCCTGTAACTTTGATTCCAAAATGTCATCAAGGCTCTCTACTTATTCATGCAAATGTACGTAGTGTTCTACCTAAAATGGATCTGGTAAAGGATTTTGTTTTGAAGTATGAGCCAAATTTTATGGCCTTTTTGGAAACATGGTTGGGTAGAGAGCATGGTGATAATCTGTTATAACTTCAAGGATATAATTTCATAAGGGTTGATAGAAATCATCGTGGTGGGGGATTAATGATCCATTATTAAGATAAATATGTTCCATCGCATTTAATTTTTGATATTGGTCCTTTAAATTGAGAATATCTTGCTCTCGAATTTTGTTCTGGTTCAGGAAAACACCTTTTATTATTTGCAGGGTATAGACCTCCTCACTCAGTCATGAATTCTCTTAAGGTTTTACATGACACTCTGGTATCATATTCGGATATGGATGAATTTTTGTTCCTCGGTGACTTTAATGCAGATTGGTTACAGGACTCTAAATCAAGAGTAAGTAAGAAAATCGCCTTGAGGTTTGGACTGGAACAGTTAATTTCAGATCCCACCCGAATAAATGTTGACAAGCCTGAGGATTCTACTCTACTGGACCTAATACTAACAAATTGCCCTCAAAATTATCCTACCTACGGGGTGGCCCCTGATATATTTAGTGACCATAATTTAGTTTACTGTATAAGGGAGAAAAACAAAATAAATGGTCCACTGAGGTTGCAATATTTTAAATCCTTTAAAAAATTTGATTACTTGGCATTTGCTGCTAACTTGGTTGGAGTGGCGTTGGATCACTTGCAATTGATTCCTGACCTTGATTTGGCATGGAAATTTTTTCAGGATGAATTACTGGAAGTGTGTAATAGGCATATGCCAATCAAGGTAAGGAAGGTAAAAGGTAATCCTGCATCTTGGTATACCTCAAAGTTATTGAAATAAAAATGAAACAAAAACAGGTTATGGGTTAAGGCCCAAGAATCAGGGCTTCTGGGGGATTGGCAATTATACAGACAAGCTAGAAATCTCTATGTTAGTTAAGTGAGAGAGGCTAAAAATTCTTACTGTAAAAATAAGACCTTTGAGTCCCATGGTAAGCCTAGGAGGTTCTGGAATTTAATACATGAGTTAAATGGCCATAACAAATCTACAAAAAATATTAACTTGGTTAAGGAGGAAGTTTTTGATTATGGGTACTCTCTTCCCAATAGATTTAACAAATATTTTGTTGAACTGGGGAACTTTTTTTGGGATTCCCCAAAGCCCTTACAAAACCCAAGAAAATTAGATCATGGTTCACTGCCTCAGTTTTCTTTTAAAGTGATTGGTAAACACAAAGTTTTGGATTTAATTTGGGGTTAAGACTGGGAGGTAGTTGTGGCCTGGATGGCCTAACCTCTACCATGCTAAGATATACGGTGGTACAGATTACTGATCTACTCACGTATTTGTTTAACTGCCCCAAAGAGATGGGTTATGTGCCCGGGGGGGGTGGAAGGCTGCTAGAGTGGTCCCCCTTTATAAAGGGGGTGACCCGGGCTGCCTATTAAACTTTCAACCCATTTCCCTTTTACCATTGACTAGTAAGAGCTTGGAAATGGTATTGGCTGGGCAGCTAATGAGTCATCTGGAAGATAATGGACTGTTAGATCAGTATCAATCAGATTTTCGAAAGGACCATGGGACAGTTGCGGCCATGTCGAGGGTCCTGTATGAGGTGGACCTAGCGACTAACTCCCAGTATTTTACTGGGGGGCATCCTGGTCGACCTCTCCAGGGTCTTCAACATGGTCAATCATCAGCTGTCGTTACATGGCCTCAGAAAGGTTGGGTTGAGTGTGAACACTCTAGAATGGTTTCGTTCATGTTTAACAAATAGATGGCAGCTGACCGTCATGAATGGTAGTGACTCGAACCCTTTGCCTGTTTGTAGAGGAGTTCCCCCAGGGCTCAGTTAAGGGCCCCTTATTATTTTTGGTTTATTTAAAAGATATTACTAGGCACGTGGGGGTGGCTCGCTATCATCTGTTTGCGGACAACACCATTATTTATTTTTCTAATAAATCTTTTGTCTGGGTACAGGACAGCTTGCAGGCTAGTTTTGTGATGCTGCAAAATTATTTCTCAAATCTAAAACTAAAACTTAATACAACAAAAACAAAATGTATTTTATTTGGTCCTCCTCGCACACTTAAGGTGACTCCAACTTTAGCTATAATTGATGACGCTGGAACTTCCCTGGAATGTGTTGACCGTTACAAATACTTGGGGTACTGACTGGAAAATTCTAGATTGGGCAATACCCATGTAGAAAAGTTGACAGCTCAGGTGAATAGGAGGGTGGAATTTTTGTATAGGAACTAAAATTGCTTTAACCCTGAAACCTTAAACCTTATTATTGAAGTTCAAATTTTTCCTTTATTTCATTATTGTGACATTCTTTATAGTAACACAACACAGGATAGACTATCTAGGCTGGATGTGCTACTAAACAGATAAGCTAGGTTGGTGCTTAAATGCCCCAAATTGACTCATCATTGTGATATGTATAACCAGTTAGGTTGGATTTCCTTAAATAACAGGCACAAATTGCATAAGTCACTTTACACTTACAAATGTGGGACTGGTTCTTCGCCTACTTTTTTATGTGATCGCTTGAATTTTAGGCAAATTGACCCTTCCCTACATAATTCCCATTTAAGAGAAATGGTGGTCTCACCCTCCAAGTCCAAATGGGTTCTATCATGCTTTAGCCACTGTATCCCAGTATCCTGGAACAAACTTCCAGGTATTTTTAGAAAATGTTATTGTAACCCAGCTTCAAATTCATTTGTGAAGAAGTATTTGTTGTCCCTGTGTAAACATTGTGATTGTTATTAATTGCTGTATTTCTTTGAATGCAAATTATTGTAATTGTTTTGTATGAATGTGTAAGGTCACCATTGTGAATGAGTTTTTAACTCAATGGTTTAAACCTTTATAAACAAACAAACCATTAGAAATGTATCTCCACCGCTGAGCCACAGTTAATGAATAGAAATAAGACTCTTCTAACTATTATGCCCTATAAGATCTTATAGTAAAATTATATATCAGATCTTTGGGCACATATGGTAACTTCATTGCAAAATAAAGCATACAGTCACAGAATAAATCGATATCCATTTAAAACAAATTGTCCACCATTAAGTCCATAGAAAACTGTGACTCACTCAGACAATAAAAGAAACTATATAACAGACATAAAACTTCCTCTTTCCCCCACCCTTCCCCTAATACACAGGTTAGTATAATGAAAAGAGAAAAAGTATAAAAGTTATTGTCCATTTCATATTAAAACTGAATCTAATAATGAACTCATGGTTGTGCCTATTGGAAAGATCTCACCTCAAGTTTTAAATAGAAAGATTTATTTGCTATTAGGTTAAGGCTCCAGCCATCCTCTATCTTTGAACTCCCCTCAGAAGACGGATATACTATGGTATCCCTAAACTCAGTACCCTGAGTCTTGGGATATCAACCCCACTGGCCCGAAATCCAGCCTGCCAAATCAATCAGATGCATAAAAAATATGATTTTGGGCATTTGATTGAAACTTCACAATGTATATGGGGGGCTTGGCCGACCCCCATGTGAGGTGCTCCACCTCCCACACCTCCTGTAACTAAAATATTTAACTCTGAGGGGGCGCGGACCTCGGAGTTAGAAATAAAATGGTTACGGGAGTAGGAGCAGTAAAACAGATTTCGCACACAACGCAGATAGAACCCGTGCCTACACATCATGCCGGCCGAGCCGCCATGGTGTAGTCCTCAGCACCACCGGGGCAGCTCAGCTAGCCTTCCGATTTCTTGTGGATTTTAACTCCAGGACAATGGTACGGCAGCAAGCCGTCACATCCGCTCCCTTACCCCTGTTAACGTCCCTCGGGACTCCTTATGCTGGGATGCTCACTGTCACGATACTGAACCTGTCAGGCAATACTGCCCGGGCAGATCAGTGTCAGGATAGTGAGCCTCGGCATACCAGGTACCTAAAGGACACTTCCCCACCCTTTCACAGGGGTAGACAGGTCCAACCCTCCCTCCCACCACCACTTTCAGATTTCCCTCCAAAGTCCAATCCAGGGGTCTCCTTCACCCTGTACTCCAATATGCTCCTACCCCCGTAGCTCCCTCTCTCAGCAACAATGCCTCACTAGCTGTTAGGGCACCCGGAAACCTATCCCAGGCCTTAACAAACCATTATTCCTTATCTATAAAAACATACATCAATCTGTCCACCACTAACACTTGAATGGATATTTTTTTCCCCAGAGTGACAAGATGGGAGTTGTCCCATCCACTCAAAGGTTCTGAATGCCCTACCTAGCTACTACCAGTAACACTCTAACCCATCTGGGGTACAAAATCCAGTCACCATCCTCCATATTTGCCACCCCAAACAGCTGTGAGATGGGGGACACCAGCATCGATTCTCCCCCCACCACTGAGAGCTTGTGTGCGATGTCCTGCCAGCATTTTTGTAGCATTGGGCACTCCCAGTAATAGTGGAAGAAAGTACCCTATGGCACCCCACATCTCCCACAACTCGAGACACCTGTGGATAAAATTTGTGTACCACACTGGGGGGTACAGACAGTGTAAGAATTTGAATTGCATCTCTTGGTACTTATTACATAGGAGGAAACCCATGTGTGAACCTAATAAAAGCTCCCGATTATCATCAGAGATCTGTAGCCTCAAGTCTCTCTCCCATTGTGCTTGGATTCTCATAGTATTATTAGGAAAGTAACTTCTATCTAAACACACTGCCCTACCTATCAAGCCCTTCTCATTTCATTGAGCATTTAAAATCTCTCACTCTACCGCTACCAAGGGTGAATCTCCCCCACATTGTCTTTTCCCATTTCTGGCAATACAATAATGCTGAAGTTGGAAGAATCTATATAGATGTGAACCAGGTAGCACAAGAGCCAAACTAAGGTCTTCAAAGGAGTGCATAGCCGTGGACATTTTTAGACCCCCCCAAGCATCTGACCCCCCCTCTCCTGCCACAAGGAGAAGCCAGTGTCTCCTACACTAGGGATAAAGCTAGGGTTCTCAGCAACAGGGATCAGTAAAGTATTACTGTAGAACCGATTATATTCGCGGGTGCTAGTAATCGCAATCAGCTGTTAAGCTATTTAATCGCGGGCAATTGAATTCCGCATTCCCCCGTCTCCCACTCTTGCAGACTCAATTTTTTCTTTTTTTTCACTCAATAAATCTAAATGTACCTACTGTTCTACTGAGGAGTTCACATTGTCTCTGCATGTCTTCATTGCCACGGTTCTCTTGATACTGCACAAATTCGGTTAATAATAAACATCTTCCATACACTATTATTGAATAACTGGAGGCAATAACAAAAGAATTGACTTCTTTATGCTTTAATATGGACAGTGGGGGAGGTAAGGGCTTTTTTTTTTTCTTGGACTATCTGTATTTGGAAATCAGCAACCTTCATTCTTTGTTATAAATGGGTATGATGCCACACCTGTGTACAGTGTATAGCGCTCCTTCCGCAATCAGCTGGTGTCGGCTCTCATGAGAGCCGTATCTGATTTAACCCAACATATGTACAGCATTCTGTTTATTTTGCAAAAACCTGTAATTACAAAAAATTAGATATAGGAACCTGTGATAACTTGTTTTTTTCACATACCCTTGCTGAGTGATGACCTGACTTGTTATTAATGATCTTGACATTATGAATCCCGATATTAATCAGTGTGATGTTAGGATTGTTAATAATAGCTTTTTTGAGATGTCAGAATGGTTGCTGTGTTTTACCAACTGTTTAAAATTGAATCGCTTTCTGTTTATTCTTTAAATCGTGCACTCACTCCGCTTCCTCATCATTGCTGTTGACTTTCTAACATAAATCGCGTTCCGTTTATTTTCGCTTGATATTTACGATAGCGAATATAGCGAAAGTAAACGGAGCGCGATTATAATCAGTTTTACAGTAATCCCCCCTGCACCTCTCCTCCTCTTTATACCTCTCCAGGCTTCTAAATATGTGAGAACCTAATTGCTGGTATGTCTTCAGCCCCACCCCCCCATTAAATATGCAGAAAATCACCCAGGGCAACCATCCTCTTCCAGGTCAAGCCAGCTGGCGGCCTCCTCCCCTATTTACCCAGTTATGTATAAATTTATATTGGGCCACCAAATAATACCCTTTAATATCTGTGAAATCCAACCTCCCAACCTCCTTTGTTGCTTTTAACCTCTGTAAGCTTATCCTTGGTCTCTTTCTATTCTAAATAAAATCTGTAAAGCCCCTCTCCAGCTGTTTTAAATCCAGATTGGATGGGTATTGTGGTACCATCTGTAGAATGGATAATATTCTTGGCAAGACATTCATTTTCAGTAAGTTACTCCTACCCAACCAGGAGATGGGAAGGGGCTACCACATAGTCAAGTCTCTTAGGATGGTGTCAAACAAGGGGGAATAATTATAAGCATACAAGTTACCAAGATAAGTAACATTTCTATGGACTCATTTCAGCCCCCACATACTGTTACCAACCTTCCCCCCCATTCTTAGCTAAGAAAAGCAAATCGGGTTTATTCAATTCAATTTATACCCTGAAAAGGCCGTAAATTGGGTTATAACTCAGAGAAGGGCCAGAACGGAGTCCTCCGATTTGGTTACAAATAACAGTATATCATCGGTGTACAGAGGTAATCACACGATCACATGTTCCCCCCCCCCCCATTTAACTGGGATCCCTTGAATTTCGAGACGACTCCTAATCTTAAGGGCTAGGGGTTCAATTGCTATAGCAAATAATAGGGGGGAGAGGGGACACCCCTGCCATGTACCCCTGCTCAATTGGCAGCCATTCACCAACACCCAGGCCACAGGTGCTCGATAAAAGGGATGTACCATTCGTATAAACCCATCTCCCAATCCAAATCTATGAAGGATAGCAAACATGTACGGCGATTCTATTTTATCAAAGGCTTTCTTGGCATCCATGGACAGCACACAGGCCTGTCCAGGATGCTGACAGCCCCAACAGACCATATTCAACAATCTACCCATGGTGTGATATGACAGCTATCCTGCACAAATCCCGTCTGGTCTGGATGTACAATTAATGGGAGGACCTTTTCTAACCTGAGTGCAAGGATCTTGGTCCTAATCTTACAATCATAATTGAGGAGACAGATGGGTCTATATGATGTGCACTCCACCAGGTCTTTCCCTGGTTTTGGAATCAAACATATATTAGCCTCACAGCATGTTTTAGAGAGTCCTGCCTCCTCCATAACATCCCAAAGTGGGACCGCCAATACCTTCCCCAGCTCCTTATAATATTCTGCCCCAACCCATCCGGGCCTCCTGTTTTTCCATGCTTAAGGGTACCTATGTGGTACGATTTCTTAGAACCCTTCAAATTATATCAAAACTGATGCCAGGTCTTGGAGTGGAGTGCTGGAGAAAACAGAAATTTAAATACCTGTAAATTCTCTCTCTCAGACTGCTGGTCACTGGGCTCATCACTTCTGAGAGATCCTTCCTGTAACCATGTGACAGGCAGAATGCAAACAGCCTTCTGCAGGACAGCTACACTCTCCCGCTCATTTCCTCCAGACGTCAGTGATTTTATAGCAGTAGTCCCCTAAGGAAATGCATAACTTGGAAACAAAACAGAAGAAAGGTTAGTCTAACTTGTGGCCGGACGCTGACTTTAAGCATTCTGGGAGGGACGGAGCTCGGAGACCAGCAGTCAGAGAAAGAAAATTTACAAATATTTAAATTTCTATTTCTCTCTCCTAAAGCTGGTCTCCGGGCTCATCACTTCTGGGATATGCTAAAGCAGTACATCCCTCCGCTTTCTGGGTGGGAAGAATGTTTATAGTCTCTTATGGGTCCACCACTGCCTGGAGAAACCTGTGGCCAAAGGACGCCTCAGCGGAGGCGGAAACATCCAACTTGTAGAACTCTGCGAAGGTATGAATGGATGACCAAGTAGCCGCTCTACACAAATCTGCCAGAGAAGCTTCTCTCAAGCCCGCCCAGGATGTAGCTATCACTCGGGTTGAGTGAGCCCTCACTGGTCCTGGCAGATCGATCCCAGCCTTCTGGGAAGCCATGGTAATGGTGGAACAAATCCACCTAGCAATATAGTCATTTGATGCTTTCTTACCCATATTCAGACTTGATGTAAGGATGTATAGACTTGAAGTCTTACGAACGGACTCAGATCTTTTGATGTAAATCTTGAGAGCCCTCCTTGGATCAAGCGTGTGAATTCTCTCTCCTTCTCGTTCTTGGCATGAGGACAGAAGGAGGGAAGGTTCAAGACTTGGTTGCAGTGAAAAGGAGACATCACCCGAGTCCTGATGAAAGATAATGTATGGTTCTTTGGATGACAGGGCTCCTATCTCACTGATGTGGCGGGCTGAGGTGACTGCAGTAAGAAAGACGACCTTCATAGTGAGATGAAGCAAAGAGGCCTCCTTTAAGGGCTCAAAAGGGGGCTTGGTGAGTACTTTAAGTACCAGATTGAGCCTCCAAGGTGGAACTACGGACTTTATTGGAGGACGCTTCAACGCTGTTGCTCTCAGAAATCGTCAAACATGAGGGAGAGCTCTTAAAGATTCCCCTGAGTCCGCCAACAGGAGCGCCCCTAATGCAGAAACCTGGACTCTAAAGGTAGCTGGTTGGAGGCCCTTGTCAAAACCCTCTTGAAGGAATTTAAGGATGGTAGGTAGAGACACAGAGTCATCCGGTAGAGAGGTGGCTCGCAACCAGAACAGGAATTTTCTCCAGACTTTATAGTAAACCTTAGAGGACGAGGCACGTCTGGATTGAATCATCACTTCAATGACAGGTGCAGAGAAACCTAACTCCTTGAGAGTTTCCTGCTCAATCTCCATGCCGAGGGGGACAGATTGCAAGGACTGGGGTGCAGCACCGGTCCCTGATGTAGCAGGTCTGGGCTTTCTTGGAACACCAGAGGAGGATGTAGAAACATTTAGACCAATCGAGGAAAACATGGTCTGTGGGGCCAGCGTGGGCAAACCAGAATCATCTCTGCTTTGTCTTGGGCAACCTTGTGCAGCACCCTTGATAAGATCGGAACTGGAGGAAAGGCATACAGAAGATTGAACTGACCCCAGTTGATGGAGAGGGCATCCTGTGCTATGGCCCTCTCATCTTTGATGAGAGAGCAGAACTGCGGCACTTTGCAATTTTTTCAGCAGGTGAAAAGATCTACCTGCGGGCGGACCCACTATGCCGTGATGAGTTGGAAGGCGCTGTCCTTGAGCTCCCACTCACCTGGCAGGATGCCCTTTCCACTTAGCCAATCTGCTGTGACATTTTCCTGGCCTGGGATGTAAGCGGCCCTTAGACTCCCCAGGTTGTCTTCCGCCCACTGAAAGAGTAGAAGAGTCTCTTGCAACATCTGAGAGCTCTTTGTGCCTCCCTGGTGGTTGATGTTGTCCACTGTTGTCCGATTGTCCGTGAGAATGATAATGTCCTGGCTGGAAAACTGCGCCTTGAACGACTGCAGTGCCAGACGGACTGCCTGCATCTCCAGCACACTGATGCTGTAGCGAGACTCCACCAGTGACCACTTGTCCTGTGCCAAGAGCTGTTCTGAATGTGCCCCCCAGCCCCAGAGGCTGACATCAGTGGTGACTCTCATCTGGTAAGGATGTCCTAGTTTGAGATCCCTCATGATGTTGCCATGCTGAGTCCACCATATAAGGGAATCTTTTACCTTGCAAGATATCTGACTCCTCTGGTCCATTGTTTCCCTTGATTGGGACCACTGCTGGAGGAGGCCTGACTGGAGAGGTTGTATGTGGACTAGCGCCCAGAAGACTGAGTCTGCCAGGGAGACCATCGTCCCTATGAGTTGTATGAAGGAGCGAGCCAGCTGCGATTAGGCTACTTGGAATTTGCTGCCCTCAGTTCCATGAATTTTGACTCTGTGGGAAAAACCTTGTTCTGGATCGTGTTGATGTTCACCACTAGATGATTCAGAGACTGTGACGGTCGCAGGGAGCTCTTCTTCTGGTTGACTACAAACTCCAGAGAGGAGAGGCACTGGGTGACATCTGTCACTGCCTGGACTGCTTGACCATACAGCGGGGCTTTGATAAGAATGTTGTCCAGGTATGGGAAGAGCTGGATCCCTTGCATTCTGAGTTGAGCGACCACTGTCACAAAGACTTTGGAGAAGACCCTGGGGGCTGTGAACAGGCTGAAAGGCAGCATCGTGAACTGAAAGTGGTGATCTTCCACTTTTAACCTGAGGAATTGCCGGTGTGCCTTCCAGATGGGGATATGCAGATAAGCATCTTGTAAATCTACTGAGGCAAAAAAATCCCCCTGATGGATTTCTCAGATGATGAAGGGCAGGGTCTCCATCCTGAATGTCCTGTGGTGAACAAAACCATTTAGAAACTTGAGATCTAACACTGGCCAGAAACCTCCTGAGCGTTTTGGCACTATGAAGAATAGGGAGTACACTCCTCTGTTCCTTTCTTGAACGGGAACTTGTTCAATTGCTGCTGCCTGTATAAGATCTGTAATCGCTTGCAGGGTTGCTGCTCTTTTTACTGGGTTGTTTGAGACTGGTGAGGGCACTATGTGGGATTGGGACTGGGGGCCTGAAGTCGAACTCTATGAAGTAACCCATGCGAATCACATCTAGCACCCACTTGTCCATGGTGTTGTGGATCCATTAATCGAAAAAGCTGGAAAGCCTGCCCCCTACATGAGGATGGGTCCGTGAGTCCTCACTGTGATTTTCTGGAGTTGCCCCTGGCATCTCGGGAGCTGCCCCTACCCCCACGGAAACTGCGTTGGTTGCGCAATGTGAACCAGGATCATCTGCCTGCAAATGACTTATTCTGACCCCTGGAATGAATTTGGGCATGACAATTCTGTCTGGATCCTGAAGTCTAGTGCCCATCTGTTCCCCGGGAGTGTGGCCTTCGTACTTTTGCCGTTTCCCCAGATTCCTTGACCGCCTCCTTTAGAGCTGACCCGAAAAGAAGCCTTCTTTCGTAAGGGGCATTTACCAAATACATCTTTGAGGAGGCATCCGCCTGCCCTGCCCATAGCCATAAGTTGCGTCAAGCTGAGGTCTGGTAAAACATAGCTCTTGCTGCATACCTGACTGCCTCCTCCGATACGTTAGCCGAGTAGGCCGATGCTAGCCCCATTAGCTGCAGGTGCTGTAAAATGGATTTATTCTTCTCTGGCTCATCAGTGATCTGGAATGCCAGATCAGAGGCCCAGGAGAGAGCAGCCCGAGCTGAGAAGAGGTTAGCCGTAGCCACCTTGAGAGAGGTTGCGGTGGACTGAAAGGCTTTCTTTAGAGAGGTGTCCACTTTCCTATCCACTGGGTCCCTCATCCACTCTCTGCTGGGATAACCATCTTTTTAGTGAGGTTTGAGATTAAAGGGTCTATCCTGGGACAGTCTAGCCATCTCTCTGAAGGTTTCTTGTCAAATTTCAGTAGTTTGGTTAGGCGGCGAGGGACGGGGTAAGAACCCTCTGGTCCCTGCCATTTTTTCTTTAAGAGGTCCTCTATGGCCGGAGGGATGGGGAAAGCAGTCATTGGCTTTGAAGCCGACGCGAGCCTGAATGCTGGCTTCGCTCGCTTGGGTTCTGGAGAAGATGGACTCAGGTGGCTCTCATCTGACACCTGTTTAATAAAAAAATCGAGGTCGTCCAAATCAAAGTTTCTGGCTGGGGAGGAGTCCAAGTTGGAATCAGACTTTGGGAGTTCCCCCTCCTCTGGAGATGAATAGCCGGACCCTTAGGGTGACCTGTCCCGTCTGTGCTTCTCATGGGTAGTGTCCCTGGATCTGGATCTACTCCTGGATCTGGGCCTCTTCCTCCTCCTCCTGTTGCATCATGAGGAGTGGGGAAGAGTCCTCGTCCAAGGATGGGGAGGGGTGTGCTTGCAGGTAGCTTTCCTATGGGTCCTGGGCTCCGGAGACTGCTGAAGGACGTCAAAATACGAGGTGTTGAGAGTGAAGGCCCTGTTCAGATTCTCTATTAGGTCAGGGGCTATAGCTCTAGCCATGTGGCAGCACCCCCTCTGAGGTGGAAGCCTGCCCCTGAACCATGGGCTGGTTTTTAGGTCCTGAGATTTGGAGGCGGATGCCTCGCCTGCCTCTTCCAAGGCTGGTGATGTTGCACTGTCGCATTTGACACACAGAGACCCTACGAATGTGGCCAGCATGTGTCTTCTGCACTTGTAGCACTTTCTGCCTCTGGGGGGCCTGTCCGGTTTTGCTGAGGACATGTTCACTATTTTTATTATATTTTTACTGTATTTTGATCCCGAGCTTGAAAACTGTGTGTTTAATCCAGTCCCTTCAATGCCTAGGTGCCCCCTGAAATGTTCTGTCGATGAGCTGATCAAGCGATGCTCGTCAACGACCAGCGCAATGCTCTGCCCCCTTCTGTGCTCCAAATGGCCTGCCTCTCCCGCCTACAAAAAGAGCATGAATGCTCAGACATTAGTTGCTCAGCATCGGAGAGCCAGATAAAACCATGCGGCTCTCCAACTGGCAAGCGCATTGATGGCCTAAACCTTCAGTGGCCGTCAATGGTACAGAAAGCTCCGGAGCGTCCAACACCGTATACAAGCCGAAATTCCTTGGGGGCTTGTCGACGAGGAAGCTGCTGCGAAGAAAACTTCTGGAAGTCCTGAGAGTTGCATGGCCCCGGGCCGAATTAATGCTGATCCGCTGGCCCCAGCCCCTGAGAATGTCGTGACTGCCTCCTCATTGCTCCGTGACTGTGTTGGGGGGGCTCCTAGTGTGGGAAGTAGGGCTTGTTGCTTCGGAAGTGGGGGATGGCGAGAGGGAGCAGGGAGCCTGTCTGTGCAACTTTTAAGGCTGAGACTGGGGTCCCTGTGCTAGCGCTCAATAGCGCTGCTGAATTTGTCCAAAAATAGAAAAGAGATGCACACTCACAGATGAAGTCTTTGGCTCTGTTACTCCTGTGACAGAGGTGATGAGCCCTGCAGAGCTCCTACCACTAGACAGGCAGGAAGTAAACTGGCATCTGGAGGAAATGAGTGGGAGGGTGTAGCTGTCCTGCAGAAGTCCGTTTGCATCCTGCCGGTCACGTGGTTCCAAGAAGGACCTCCCAGAAGTGATGAGCCCGGAGACCAGCTTTAGGAGAGAGAACTGCGGTGACACGACACTTCACCATGCGCATCTGGCTATGTCCCCAACTTACTCGGTACTGGGCAGGCATAAACTCAGACTTGCAGGAACATTTCCTGGGGCTGCCACCTTTAACACCAGAAATAGCGCTTTTATTAATCAACCAGATTCCTCAATAGATATCATATATATTTATTAAATATCATGGTAATGCTTGCAAAAGAAGTGATAACTACAAAATGGCAACAACCACACACCCCCCCCACACACACCTATAGAACAATGGAGAGACCTAACGATAGATGTTTGCAACATAGAAAAACTCACACATAAGGTCAGAAACTAAATGGAACTTTTTCAAAACCGGTGGCAGGGCTGATCAGTTTATATAATGGGCAAGTGCCCACACTTTGTACCATAATTTGACATGGATGTCCATGTTTGTAAAAAAAGAAATGTGGTAGCTGTGTTAGTCCAGTCAACAATGTAGAGAAAAAAAAAAACAACAAATATCACCTGCAACATATTTGTTGTTTTTTTTCTCTACATGGATGTCCACAAATCTGGGGCAACATTTAATTAGATATTTGAGACATCTGGGAGATGACAAAAACGAAATGCAACTGATTGGGATGTACTATTGTGTAAGGTGATCTTTTGAAAGACGTGCTTAAGACAACTTATTTGTTTACCTAAATTGTCCACTGTACACTTGAACAAAGGAAATGTACGATTTAAAAAAAGAAATGTGGTTTACTGTACAAGACTGTACTGAAATGAGTTGTAATCTGCACTGACTTGCTCAATAAATATTAAAATACAAAAATAAAGAATCAGAAGTGTCTCCTGAGAGCTCCCAAGAGAGACTTAAAATGCTTTTTTTTTTTTTATTGCTAAACAGTAATGTAACCCCCCTGCAAATGGGGGTTCCCAAAAGACTTCCAGGAGCTTGCTTGAATGCTCCAAGCCTGAATGGTGTTTGGCATTTAAGCCATTTATCAGTGAGTGTTTTTAGAGCCTCTGGTACTGTCTCTTTAAGAGCTGTCTGCTTGCAGACATAATTAGTTTGTATGGGGGACTGTGTGTTTCTTTGATTGAGTACCACTCTGCTGCTGCCAATTCACTCCATTTTGCAGTCACTAGGAGTGCAAAGGGAACCTATCTGAAAGATGTAACTGTTTGCCAGAAATTATTTAGAGTAATAATGAAACTACAGTTTGTCTAACCTGCTTTCTTTGCAGTCAGAACTGTGTCTACTAGTTCCCAATCTAGTTTTGAACTGCTGAACTGGACCAATCAGTGTGGGGTAAGCTAGCTCTAAAATGGTGCCTTGGACGAATCAGAACTTGGACTCATAATCTGAGCCAGCCACAAGAGGATTGTATGGGCAGTGACTCTGGGAGATGTAGTTAGACTTCAGTGCCTTTTTGGACCAACAGCAGCAGTCTATTGTGAGTGACAGCCAATCCAGTCAAGAACTGGGAGGAACTCAAAGGAAGTGCCCGTTTTGTCGGGTTGGAGTTTCAGTTGAGCTTTGGCAGTGAAGAAGGAAGGAGCCCTGTGTTTTTTCAGTGTGCAGTTTTAGTCAAAAAACGTGTGTAAGGCCCAGAGTTCTGGTCTGCAGCTTGTTAGGACTGAATCCGTCCTGTGAAGAGAATCAAAGGATATCTGAAGAGTAGAAACCAGGCTCACCCTGTAGAAGACTGGAGGAATTGCTGAAAATTACACTTGGTCTGTCAGGAACTGAATCTGCTGTGTGTTCTCCCGGGTATTGTGCAGTAATTGCGATCGGGATACAGATGCAGCCTGCCTGGTATAGTGCTTTCTTTTATATAAATGTGTGAAGAGGTTTGTGTACCTCAAGTGAGCCCTGCTGACATTGAAGGACCCTATCTTATTTGGAGGTCGTGGAGTACTAATTCAGGGTCGCTTCCTGTTGAATTGCCACATTAAATCCAAATGGAATTACTGTACTGCTGACTGTTTAATTTTCATTTTCTCTGTGTGAAAGGGCCCTACCAGCTGCCACGGTTTGGACTAGCCACTAGGGCTTGGGTACCAGGGACAGTAACTGATAGGGATAGGCCTGTGCATGAGCCATAGGTAGATTATTAGAGTGATAAGCTAATTAACCTGATTTCCCCGTCCTGTTATATCCCCTAAATAAATCAGAGCTGCTTGTTTCAGCAAAGTTATACTGCCTGAGGTATTTGTCTATGTTAAAGTACTGTACTGTGATTGTTGCACTGTATCTCATTTCACAGGAGGTCCCAGTGCGGAGACCAGACCTGGGGGTAAGTGTATACTGTGAAGGTAATTCTGATATATTGTGTGGGCCACTAGTGGGAAGAAAGGGGGGTTGCAGTGTCCCAGAGGGCTGTGACCAAGTTAGTTTAACTATTGCAAACCCTGACCTCTGGGTGGAGGCACCCGCCATTGGATCCAGGCCCCTCAACCTGTTAGTGGCAAATCAGGCAGGTGTAGTAGCCCATGGGATAGCGCCATCTAGGGGTTACAGTAATATTTCTGTGCACAAACTTGTTCTATGGTCATGGGAGCCAATATCTACAAAGGGGAAGCCAAAAGGAGCCACAGCCAGCCAAGACGTTTTTGAAACCAAACCAAAGGATGTGCAGCTTACCACAGCCGACTTGGCCATGAAGTCAAGTACAGAGCCGGGGGGGAGGGGTATTACCCTCTCTACAGTGAACACTACTTAAGTCAGCTAGCTAAAACAATCTCGAACATCGACAAAAAGCTTGATGCTGTGACCCCACATGCATCGGCATTAGAAACTAGATTGGACTATCTTGAACAAATGCTCTAGCACTCCAACGGCTCGATTTTGAGGGCAGTGGATGCCATGGCTCAACTTGTGAAGGAGAACAGCCTATGCAGACAGCACCCTGAAAATATGGCTTGACACAAGAATATAAGAGTGATCAGGCTTCCAGGGTCTTCAGAGGGTGAGGACGCAGTTGAATTTGCTCTGTTGTTTTTGCCTCAGAATTCGGTGATCTCAGAGGATGAGCCCACCATGGCTACTGAGAAAGCTTACTGCATCACTTCTTGGCGGGCCCTGGCTGAGACAAATGTCTATCATACTTTTATTTATTTATTTTTTTTACTTTCTCTTTATCCTTCTCCCTTCCTCGCAGCTCTCCCCTTCTTCGGGAGACACCTATGGCCTTATCAGCCTTCGCTCACCTACCTGGTGACCGGTGCAGTCCGTGCCCCATGGAGCCGTGGCTATACCCCTCAGGAGGGTATGGGGTGGGAGGCCCTACACCCCAACGCTTCTCTATGCTTCATCGGCACGCTGTCTCCGGGCAGGTAGGGGCAGGGGCATTGAAGGTCGGGGCCTGGTGCTCCGTCTACTGGGAGGCTGCAAGGGTTTTTTCCTGGTGTTCTCGACATGCCAGGTCCCCAGACGTCAAGGCGCTGAAGCGCCGATGTCAGGCTCTGTCGCCCCCTGTTGGAGCATCAGGCTTGCTATATCTTGGGTCTCCACCGGGGTCAGACAAGCGCCAAGCTCAGACTCCCCTCCCCGGAAGACGGCGGTCCTTGGGGCGCTCAGTCCCTCTCCCGGCTAGCCCTCAGCTCCCAGGCTCGTTCCCGAACCCGGGTTGCTGGCGTCGCAAGCGGAAATCCAACCGCTGCGCCGACGGGCCAGCCTCTCATACTTTTATTGTTGCCTCTACTAGTGTTGGCGACTGGGACAGGCCTCTCGACACAAGGAATTTGAGATGTGAGGAGATCATCGTTTCATTGCTCCCTGACATATGTTATAGAACCCATGTGCGATGTAAGACCTTTGATAGAGTCTGGGGTGTCCTGCAGAGTCTGAAGATTACTCATCAGCTTCTCCTAGTAGCTAAGCTTCGGGTAGGGTGGGGTGACATGGCAAGACAGAATATATTTATTTAATATTACCCATGTGGACTGGCAGCTCAGGATTATCAAAAGGAAAAAAGGCTTCAGTGGAGGGCAATGATTCCGATATTTCCCATCATAAGTAGGTTGGTGATGCTCAGTTTTGGCCTGCAATAAGAAAGTTGGCTGCATTTGTTTACTCTCTGCTGATCACTTTTTGGAGGAAGGCTGCAAGAGTGAAGAGGATTCAGGACTGAGTGTGGACAAGTTGCTTGGACTTTTCAGGGTTTTAAATAATTGATTAGCAGTTTTTTTCTTGGGACAATACTAACTGTTCAGAAAGTATTTCTATAGGTTTTCTAGAAGTGTTATGTTTGTTAAACACAGTGAGGCAGGTGATATGCATTTTCACAATGTTTTAGCACTTTTATGAGCAAAACGCTAATCAATTTTTAGAGTTAAATAAAACCCTGCTTTTCATGTTCTTTAAAACAGTACTGTATGTATATATAACCCTGGTTTTTGTTACATATACTCTGCTGAGCAAGAGCTGCCTTTTAAATTAAATTTTCATTTTACTGTACTTTTTATTCTGGTGAGCAGATGAGCATGAAATTGACTGTTTTCATGTGGGACCAGATACATAAATACAACACAAGAAAAGGGATAAAATAAAACAGTAAATACAAATGCAGTAAAAATCGTGTATATCATTTATAACTTGCCTATGAAAACAACCACTTCCCTAGGACCTGGTTCCTAGGGCATCAGAAGACTGTGTAAACAGCTTTATAAAAACAGATGGTAAGAATACTGTTTTCTGATTGGCTAAAACTCATTTTTGCCCATTGGACTGGGACAGCACAATCAGTGGGTAAAACAGTACCAGTGCCAGCCTGGCTTTTTACCAGCTATATCACTGTGCCCTCACTTAAAAAAATCTGCCATTTTTTTTCTCAAAGCCACGGCACAAACTACAACGTAGCATACCATGTACAATCAATACTGCTGCTGTCTTCATGTTCTTTGTCACAACTTATAAATACAAACTCCATTTTCCAACCTGCATTTTGTCCTTTCCTCTGAAGTACTCGCACTGGCTGCCTGCTACCTCACTCTACTCTTTTCATCCACCCGCTACAGCATTAGTGTCTGCTCACGATTTCACTCATTGTTCTCCCAAACACACTCCTAATATAAAACAATATACAGCGCCATTGACGTCTATTTCCTATCTTGCTTCTCTTCTTCAGTTTCAACTCCCTGCAAGTCACTATGGGAGTTGTAGTCCAGATCTGCAGTAGCATTCAAAACGGGTCTGCTTATCAGCTACACTTCCAGCACCCTCTTCTGCCACCTTGCTAAAATTTATACCATGAACATGCTGCAGAGGAATTAGTTTACCATTTATACATCATTTGCTTGTTTTGTAAATATTGCTAAAATGTTTAAAAATGTTCTTTCAACATACTCAACAAATTGGCAATTTTTACAAGTGCAATAAAACACTCCAAGGTGCTGGTTGTGGTGTCACAATTGTATTGCCAAGGACTGATGGCACTCGACCTACGGCCTTATTATGTCCCGGGGGTGTGGCTATGACACCACAACCAACACTCTGTTGTATTTCACTGCTTACCTGAAGCACTGTGGCACAGCTCCTAGTACAATTTTATGTATGAATTTGGAGGCCAACTACCTCGATCTCTGTGGACTTTGGTGCTATGGAAGCTCCTTATAACTTGTGAATAATGGGCTACAATATCCTTTCTTTTCTACCATTCCTGGCTGTAATTTGCCTTTTTATTTGTACTGCTGTTTTTCTGGTAAATGTATAGTGTGGATTTCTCTCAGATACCCTTATTACACTCATAATTGCTGTCGTTATGTTTAAACATGGAGTACTATTTCATAATGAAGGGGGCTGTGTCTAAAAATTCTTGTTTCTTCACCTTAGGGAACAGGATGGTGTTAGGTCGCTCTCTTTGGTATACTATAGTTGTTAGGACTGGGTTTCTAGTTTAAAATGGATGAGTATAGCGACCTTGTTTGTCCTATATGGTAAATCGACGTTTTTGTTTATTGTATATTATACAATGGCAAGTGAGTTTTCTGGGCTCTGATTGGTCAGTGTCTACCTGGGACAGTGATGTTATCTCAGTATAAAATTGCTGTATGAAGCCCAGTCACACATGACTGTCTCAGATGAAGAAAGTCTGTTAGAAATCATTCCACACAGCTCTGTCCACCTGGTCTGTCCCACATGCTGTTGCTCACACTTCAAGCTTCAGAGTTGTACCTTCACTAGTTGTGACCACACATACCACCAAGCAGTGTCCTGGCTGCTCCTGAAATAATCCACAATAGATACAAATTTAAAATAAAGCTGTGGCTGAAACTGGCTTTCTCGCTGCTTGCCCACTCACTTGCCAGGGCCATCATGTGAGTGCATGCACACCACTTTGCCACCAGCACTCCACAATAAACCACCGCAGAAACTGGCCACTCCATGCCTTGCTGCCTCTGTAAACGCTTCACCTACAAACTGCGACCTGCCCCCCCAACCCTGACAGACAGATAGACACACACACACACACACACACACATATGTTCCATCCCATGCTTTTCTTTTTCTACATGCAGTAAGAATAAAACTGCGTTACAGCTTCCCTAGTTTGCTTTTATTTGTCCTCAAGGAGCGGTTTCACAGAAGTGCTGAAAATGAAACCACCGATCCCGTGACCGGAGATCTTCACTGCCACAACATATCCCCCTCCTTTCCTTCTCACCTCTCAAACTCAGATCCTGCAGTGGAAAAGTAAGCCATGTACTCTGGGAAGCTTCTCAATCTCCATTTTGTTGGTAACCCAATCACGTAGTACACGCGCATTATAACAGTACCTCAGTGACTTGACGACTGCGCTGACTAGGCCACAATAAACAAAAAAACGAAAGTGCTGCAGAAAGTGAAGCAGCAAACAATACATGTCACAGAGAGACAGAGAGGTGACATGGGGGGTAGGCAGAGAACCTAGCAAGAACAGACTCGAGCACAGATTCCACCAACAGAACCACCTACAGCGCAAACCAGTAATTGCGGACTACTTTTCCAATTAATATGCTTACTCTAAGAAAAAAATGTAATACAAATATATTTTAAACTTAGTTTTTATCTTTTTTTTTGTTCAGCGAATGAACCATTGTATAATAGCAATAATGCACTCCATGGTGTGTGTTGTGCTGGGATAACATAACGCCTTGGGTGGTTGAATGTGCATTATTGCTTAATTCTTTAATTCAGCTCCTTGCACAGTTCCCAGCTGTATGCTGTTTGGAATATTTTTTTTTTACTTTTACAGGCTATTTCATATGGTCTATTTTTGTACATCCCCCTGTGATATATTGCTGGTGATGTGGTAGTGTTTTATCGTTTGTTAAGTGAATGAATCTGAATGTATCTGTATATGATGTACTCCTTCCATGGGAGATTGTTGTAAGTTTTGCTTACAAAAGCAGAAATAAAAAGTTTAAAAAAAAAAGTTAGTAAATCAACCCCGTCAATCCCTCGCTGAATCCCAGTGTAGTAATGTTTGGGACTTTCTGGCATTATTGAGTGACTCTAGTCTATGGCAGAGGTTTGTGTTCTACCAAGTTACCTTTACTATTGCAACTAGCACCTTCACTGCATGACCATTAGTGGTTTGGGCCATTGAAGTCATTTAATCAATTCCGGCATCTTGTAAGGCTATCCACTCCAAAAAAAACTCTATTCTGTTGTCCAGATTAGCAGCATAGGTGCCTAGCTCCTCTAAGGCACATCTGGTCATGTCCAAAACTCCAAATCGCTCCTCCCCCAACACCCAACTCAGTGCCCTGGCTAGCCAACTCCAGTCATGCAAGCACAACAAAACAAAGCAGAAATCCACTGTTATTTAACAAACATAGTTTATATTTCACATAGTTTTTATTTATGTTTTTGGTAACCAAGTAAGTGCACTGATCCAGTGGACCATTTTCAGTCACGACCAGGGCCACAGGGTGGCAGTACAAGGAATACAGGAGTGGATACAACTGCACACTGAAGAGTACAGTGGTTACATCAGCATTAGGACAGTGAAAACAGTCATCATTTACATAATTTTACAGGCATGGAGATAACAAAACAGACAAAGAACACAGGCGAGATACAGAGGAGAATTAGTTAAGCATATGCACAGAGTAAATATTTCATTTTAGCCGTAGCCGACTGAGAAGTAGGAGCATTCAAGGTAGACAGGGCGAGTCACGTTTGTTCGTAGTGCCCGGGAATGGGGTAGTGGGCAACAGATGGGGTAGTTTATGGTGGCTCACGGGTTTCTGCTTTGCCCAGCGAGCATTTGCAGGCGGACTCCTTCAGTAGCCAGGCTTTAAGGTTGGCTTTAGAAGATGCATGGGATGGGGATGTGCGAATGGAAGTGGGAAGACTGTTCCAGAGGGAGGGGGCCATTACAGAGAAAGCCTTGCTGCCCATCATCGTAGAGACACGAGGAACTTCGAGGGTTAGAAGGGAAGAGTCCCTAAGCGGTCTAGTAGCTGCTCTAGTTGTGAGTAGGGGAGTATAAGGAGATAGCTGGTTACTTCTGAGGGCGCAGTCCACCAGGCAGCTGGCAGCATAGTTTAGGTGTCCCTGGAGGGAGAGCCATCCTAGGGACTGATGAAGCTTGCAGTGGTGGGTTAATGAGGGGGCTTTGAGGACAAAGTGACAGACAGCATTATAAGCCGTATATAGGCAGGAGTGTTGCTTGTGGGTATTGGGGAGTAGATGGGGGAACAGTAGCCCAGGACAGGGAGAAGGTTGCTTTGCACTATGGCGAGGCGAGCTTCAGGTGAAAGCAGGTGGATTGCACGATAGGCCGCACCTAGTTTCTGATTAATCTTTTTAACGGTCAGGGCTGTATGATCATTAAACATGAGGGAGGAGTCGAGGGTAACACCAAGGTATGAGAAGGAGGTGACCTGCTCGAGTGGGGGGGGCCAGCTAGAGTACATACGTTGAGGGCGGTGTTAGATCTGGCTGTCTTGTTTAAGAAGGGCTTGTCTTTTTCTCATTTACTAGGAGTTTTCTGGATGTGAACCAGCTCTCAGCCTCCCAGTAGTTGTTTGTGAGGGTAGAGGAGATACATTCCAAGGACTTGTCACTGTGGTACAGGACTAGGTCGCCTGCATAGAGAATCGCATTGCAGTTTAGACTCTCAGCACGTACTGCATTGATAAACATGGAGAAGAGGAGAGGGCTGAGAACTGATCCCTGGAGAACACCAGTGTTTGTAGGAAGGGGGGCTGAGGCGGCTTTGCCAATGTGCACGGATTGGGACCTGTTTGTGAGGTAGCTATGGAACCAGGCTATGGGTCCAGGGACACAGCCAAATTGTCGAAGTGTGGAGAGAAGGAGATTGTGGTCCACCAAGTCGAAAGCCTTTGACAGATCGACAAAGACTGCACCCGTAGCCTTATCTATGTCCATGTTTTTGAGGATGTGGTTAGAGAAGACAGCCAGGGCAGAGGAGGTGCTGTGATGCTTACGGAAGCCATGCTGGAGGGGACATGGGAGGTTGAAATTATTTAGGTGTTCTGATAACTGGATATGGACAATCTTCTCCAGTAGTTTGCTGAGATGAGGAAGCAGGGAAATGGGTCTATAGTTTTCTGGGGCTATGGGATCTCTTGCCTTGAAAATGGGTATCACCTTGGCATGTTTCCAGGTGTCAGGCACAGTTGATGTGGACAGAGCGAGGTTGAAGATGTGTGTTAGTGGCCTTACCAAGGCTGGGGAGATGATCCTCAGGAAGGCGGGGTAAAGTCCATCACTTCCAGGACTGCCCCTGTGGGGGAGGGCTTCCAGAAGTCTTACAATAGTAGTGGTACCAATGGCTCTGAAATAGAAAGGCGGGTGAAGGCATGATGGATTTGAGGAGTGTGGGGGCTATCAGTTCTGTTTTGGTTGGAGGGAGGGTGAGGAGGAAGCTTGCTGAGGAACGGAGTAAGGTTCGTGAACTTGGCATTAAAAAGGCCTGCGATGCCCGCAGGGTCATTTATTATGCCTGCTGGGGACGTAAGTTGTGTTATTTACTTGTTGGTCTTGGGGTTTAGTATAGTCCCAATACTTGCCCAGAATTTACGAGGATTTCCCAGTGTGTTCAGTTGAAGGTCGTTAAAATATTTCTTTTTGAGAGACTTTGTCATTTGTTTACAGGCGTTACGTAGTTGACTATAGGCGTTCCATAGATGGGGGGGGATGAGGACGCTTTAAAAGCAGTTCTTTGGTTATCCAGCACGTGCAGCCGCCTCTAACCCTCCTGGTTTTTATGGGAACGTATTTGTACTGTAGTTTCTGGATGGTGTTGGTGAATAGATTGACAGCCGAAGAGACATTTCCTGTCAAATATAGGGAGGACCAGTTTAAGGACAGTGCATGTCTGGCAGCGAGGTCATGGTTTGGGGTGTTGATATTTCTGAAGGACAGTATTTTTGGTGGGGGGGGGCAAGCCGACTTGTTGTTCACAACTATGTAGGTGGGGGTATGGTCACTAATTGCATCAGCCATGGTCCCTGCTTGGAGGATTAGATCAGGCCGGGTGGTTAAAATCCAATCAAGGATTGAGTGGTTTGTAGTGCGTTGGTTGTATCTGGTTGAGGTAGTGATTACTTGATCTAAGTTATGGGACTTCAGTAGAGTTGTGTAGTCCGGGTTTGGATTTGCAGCCCAGTTTAGGTTGAAATCCCCCAGCATGAACGAATCCCTGGATGCGGTGGAGCTTGTCAGGCTGTAGAGAAAACTAGACAATCCCTGGCTAGAGGCTGGAGGGGGGGTTGTAGCAGCCAACATAGATTTTTTGTGCCACACTAATAGTCCGCTCAGTGATAACCCATTCACTTATGGAGTCTGTCTTAGAGCAGGCAACAATGACAGCACATATGTGGTCCTGAACATACAGTGAGACACCTCCCCCCTCTCTTCCTTCCTGGCCTGTCCAGTCACAGGAGGGAGTAGCCTTGGAGCTGGTACAAGGCTGAGTCATGGTACGGTTTTAGCCAGGTCCCAGATATACCCAGTACATGGGGCTTGTAGAGGGTCACCCAGGCCTCTAACTCTGCAAATCTGGAAGGGAGGCTACGGACATTCAGATGTGCAATCTTTATTCCATGGCATCCCGCCCATGCAGCATCCATGCTGTTAATGTGTACGTTTGCTGGGCCAGGGTTAGTTTCTATGTCACCTGCTAGGAGAGATAGAAGCAGGAGGGACAAGAGTGGGCAGGTGGGAGGCTGCCAGAGGTGCCTGCGAAAAGTAACTGAGTAAAGCAGATGCCCAAGCTGCCTCTGTTCCATGTATGATAAGGATGCCAGCAGTATCGACGAGAGGGACTTTATTCGTAGTCACACAGGGCATGTTTGTAGGGTATGGTGGCAAGTAAGTAGGGGTGCAGTGGTAGAGGAATTTTTGTTTATTTGCTAGGATGTTAGCAGTAAAATCCATGGACAACAACAATCCAGTCAAGGTGGATGTAGCCAGCAGGAAGAAACTTGCATTCCCTTAGGGCCGGGGTGTGATCATGTTCATAGGGTAGGTTATTAGTGAGGTGAGAAACTGAGGTGCCACTGTGAAAGGTAACTTAATTGTGGTGTACAGCTTTAAGGTGGGTCACAGGATTTTGGAAGTATAGAGAGAGAGAGTGAAAAGTATGGGTGGTGAGAGGCAGCGGCCACTGATGGTTGAAAAAGATAAGCTGCAGATGGAAGAATGCGCTGATTGGTTTTAGCAGCCACGTGACTCGCTTTATATATCAGAGAGCCGACCAAGGGTGGTGGTGGGGGCCGCGGGGCAAAACAGTCTCAGGCCACTTGGCCATTATAGCCGTGCTCTCCTGGCGCTGTTCCAGCTGTTTATGTGTACCTGTTCCGTTTGCCGTTGAGCTGTTCGCGAGAGGACGGCTCCTTTCAGTCCCCTGGCCGACCACCGGGGGACAGCTGCAGAGAGAAAGGAGAGAGGGTTTAAATACGCAGGTAGGTGGAGGAGGGGCAGAGAAAGTGGGGAAGGGGGAGCTGAAACAATAAAGCCTTAAAGTGAACTGAAGTAACTCCCTGTCTGGGCTTCTGCCCGTAGAAGGCCTGACTCTGGATTGAGGGGAATTGGAGCAGAGAGTAATTTAACTTGGGCTGGAGCGAGTAAACTGTGTAAACCTGTGGGTTTTTGCAGTCTTCCATCCCAAGTGCAGCACTCGTATTTGTGGTAACCAGCACCCCTTAGTTCATCACCAAGTCCCTAAACAAAGCCTCGGACAGGAATTAAGCAACACCAGCTGTCTACCACTGTTGGAATTATACAAGGAGTACTATAATTTTCCCTTCATCTCAGTCAGATAACAGCATTTATACTCCTCACCGAGAAGCCAATGGCAGTAACAAACACACAGTACACCATTAAATATTAATTTAGCAAACTAACGAATCAATACAATGAATCAGACAATCTGTGGTGAATAACTGTTTCCATCTGTCCATTCATCATAAAAGCAATATGATTCCATTAGTTTATCTCTAATTACAGGACAAATGGCCCTGTTCCAAGAATGAAGATGCCCTTGTAGCAAGTAAAGAACCAAGGGTTTCCTCTCTATGTGTTGGTAGTCTGCTGCAGACAACTTAACATCTGAAGGAGAATAAGGTCAGGCAGTCTACAATCACTGAGGAGGATAAGGCTGAACTATGGGTATTCTTTTCACTTTGAGGCCATCACATCTATTTTACTGCAAAGGGCAAAACCATCAGGTAGAAACATTTGTTCTCCATCTCTCTGGTGTAATAAGGAATGAATACACTGCCCGTTGCAGTGAGATATGGGATTTGCCAAACAAGGGAATGAGGCTACATAATCCATAACCCTGGCAGTGGTGATTGGGTAACCCTGACACCCTGATTAGGCACGTTTACACTCGACGGTAATTAGGAGCGGTTCTGTCTCCAAGGGAGTGCCCTGCTATCCTGACCCATTTCCTGCAGTGTCTGCATGTTATTGTAGTGCACCATTATCATGAGTGCCACAGTAACATCTCCAGTGTGTGTCCACTCCCGCTGACATTGGTTGCCTTTAGGTAAATATTTCTTAAAAAGCTGCAGGTGGCGGGCAGCATCTACACCAACCCTTAAAACACCTGCTGCGTTCTAGCTTCCACACCGGAATAGCTCTGGGTGGGTACATGCTATTATATCTGAATATGTGCTTGTAGGGCACAATACTGAATGTAAACACACCTCAGAATACAAGGGTCCACGTTGTTTGCTCCTCCTGCCCCACGACAGTGCCTATATACCAGTCTGAATGCCGGCACACATACACAAGTGTCACTGCCAAAAAGTTACCCGTACTTATGCATGTAACCCTCAATATTAATCTCACTCTGGAATCTGTCCAGTATACCTCTGAATGCCTAAACAGTGCTAGCTTCTACAACCTCACTGGGTAGGCTATTCTGCATGTTAACCCCCATGTGAGGCAATGTTTTCTATTTCCCCTTATCCAGCCTCTAACCCCCCCCCCCCCAGTTTGAGTTAATGTCCTATGTAAGCAATAAGACACAATGGAGTGTGCACTAGACACTTCTAATGCACAACCAGGGGCATAGTAAGGCAAGAGGCCACAGGCTGAGTGCCTTCAGCCCCTGTCCGTGCGGTAGAAGTGTCTAGTGCACAACCTCGGGCTTACTGCACTTATAAAATGGGAAACTGTATTGCATAGAGTTTAAAAAAATTTAAATGTGTAGGTTTAAACAGTAAAAACAATTAATCTTTGCTAATACTTAAAGAGCAGCAGGCACCTTCAGGAGAACTTCAACAAAACATAATATTTAGACACAGTTCAGCTTGGATTTCACATTAGTCCTGCTTTGCTCCTCTATTTATTACTGAGGTCATTTGAATGAAAACAGGATCTTTGTTGCTAAAGAGTTACTCTATTCCTGCTGCTTTCTCCCTACCCGCATTCATAATGCATTGCTTGTGATATCACAGTTACTCCCATGGCAACAGACTGTGATGTTACAACAGAGGATTATGACTTGAAGTAGGGAGTAAGCTATAGAGACAGATTAACTCTGAGGGATAAAAGTCATGTATTCGTGCAAATCTCCTTAATAATAAATAATGAGGAGCAGAAATCTATGGAATATATATAGAATGCAAACTGAACTTACCTAAATTTTATGTTTTTCAAAGTTTTCTTTAAGGCATCAGCGGCTCTTTAATGTAAAATAGTATCTCCACCTGCATTAGATGTCCCAGTTTCTTTTTTTGAGTTGAAGAATTGTAACCTTCTATGGAGACTGTAGCTTGTTCTTGCTATAGTATGACTCCCCCACTCCCAAAAAAAAAAAAACACCACCACACATATACTGGCCACAAGTTTGTATGTTGTGGACTGCTGTCACTTTATCTTAGTTTATTTTATAATTAAAGCACAACTGATGCTGCAGCGCGCATAGTTACAGGCACAACTGAGGGATGGCGAGTGCTAGCCCGTGCGTGTTTTGATGTCCGTGTGATGTTGCCACTGGTTGGATTATCGATGTCCCAATGCGCCGTTAGAGACTGTCTGAAGTGTCATCAGAGATTGTCTGGAACTACAGATATCAGTAAGATTTAAAATAAAGCCTCAGCATGTGTGAGGGAGCAAGAGGCTTGACATGTGCAGGAGACCGAGAGGTTGTAGTGAGCTAGCTAGCGGTGGGCAGATAAGCAGGGAGGCAGATTAGTCCTAACTGGAAAAAAAAAGTTACAGAAATAGTAATCGTCTGCCAATCTGTTTCACACAGTGTGTCAATTTTAACACAGAGTGCGTTAAAGAAGCAGCTTATGTACCCCCAAAGAAAACAATTAGGATGTGGACTCCAACTTAGTGGGGTGAAAAATGGTGGCCATCACATTTCTTTAAATTCCAGTGCAGAATGACTTCTATCATGTCATACGTCAAGACTACCAGCCCTTGATTTTAGCCATGCACTAGACACTTCTAGCGCAGGGATGAGCAATCAGGACACAGGATTTTTCCTTTCCATTTTATAAAGTTATACTAGCACTCACTGGCTCAAAATTCTGTGTCTACTCCCTGCAATCCATCTGCTTTAGTATTCAGAACACTGTGGCCATGTCCCCTCTCTTAGCCTCCTCCTCCTCCTCTCTAGGTGTAAAGATTTTAACTATGGCCAATCTTTCCTCCTAGATTGTGCCTCTGTAGCACCCTAAGGTACTAATCAGCTTGGCAACCCTCTCAGTCTCTTCAGTGTACATTTTGTAGTGCGGTGACCACAGTTTGACACAGTACTCTGATTGACAGGAGCTAAACACAGGGTATAGTAAGAGGTGTGAAGTAGGAGGGGCATAAGGGGGAAGAAGACCACCCTCAGCACGACAAGTGTTTTGACTCATTTATTTATTTATTGGTTTCTTTTCCTTAAAAAATATATATCTGAGGATCAGTTACAGGATTTTTAGTACTGTAAATAAATAAAAGAGAACTAAGAGAGCTTCAGTAGCAGATAAGTAGTGGAATTGCAGTATAATGTGGGGTGGTGCAATGCAGTGGCTGTGGGGCAGCCATATTCAGGCAGACCTTCTGGACACTGAGGTGCTGCCCTATCTGCATGCATCTCTGGGGACTGCGGGATGAGGTAGCCAGACTCAGGCGGAGTAAACTGGGTCAGGAGTACCATCACCCTGTCCAGGAACCACCCAGTCCAATGCAGCTGCCTCAAGGATGCCGAGAACGAGGAGCACTTGGATGACAGTGGGCTCAGGGAGGGTTAGAGCAGTCAGGCAGAGGCACATCCCAGATCCTATTCCTTCAAGAACTCATATGCCACACTGGCAAATGAGGACAACCAAATAGAGGTACCCAGGGAAGTGGAAGGAAAGGATGTGGAGGTTAGGCAAGGAGGTGACCTCAGTGGGGAAAGCAGTGGACCCCGAGGAGGAGGAAGCGAATCCTGGTGGGGGACTCCATCATAAGAGGATCCAGCTAGGAACACAGGAGGGGAGGACAGGAGGTGAGGTGCCTACCAGGTGCCACAGCATGGAGGGATGGAAGGAAGATACTGGGATCACTGGGAAGGCAAGACAGGAGGGTGAGCTGGATGTCATTATCCACCTAGGTACTAATGACTTGGCAAATGGGGAGCCAAAGGAAGTTCAGGAAGAGTTTAGGAAACTGGGAGGGTCTCAAGCAAGTAGCTACTTCTGTCACTTTCTCAGAAGTACTACCTGTGAGAGGCAAGGGGAGAGCATAGGAGTGCATGCACCAGGAACTTTAACTCATGGTTGAAGAACTGGTGCTGTGAGGAAGGGTTTGGATTCATTGGTGACTGGGGACCCATCTGAGGGATGGAGGTTTATTCAAGCCTGGCGGCCTGCATCCATCCTGGAGGAATCAAGCACTCAATGATAAGTTTAAATGCTACATTGACAAGCATTTAAACTAGCAAAGGGGGGTGGCAGGCCAGCAAGGACAGTACCTACTTGCTCACCCCCCACAGCTAGTAATGGAACCAGTGAACCAGAGGAGTGGCTATCTCTGCAAAGCAGTGTGCAAAAGATGGAGATTAGTGTCCAAAAGGTGGATAAGCAGAAAAGGGGCAAAATTCAGCAGACAGCAAGGAGAACCAGGGATAAATGACAACCAAGGAAGGGGCTGGAGTAGAACAGTGAAGCAGTCTAGGGAGGTCAAATCATGGAAAGCCATGTGTGCAAATGCCAGGAGCCTTAGCAACAAGATGGAAGATCTGGAGGCTGTCATGGTACAGTCAGACCTGGACATTGTGGCCATCACTGAAACCTGGTGTAATGATAACCATGACTGGGAGATGGCCATACCTGGCTACAACATATTCAGAAGAGACAGAGCAGGCAGGAAGGGAGGAGGAGGAGTGGCACTGTATGTGAAAAATGACATAAGGGCCACACAGATCCAGGAAGAACAAAATGGGGGAGAGATACTGTGGGTTAAGCTGGAAAGGAAAATGGGGCCAGCCATCCGCACAGGTGTGGTCTATAGACCACCAGCCCAGGAGGAAGAAACAGATAGGAGTTGATGCTAGCCATCCAAAGGATGGCAGACAAGGGTGAGGTAGTACTGGTTGAGACTTCACATACCAGACGTGGACTGGAGCATCCCAGCAGCAGCATCAACTAGAGCAGATTTATCCTGGACTCCTTCAGGGTGCCTTCTCAAGCAACTGGTCATGGAACCAACTCGGCAGAAGGCAATACTGGACCTTGTGCTCACAAACAGGGACAGTGTGATGGGGGTAACAGTGGGGAGCACCTGGGTAACAGTGACCACCAGTCATTGTGGTTTGAAATCACAGAAAGAGCAGAACCAAACCACACAAAAACACGATCCTGGATTTTAGGGGCAGACTTTGGGAAAATGGGAGATGCTTGAAAGAGGCATTAAGGAATGGGACAGGAATCAGGATTGAGGAACAGTGGGCAGTATTTAAAATGGGGATTATAAGAACAACAGAATTATGCATTAAGCAGGTTAGCAAGAGGAAAAGGAAGAGGAGACCATTATGGTTTTCCAAAGAGGTAGCAAAGAAAGTGAAAGCCAAAAAGATTGCATTCAGGCAATACAAAAGACACAGGCAGAAGGGGATAGGGAGAAGTACCAGGAGAAACAAAGGGAGGCAGGAAGTCAGTAAGGAAGCCAAAGCTCAGACAGAAGAACACATTGCAAAAATCAGTGGTTAAAGGGGACAAAACCTTTTACAGGTACATAAGTGAAAAAGAAGGACAAAGGGAGGATAGTGAGACTGAAGGGGAGGATGGGAGCGTGGAGGATGACAACAGTAAAGCTGACATATTGAACAGGTATTTCTGCTCAGTCTTTACTAAGGAAGAGGGTAATGGGTCTGAAGGGAGTACAAGGGGTGAGAATGGTTGAAATGGACACAAGTCCCTTTACACGAGAAAGGGTCCTGAAGGAACTGGAAGCTACGAGCTGATAAAGCAATGGGGCCAGATGGGTGCACCCCAGGGTCCTTAAAGAACTAAGAGAGGTGGTGGCTGAACCTCTGGCTATCCTGTTCAGCCAATCACTGGAAACAGGGAGGTACCCAAAGACTGGAGGACAGCAGATGTAGTCCCCTTATACAAAAGTGGGAACAAAGAGGAAGCAGGAACTACAGACCAGTCAGCCTCACCTCGGTAGTGGAAAGATCATGGAAGCACTACTGAAGGAGAGATTGGTGAACATCTGGTTGTCAATGGACCACAGGACCCAAGGCAGCATGAGTCCACCAGTGGGAGGTCATGTCAGACCAACCTCATTGAATTTTTGACTGGGTGACTAGGAGGTGGATCAGGGAGGGCAGTGGACATGGCCTATCTGGACTTCAGCAAGGCCTTTGACACTGTGCCACATAGAAGACTATTACACAAACTGGGGAATATGGGTGTGGGCAGGACAGTAGTGTGGTGGGTAGGTAACTGGCTGGGTGGCAGGACACAGAGGGTGGTGGTAAATGGCTGTCACTCCACAGAGGAAGAGTGACCAGTGGGTACCACAGGATCAGTGCTGGGACCGGTCCTATTCAACATCTTCATCAGTGACATTGCACAGGATCTAGAAGGCAGAATTTCACTGTTCGCTGATGACACAAAGCTCTGTAACAGAGTAGACACACCAGAGGGTGTAGACAGAATGAGAAGGGACCTGCAGAAACTTGAAGAATGGTCAAGGGTTTGGCAGTTGAAATTCAATGCAAAGAAGTGCAAGATAATGCATATGGGGCACAAAACCCTGGCACAATATATCAGTTGGGGTGAGGATATAGCATGCACCAAGCAGGAAAGGGATCTTGGGGTTGTCATCTCTGATGACCTCAAGGTAGGGAAACAGTGTGACAAGGCATCAGGTAAAGCAAATAGGATGCTGGGATGTATAGGCAGGGGCATCACCAGCAGGAAAAGGGAGGTCATGATTCCGCTATACAGGACACTAGTGAGGCCCCACCTGGAGTACAGTGTACAGTTCTGGAGACCATACCTACGTAAGGACATAGACAGGGTAGAGAAGGTTCAGAGGAGGGCAACAAAGATTGTGCATGGGTTGCATCACAAGTCCTATGAAGACAGGTTGAAGGAACTGAACATGTACTCCTGGAGGAGAGGAGGGAGAGAGGGATATGATAGAGACATACAAGTATCTTACAGGGAGGAACAGGGTGCAGGAAAACACTATTTTAAGCCGAAAAAGATGTTTTAGGACTAGAGGCATGGGATGAAGTTGGAGGAGGACGATTCAGAGGAAACATGAGAAAGAATTTTTCACAGAACGGGTGGTGGACAAGTGGAACACCCTGCCAGAGGAAGTGGTGGGAGCTGAAACAATCACGGATTTAAGAATGCATGGGATAGACATAAAGGAATTCTAGAGGTCAGGGGTAAGGGGAAATAGACTTCTAGGAAAACAAACTGAACTTACAAGCTCAAATGGGCAGACTAGGTGGGCCATAGGCCCTTATCTGCTGACACTGTCTATGTATCTATGTATCTAGTACTTCATGTGCAATCTACCCAAGAACTTGCACAGGTGAAGGCTCATTTCCCTTATCCTGCTCCTCCCACCCCCAATACATCCCAACACTGTGTGACTTGGTTTATCTCACTGTCTCCTATCAACCCCATATATTTCAGTGTTTCAGCTGCCATACACCAAATTGCATTTTGCTATTCATTTCTGGATATGGCTATTTTTTCTGGGCTCCAGACTGTGGTGCTGATGACGTGTGTGTGTGTGTGTGAGTGACACTAAATGAATTGGATCCGTCGACAGATTTGGAAAAATCATTACAACATTTCAGTAGTAATCCACCAAAAAAAACTACAAGGTTTACGTTTCCAGCTTATACCCAATATCTGATACAAATATGCTTTATTACAATATGGAAAGAATTCACAGTGCCTTTCTTTGGTGAGTTATGCCAAGGTTGGATTTTCCTTTGAAATATTCGGAGTATGACTTCTAAGAATCCATTTTGACTGCGATGACAGCTGTTAGCATGTCCTCCACCTGGTCAGAGGACAGGGGTGACTGTGGCAGAGGACAGGAAACTGGCAAACCAAAAAGATAAGGAAAGATTTTGCTGCCACAAAACAAAAAGGGTAAAGAAATTAAACTGCAGTCCTCAAGTCTGCATAAATCTAAGCTGTAACAGGGGGACCAAAACCTTTCCTCATTCGAGATATACAGTCTGTTCTGAAACATTAAAAAAAATAAATGGCTGCCAGACTGGCAGGTCAAAGCAGGCAGGGAATCAGATGTAGCAGTGCGTGTGTGTGTGTGTGTGATGAAAGTTATTTATACTGGGTCTGAGTGATTTGATTTTTATTTTGTATATGGTAAAGTAAATGCTTACAGTCAAAACTCCTGTAAACTACACTGTAAAATGTTAAGAAATGTCATATTTTTTTTTTACCATGTTTTAAAGTACTTCTGCTTCAATGTCAAGGTTTTATACTATGACCAGTGAAGAAAATTAGCAAGGACTGCAGCTACTGGTCCTGGTCCAGTTATTAGAGAAATCTATTTCTGAACCCCTGTGCATTACAGGGGGGTTCTGAGTCCTACATAATAACTGTGTTACTTGAAAGATACACCAGTATAGTGCAACATATAAGAACATGAAGGGCATACAAAAGGAATCAAATTTAATACTACAGGAAATGCAACAAGTCCCGGAAATAATTAGGGCTGCCAACAGTCCTGTATTATAAGGGACATCCTGCATTTAAAAAAAAAATTGCCTGTCCCATATTAAATCAGTATGGGATGCCTTTTATCCAGTATTTCAACATATTAAGACAGTATCCCTATGCAAATATTACAAGCCAGTTTTTACCTTACTTTCACTGATATAAATGTTCTAAAATTAGACAATGTACCGCAGAATCAGTTTCATGATTTACTGAGCCAAGTAAGTGGAGCGAATATGTGAAACTCGCTCGCCTATACTGGCTAACATTAGCTGCAGCACCATTTACGCATGTGAGGCACATCGGGAAAATGTTAGCTTCAGTTCAGCTATCACTGCCAGTATGAGTGAAACAGCAGGAACTTCGGAGTCTTCAGACAGTCTTGGACCGAAACGGAAAAAAACTGAAAAAGACTGTGTAGCTATAAATGTCAATGGGAGGAAAAGTACAGCTGGGTAAAACCTGTCAATGGCGATTCTGGGAAAGCCTTTTGTACTTTGTACTGGCATGAATTCACTATCGGGTATGGAGGCGAAAGTGACGACCTCAGGCAGCACACAACAACCGATGGACACAAGAAAAGCACACAAGCCAAAGGTGGGACAAATATTAGCAAATTCTTTGTCTCTTCAAATGCTGAACATGACAGAATTGCAGTATGTGAAATTGCAACCATTTACCACACATTTAAACACATCCTTATTTACAAAAGCAAGAATTGCGGCAACAAGCTCACAAGTGAAATATTTCGCAATTCAACTGTTGCTAACAAATTCTCTTATGGCAGAACCAAGGCAGAGCTATTAGTGACCTATGTTTTGGCTCCAAAGTCTGTGAGGGATTGTTTACGGGATTTATTACCATTGTCACAAGAACAGCCCCTGGATTTCTCCGTAGCAACTGATGCCTCAAATAAAGGGAAAAGAAAGATGTTTTGATTTTCTTGCAATACTTTACCATATCAGAGGGCGTTCAGTGGAAGCTGCTTGATTTTTATGAAGACAGTGATGACTCTACAAATGGCATGCATCGTGCTGTGAAGAACTGCCTAGAGAAACACCAGCTTAACATAAATAGCATTACTGCATACTCTGCTGACAATGCAAATGTGAACTATGGCAAACACAAATCAGTGCATCAGTTGTTATGTGCTGAAAATGACTAGATTCTCAAGGCTATCTGCCCTGCACACATAGTCCACAATACTTGCAAACATGCAAGTGATCAGCTGTCAGTTTATATAGAATTGTAACATGGCTAAAACAAGAGAACAAAAAGCAAGGAACAGGATTGGCAGAAGAGTGTCAGGTGGTAAAAGAGCAACACGGCATTATGGCACGATAATGCCGTGTTGCTTCAGAACGTTCAGAGCAATAATGCCTTGTTGAGAGCATGAACGCGCTCTTCGAAGTAGGCAAGTAGTCAGTGTGTTAGACATACTTCGACCAATAGGTGGCGTGACGAACACAGCATGAAAGTGAAGTGGCAGGGCAAGAGAGGAACTGCAGAAATGTGTGTGTCGGTGTTGGCACCCTAGAAAAATGGAGAGAGCAAAGAACAGGGAAGTGTGCTATTTCGGAGGCACTGGGCGACTCACGTCATATTGTAGAAGTCACCCAGCGATGGAATAGAGCACTGGAAAGCACAGGTGAATAACAGATCAGTGTGAGTGAGACGAGAAGTTGTGTAAATGTTAGAAAGCACCACCTATATGTCGGACTGATGAGGGAGAGTTGAGGGAAAATGCGCTGTGTGGGCAAGTGTCTGAATTGTAAAATAGTGTAGAGAGGAATGGGGAGAAGAAAATAGATGTGTAGAAGGGGAAACTGTGCTGTGCTGGCCGGTGCAAGTCGCGGGAGGCACATGACGATAGTGGCAGGAGATCTGAAGTGGAACAGCTTGCGTGTAGAAAAGGCATCAATGGGAAAATGGAGCAGAAGTTCCCTGGTCCTCTGAAAGTGCCACCTATTGGTGGGAATCGTGAGGTTCACAGTGTACAGGCAGCAGAGAAGAGAACTGTCATTTTTGGAGGATATGAAGGTATGCATGGACGACATGTTGCCCAGAATGCAACAGACCAGCGATGTGACATACAAATGAGCAAAGAGAAATAGAGTAGTGCAGTACAAGTACCAAAGTCACAGGTGTAAGCATAGTTTTATACGAATATTTATACATACAGCAGACTTGAAACATGAAAAAAAGTTGTCGCCACTATATTACTCAATGTCGGGTGATCAACGTGTATGCGCACGGTTCCAGTTACAGAAAGGCTTAAAAAGTAACAGACATACACCCTAATTGTAAACATAAAATAAGTATTTCTGCTGATTAGTGTTCCATAGCTAAGAAAATAGCATCTGACAAATAGTACACTTGCCATGTTACAAGCGCATTAATCCACTCCGAAGGTGGCATCTAATGGGGAATTAATGCATGGTTGGTCCATTGTAGGCACGAGGCCGCACGGTCCCAACAATGCATTAATTCCCCATTAGATGCCACCTTCGGAGTGGATTAATGCTTACATGATTGTGTTGAAAATTTATAACCATTTTTTTTGTGTCCGCAAACGATTAGCGAAAGCAATTAGGATGAAGATGCTAAACTGGAAAGAGGACTGTTTTTCTGGTTTCCAAACTAAACAACTGATGGAAAAAATACTACCAGAACAAAAAGTGAAGGTAAAGCAGCCTTCATTAAGTTCTATGACTCTATGTTATTGGAAACTCAAGGGGTTAACCTAAAATGCAATTTTTAAGCCTTTTGCAGAAGAGCTGTGGAAAAGGGGCATCAGTTCTGGGACATTGTGCTCCTACCTGCCTGAAATATAAAAGAACATTTTAGAAAAAAACAGGATGCTTGGGAAGAAGGGGGTTGCAAGGACTTATAAAAATAAAGCTGCAATTTCTTGCAAGACACACAGAGATTGAATGAAAACTCTGTTGGATCTTTATTTATTCTGCCTTTGTAAATAGTTATATGGATCAAGTTTATTTTTTTTATGTTACTGCTAGTATAAATAAATACTTTTTGTGAATTCTACAACTGCTCCTGGTTTTCCTATGCTTCCTGACCTGTGCCTTGACGACAGTGAGTACTGCTTAATGATGATGATGACAACAACATTAATGTTCAGTGTTACTCTATTTGTTCATTATCTTATCTCCTCATTAACCACTCCACCAATGTAGATGTACTGTGTATTACTAGACACCTCAGATTGCACACATTTTGAACATTTCTAAGAAAACAGATTATTATTTGGATCGCAAATTCCTGAAAAAAATCAATACCTTTCCATGATGTCGGCCTGGGAGGTGTGTGTGGGGGGAGGTTCTAAGAAAACTGCCCCTTATTTTTGAGATATAATGTTTGCAACCCTACACCATGAATGAGGCCAGGAGAATCCAATATTTCATTTCCTTTTACAATGTATTTACTTTTGGAAAGAGGAAGGGATATTTTTGCTTCATGGAGCTGGCATCCTGGTCCATTTTCACTTCCTTACTCTGAAACCCTGTCCCATATTAGTTTTTAAAGGAAAGCTGTCTTAATTTCAACCCCCCCCCGCTTATCCCCCGATTGAGTTTTTATGCAGAAAAGCCCCTCTTTTTAATGCGCTACCATTTACTTTTTATTTTTATTTTGAAAAGTCCGCGAACCTGGAATATGGCGGACACTGTGCAGCTCCATTTACTGTAACAGTGCGGCAGCACACCGCTCGCTTCAATACATCACAATGCCAAACTGCATGTATTTTTTGACCCTATATCAGCTTCAACATTCGCAAATAAAATCATAATGAAGATACTGACCCCAGAAACTGAACAAGACGAGGAAGGGTAAATCTGATGGTGAACTGAATTTGGACTTACTCTGATTTGTATGCTCCGTTTGTGCATTAACTGTTAAATTACTTCCCTCCATGGTTATAGTGCTACTGTTGGAATGCTGTGCCTATACTCCAGATAATGTTGTGATGTTCTTATCTGCTGGTCACTGTTCATGTTAACCGATGCTTAATAATTTCATTTGATTAAATAGGTGAGAGGACCTTGTATTATCATTATTAGAGCATGGAGTGTCAGCGCAGCTTCTGTTCCTGGTGCGGCTACAGATAATAGCACTATATCACTGCTGTAACTATCTCCTCCTATGACCCTACACACCTCTACTCCTAATTGTTTCAACTTTCTCCTCATTTCTCTGTTGTTGGCACTTCTATTGCCCTCTTTCTATTCAACTGCAAACAGTCAGCACTTATCCAATACCAATGTTATTGTCCGAGTACTAGTACAATTAGTTTGTCTGAGTAACTGCTCAATTTTTTGTCTATGTAATCCCTTGTATGTCAGTGGCTCAGTAGGTAGCACACTCGCCTCTGAGGCCGGAAGATCAGAGGGCTGTGGGTTCAGTTCCCACATCTGGCACCTGGGTTAATATCCCAATACTGACACTGTAGTGCAGCATGAGGGGGTGTTGCACTTCTGAGGTGCCATCTCTCGGATGAGACGTTAAACCGAGGTCTCATCTACCTGGATTGGTGGTAGTTCAGGTGGATGTTAAAGATCCCATGGCACTTATCGAAAAGAGTAGGGGAATTTCCCCAGTGTCCTGACCAAATTTCTGCCACTCACTAAAAATACCGCCAACAGCTTAACCTGGTCAATTTCAGTTGCTTACTATCTGTATCCCCCCCTCCCCCTGGTCGCCCCTGAAAAAGGAACTTCTAGGCCCAGTGGGCTTACCGGGTCAACAAAATTCAATAAATGAATGTATAAATGTACTTACCTGACTATGTAACAGACTACCCTTTCCCCCACGATGCACCGTGAGATGAGCAACTTGTTGTTCAGTGTGTTTTTCTGGTGACTCTCTTTAATCAATCAATAAATAATGATGTGTTAATACACATCACTCAGTTAGAGGACTTTTAAAATTGATCTTCTACCATATTGCTTACCTATGTGGCATAAGTGGAGTGCCATAGAGCATCGAGTTGTCCATCAACTTAACTGAGCCCAGGCTGTCTGGAAAATGTTAGTGTTTCTTACCCACCAATGTACCAGCCCTCCACCCCTGTTTTCCAACCTGCAGGAGCATGGAATGATGATAAACTCCCACGTGCCAACCGCTGTGGTGAGAGTGCAATTTTCGACACCATTACTATGCAAGACTTGTGCTTTGTTTTATTAACTGTCCTGGCTCACTGTCATGATTGCTTGAGTGCCGTCTATAAACCAACAGATGTTTGTGTCTTACTTGCCTGTACAACAATTAAGACAGACTGCGTACCTGTCTTGTACACTGGGACATGACTCTTGTTATATATTATAAAATGTATAAATAAAGTTTACAAAAAAAATTGGGGGATTGAATTTGACCCCAAAATAGGTTTTATGTGTAGCACATTTTTGGGAGGACTTAGTTTTTTGTTTTTTTTTTAACTTTATTCTTATGTTTTGCAAGTGAAAACAGTCGCATATAAACAAAGAAGGATAAAAATGTTCCACAATACATACATGGATCCCTTACAAAGGATGATTCGGACCTCTTCCCAGCAGTTACTCATAGGGAAAAAATACCAGAAATCTAAAAACTCAATTAATCCTAATGGCATATTACAACATAGGAGCGCTACAAGGATACAGTCATATTAACAGGCTCTCTAATTCCGGTTACTCATCATGGCCCAAGCCAAAAAGTATTCCTCACATAGCTAATGCCAGCATATCTGGAAGGACATTTCCCCAAAAGAGATTCACAGTATATTTAAACAATGAAAACCAGGACTAACAGCCATTTTAATAGCAGCTAATATCAGAAGCCCCTCTTTATGCCTACCCCCAATGTTGTACGAAAAGTTCACAACAGGGATAGTATACATCAAACATAAGAGAGACCAGAAAAGAAGGAAGGTCTACTGGAAGCTCATTACATACATACAAGTGTGGTCAGAAGTGCCTAGAACCCCCCCACACACACACCCTACAGAGTAATACAGTCTATACATGGGAAGGTAGAGGCAGGAACCGCCACATTGAAGTCCTACCAGGATAAATCGGCTTCCCCCACTTTTCTGCCCTCCCTCTTTTGCTGCCGACTGGCCCTTATGTGGTACCCTCTACCTTATAAGCACACGCTCATCTTCTCCCCCAATCCCACTACTGCTATCCTGCCCTTGTTGTCTCATTCCCTACTTCTGAGTTGTCCCACTGCTACTCCTGTAGGTGGTGATCTGCCCTGCTGAACTCTCAGTATTGCCTGTTTGCATACATAATGAAGTCCCCTCTCTTGCTCTGCATGGCTGCTGCCCTGCTATGGACCCTCCACACATTTGACCTCGCAGCCTCTATATAATCCGACGATCAGGCCACCCTCCTCAATTTCACTGAAATCTCAAGCACCCTTGATCCTTCACCCCCTCTTCCCAAGATGTGGGAACTTATCCCTCTCAGTCACTTATAAGTGCTCCGCTCCCCTATCTCCACCTTCTCTCTCTCTCTCTCTCTCTCTCTCTCTCTCTCCTCCTTCTGGATGGAGACAAAGAACACAACCCTAGCCCTCTGAACACTGCCGCCACACCCAGCTGCAGCTTATGGGCTGCTTCTCCTGGATTAAAAATTGCCCATATGAATGTATGCAGCCTCCCTGCTAAATACCAGATCTCAAAGCATGGCTCGCTCTCTATCAACCCCATGTACTTTGTCCCACCGAAACCAGGTTTAAGCTGCACCACTCTGATGCTCTGTTCTTACCCTCTGGCTACTCCATCTAGCACAAGGACAGGACGGGCAAAAAAAAGGGAGGTGGTGTTGCTATCCTCATCAGGGAACCCCTCTCCGCCTCTACCTCCCTCTGTGTTGACACTGACTCCCCAGCAAATGGCTTATCGCTGAAATTACACTGGGTGAAACTAAAAAAATAATGTTTCTAGGATGTTGTTACAACCCCCCAAAAGGGGATGTCGCTGGCCTCCAAAGCCTACTCTCTGGGTTTGGGTCTCTCTCCCCTTCTAGGGAAACTGTCATCCTAGGAGATCTCAACCTCAACTGGTCAACACCCTTGAATCCAACTACGCTAACATGCTTAAGCAGCATATCCTGTCACAAATTATCACCCTCCCCACTCGACTTAACCCTCGCACCTCTACTCAATCCCTAATTGACTGGGTGATCACCAATTGTGTGGACCGTGTTATCCATGCGGGCACTCTGTCTGACTCCCTAAGTGATCACTCCTCTACCGTTGCCATCTGGTCCTCTAAGGCCCCACACCTCCCTCCCAAATATCTAACCTTCCACAATTTTAACCACCCTGACACCTCCTCTCCCCCAACGACCTTAGGGCTATAGATTGGCAGGGCCTATATGCCTTCACTGATGTGTCCCCTGCAATCACCTACTTCAATTACATTCTCCTGGCTATCCAGGACCTCCACTTCCCTTCTACCACTTGGAAAGTCTGAGGTGGCCGCAGCCACTGGATCTCCAAAGAACTCCTCACCCTTATGAAGGAGAGGGACAGAAAGTGGTATGCCCATAAATGGACCCGTTCACCTTCCCTATGGCATGACTACCGACAGCTACACAACTGCTGCAAGATCTTAACTAGAAGCCTAAAACAAAAATACTTCATCGACCTACAACATCAGAGTTTTGGCAATCCCAGAAAATTCTGGGACTCCATCATTTCTATCCTCACTCCTCGCACTGGCAGTACCAACATCCAACTAACCTCCCCTGCTGGCACCCAGACGGACCCTGCTGAGGTAACATGGGCGCTCAATAGCAAATTCTCTGACCTGTCTGCACTCCTTAGCAAGCTCCCCCTACAGCAGCCCCCAGCCAGGGACCATCCGTTCCTCCTCCCTCGTCCCCCCCACGCACACCACCTGCACTTCACCCAGTCGGTCCCCGACCAGGGCTCTCTCCCCACGTCCTCTTCCTCCTCCCCCTCAACAGGCGCCCCCCTCTGGCCACCCTTCTACTTCAAGACCATCTCCTCCAAGGATACCTACAAACTCCTTAGGGGCCTACCTAATCATGGTAGTCTGGGAATCAGACGGTCTCTCCCCCGTCTTTCTTAAACTCGTCTCCTCTGTCATCACCAAACCTCTCTCCTTTATCTTCAGTCTTGCCCTTACTAACGCCCACATGCCCCTCCCTGAAAATCTGCCAAGGTGGTTTCTATCTTCAGATCTGGGGATCCCCTCCTATCTGACAACTACCACCCTATATCAATTCTCCCCCACTTTAGTAAGCTCCTCGAATGGGTTGTTCACCAGCAACTATCTGAGTACCTTGTTAACCACAACATCTTGTGTCACCAGCAGCACGGCTTCCATAGGCTTCACAGTACCACTGCTGCCCTAGTCCTATCCACCAATCATATCCTCACGAACATGGACCATGGGCGCGCAACTGGTGCAGTTTTCATGGACCTATCCAAGGCCTTTGACCTTGTAAACCACCCTCTCCTCCTCTTCAAGTTACACTCTACTGGCTGCTCCACAGGAACTATCAACTGGTTCCAGAGCTGGTGTCTAGATCCTTTAAACTCAAACTCGCTGCCCACTGAACTGACTGCTCCACGGTGTCCACTTTCATTTCCAAATTGTTGACCCAATGTGCAAGACTGTAAAATTTTTTATCCAACTCTTGAACAGTTTTAACGAGCTGAGTCAATATAGTATTCACAGTCCCAAGAGTAACTTCGGCTGTACCTACACCCACAGTGTCGGGAGCTGCCTTGTGCTGTGGTGCCTTGCTTCCTTTGGTGGTGCTGTTTTCAGCCGGAAAAAATCTCCAGGTACCACAGTATTACAAGATTTACCAATGTTTTCATGCTCCACTCAGCTTCAGCAGACATTGAGGACTGTATTTAACACAGATTTACAAGTAGAAAGTTAGGAATTTATAAAATAATTGAATCTCTCTTGGGAGCTAATCACAGGCACATCTGCTCCTCACCATTGCAAAGCCACACACCGCTGACTTAGTTGTTTTTAGACATTTTATTCATTTTGATCAGTGCATGGTGGTGGGCACAGTGAAGCAGAAGATGGGGACTGGCAGAGGTGGCAGAAAGGTTGTGTCCGTCAATCAACTTGGGCCCCTTAAAAAATTTATGTAATGGGGTGCCCATGAGGGTAGGGAAAGGAGGGTGGCACAGGCACTATATAGAAGGTAATGGGGTGGTTTTATTGCATGGGCTGGGTGGAGGAAAGATGGCTGGGGGAACTTCCCTGATAATGAGTACAGGGAAAGGATTTTTGTGTTGGAGGTGAAGGGTACTGGCAGCAAGGTTGGGCACCTGACCACCTGTAATATTCAAGATCAGGACAGGGGGTACTGGCAACAGGTTTGGGCACCGAACTGCCAGTAATGTTAGAGACCAAGGGCGGGGTACTCACTTCAGGGTTGGGCCCCAATCACTGGTCACACTACTGATAGAGGGGCAGTGGGGGGGGGCACAATGTTTTTTTTTTTTCTATTTAATGAATGACTTGAAGTCGGTCACAAATGAAAAACGATCTTGTGTTTTTTCTTATATTTTCTTCCAGCTTCTGTTGATGTTTGCACATATGTGCACTCCACAGTCCAAAAACATTAATTTGGCCTTTTTTTCCATTGCAAAACCAATAAAAGCCCCTACTGCAGGCCAATATGCCAATGAATCTGAAAGTTTCAGGTTTTAAAGTGATGTATTTTTTTTGTTATCCATAGGTGGAGGGCTAAATGTTTGGCTAATTTAGCTAGTTTCAACACTTGGAACTACTGTTTTAAAAACTAGCAAGCTCTTAGCCTCTTGGACTGAGATGGAGCATACCAATTTTCAAAAACCTAGTCCTAAGACAGACAAGCAATCAAAGACAAGGGTTTTGACAAAAGCACTAACTCAGCCCCAGCTTATAGTTGTGCTACTGTGCCACTTTAGAAAAATGTGTTATAAAATTCCTGTAACTATAATTTCTGTAGGAAGCAGTATAGTGCAGAGGTTAAGGGCTCTGAGCTGCATACCTGGAGACCTGGGTTTGAATCCCACAGCTCCCTCCCCTTACATACTGTGTGACCCTGAGCAAGTCACTTAACTTCATTTTGCTCCCAGGTCGCACCTGGAAACAAGCTTCAGCTTAGTGTGCCTTTCCTGGTTAAACAATGTCCCCTTTCCCTTTCCTAACCTGACTGCTGGCAGACAGCACCCAGCACCCATGCAGGCATCATGCAACAGAGACCAGTAAATAACCAGTTCCAGTGCCAGCCTACCTTTTTACAATCATTATTAGTGTGTCTAAATAAAATATTTTGAAACAACATGGCAGCTATTTTTTTGTCACTTGCTCTCCCTTTCCTCGCTCTGCCTTGGCTTCTCCCTCTCACTACCACACACAGCAGTCCCCTCAGAAATCATTTTAAAAAAAAAAATAAAAAATGAAACTAGCACCAGCGCCTTCTCCTCAGCAGTGCCATCACTCCCGCTCTCACCCCAGTCAGTCACTCTGCCATTCCTCCCAACCAGGATCCAACTGTGTCTTGATGGCCTGGTGCCTTTGAAGGTTGAGGCGCTGGATGCCACACCTTGTTCCATACCGGCGACTCATGTTCAGGCATGTGGGACACTGGGGGTCAGCCAGGCATGGAGAGAGGACTACTGGCTCTGCCAAATGACTGCCCCCAGTGGAGGCCTGGTGACATTGGGGAAGGAAGTGTGGAAGGTGCTGGAGGACTCTGTAGCGTGCATATGCCTCCACACGTCCACACTGATGCGTGCACCCCTGAAACAGGCCTGGGGGGGGGAAAAATCAGAGGAAAAAATTACATGGGGAGGCATTCATGAAGCCCTTCCCACTGATCCCTCATCCACCTCACTACCAGGACACTGATGGCTGGAACTGGATTGACAGACTTTGGGGGGCATGGGAACACATGTCAGACAGTAAGTCCTGGGAGGACGGGAGCGATGGAGGTTGGAGGAGCAAAATGAAGAGGAGCATAGCCTGTCCCGCCAAAAGAGCATAAAATATATATAATGGGGAATAAAACTGTCTAGAATTACATAAACACGGTGCTGAAAACAACCATGACTTTAAAAAAAAAAATTTGTTTAATCTTTGCACGCTGTACTATTACTCAGAAGGGAAGGGGAGAACAGCTACTCAGGGGTTGGGGGGGTTAAAACAATGTCAAAGTACGAAACAAAACTGGCTGTGTGACTGAAAAAGGCACTTAGTAAAACAGCAGCACCCTCTACTGGTAATGGTAATAGTACCAGGACTCTACTTTGCATGAAATTCTTTTTGTTTAACATTAATACATTTTATATTATTTAAAAAAATGTTCAAACATGTCTTTTAAAGTTTTGAAACAAATGTACTTTTTCTAAGTGCAATAATACATTCCAGGGTTGGCGGAGTTCGCTATACCCTCCCTTCCAGGAACTGTATGGTCCTTTGCCTAGGCAGGCAGGTATAGCCCATCACCACCCACCTTGTCATGTATTACTGCATGCGTACGCACACACACACACACACACACACACACACTCTTCTGTTTTTCTAATTAGGTGGCCATCTGAAGCACTGAGCAAGTGTTAAACCACATCTTGCCCAAAAACTCATTATGGGGTCACTGCATCACTACCTGTATTGGTACGATACAATACAAACCAACCAGAGCTGAATTAGTATCAACTGACTACTATCTAAGCAGGGTTTTAACAAGGAAACATCATGGATAAATTAACACAACCCATAGCAAAATGATTAAAGATAAACTGAGCCACCAAAGATCAATTTCAGTGGCAGCGCCAGATTAGAAATAGAAGGGGCTTCTATCATGGCCAAAACAAGTATCCACCCTGTGCTCCCAGTCAGTGCTAGACTCCAAGGCACTTTATGCACCAGTGTGCTTAGTGCCAGAACATCGATGAAGTCAAACAAAACAGGAGTCACGCTGGAAATCACTGTAGTTTAGGGGGTAATCAGCTCCAAACTTAACACAACTACACTTCACTTGACCAGACAAAAAAAATCCACAGACTACTAATGTGCAAGTGCTAGTCTAAGTTTAATGTACAAACAACTCCATTCCACTCTCTGTCGTCTGCACATTAAACTTGCACCTTAGTGGTGTGTGAAGTTTTTCTTGGATGGTTGAGTGCAGTGTAATAGCTGCATCAGAAATCAATGCCTTGGCTGTGAACTTTTTGTCCAGGCTGTTTCTCAACTATTCAGTACCTCCAAAGCCACTAAAGTCAATTTTATGCCTAATTATAAACAATTACAGACCATTTCTGACAAAAAGGACCTCAATCTCAGTCACAAAGGGAGGCGGTGCAAAACAGGAGGCAAGCAGACATTCTGGTGCATTGCCAGCCCCTGCTGTACACAAAATACATAGTCTCACGGGAAGAACAGCCCCCCCTCAACTGTCATGATACAGATGTACTAGCCAGATGTTAGCATGCTAGTGTGTCCCTCCCATGGAGTCTCTGCATGTCAAAGCATCAGTTGCATGGTGCTGTATGCCATGCAATGAACCGGTAGTGACCAGCAGTGCCAACAGACGTGCCCCATTCCCATTTCTTTAGGCCCAATTTTTAGCCTGCCCCTTTTGTATGTTTTCTTCTGTCCCTATATCCCTGTCCATTGTGTACAATGGCCCATCACCCACTCCCCATGCCCACCTCACCAGCTGGCATCCCATGGTTCCCCCCTCCCTAGACTCATTTGTCTATGTGGATCTGTTCTGCTCAGTGTCCCACAACAATCTCAGTCTCCTGAGTTGCAGCACCCACACCGCCTGCCTGCACTAGTTCTACAGGCAGGGAGTGTTGCAAAACTCTACATCCAGCTTTGCGAGGTTGCCATGCTTCTGTGACTGCCCTTGCGGGCATTTGCATTGCCAACCCCCATTCACTTCCCTGCACTGTCACAATGTGTTTCGAGGCTTATGACCCTCAGGAAACAAAGTAGTAATACTTCTTTAGGCCCAATTTTTGCTGAGTAATTGGGATCCTCTTCTCAGTTACTAAGTGGGTGTTACTAAATGGTTGTAGCAATCATTTAGTACATGTAGTTTCTTAGTGTAACAGTTGCGTCAGAAACTTTTACACTGGACAAAAAAGTTCACAACCAAGGTGTCGATTTCTGACGTAACTATTACACTGAGAAACTACATGTGCTAAATGATTACAACCATTTAGTAACACCCACTTAGTGACTGGGAAGAGGACCCTAAATGTTTCAGATCTGGGGTGAAACCTGATCTTTTGTTATACCTTGGTAATTATTTATTTCCTGAAAATAAAAAATAAATAAAAAAGAAAACTATCACAGAACAGTGTCGTAAAAGCTATACAAAGCCTCTAAAAGAGGAGCAGCCAGAGCCAGTCATGTGCTTCACCCACTTATGAACTTTTATGCAATGAGCTTTGTTAACCGCAACTTACTTTAAGAAAAACAATGTGGTTGCTGGTAGCATGCCAGGTGATATTGATCGTTGACAATAGGAAATATAAATGTACACTTCGGGTCCCTCCCTGCCAATTCTGCAGGCTAATATACTCTGTCACTTTTTAAGAGTGTAAGAGAAACCACAGTTCATTAGCAGACAACACATGTCACTGGTGGGGAAAAAAAAACACATTAACACTGTAGTAACTGGGGTTGGGTGGAACGTACAGACTTGGATGCAGAAGCAGCTAGCTTGTGGCCATCATTATTTCTCCAAAATTAACAACCAACAAGCGTGCCCACTTGGCATGACAAAACTACATAGGACTGTAATATATACTGGCAAGGACTATAGCCAGTAGGGCTACCACAGTACTTCCTTGGGGTAAGTACACAAATACTGCAATCCTCCTGTTAAACAAAACTTAGTCTAAAAAAATCCCAACACTAACACTCCTAACTTCTGGGCTGAAGTAGACTATTTGGTGTCCACGGGAGCAAGTTTGGAGGATTATTCTGCTCCACTGTTAGACTTGTTATTAAGAAACACAACAGATAAAGTTGCACAGAGATATGGGTTCAATTCATGACCTAAAGGTCAAGACTCTATGGTGGTCTCTGTGGAGGGGTTGTGGGAGAACAGATGGACCAGACACAGAACTTCAGGTTCAACACACAATCTCTGTGTGATGTTTATTTAAAACACAGGGGCTAACCTTAAGCAATGACATATCCCTTCTTCAATACATCAGTTTGTAGCAACAGACTATGCATGACCTTCCTCTGCACTTACTCCGTACCTACTGGTCTATCTCTTTAGCAAAAATTTATTTCAATCCCTATGTTGGTCTTATGTGTTTGGGTGATGGGGCTCTAAAAAAACAACCCAAAACAAGCTAAAGACAAAGAACCTCAGTGCAGAAGCACTGAAGCAAGGGTTACCCCAAAGGGCACTGGCAATAAAGCCAAGTTTCAAACAAACACATCACACATACCCCCATAAAGCAAAGCATCATGGGATGCATATACAAATCACCATGAAATTTTAGGCTGCTTCATCTTAAAGCAGAAATGCATAGTGCCAAAAGGCATCTCAAATAATCTATAATTTACATGCATTTAAATAACACAACGGGGGTTTTCTGATATCTCTACACCGGTAACTTAATTTTTATAATACAGTCCCCTAGCAAATTTTTACCTTTATCAAAAACACCTAGTGCCGAGGTATTTTCAACATTTACAGATTTCACACACATACGGCATACACATCAAGGTATTTTATAACACAGTGCTATTGCATACTAAATCCAACAACAAGGAACACAGCCTGTAGTTTTACATCAGCTCGGAGGTCACCACAATAACCTCCCTATATGAGGACCTCAGAGGGGAAAAGGAAAATTAAAGAGGACACTACAGCATAGTCAAGAAAGCGGAAGGGAGTGCCCACAGGTGGCCAGCCTTATGGACTAGAAATTGCAAAGGATAAATTAGGCTAAGAAATAGAACTGTTGCAACAGATTTAAGAAAAGGTTGGTCCTCAAGAGTGGCAGGATTTCCCTGTCGTACTCTGACTTGCTGCAAGGGGTATCTCCAGGCTGGCGCAACTGCTGCTGGTGAAGCATGAATTCCAGTATTATTTATTTAGTTTTTGTTGACTGGGTAAGTGCACTAGACAAATCCAGCCTATTTTCAGGCACGACCCGGGGGAGGGGGATTCAGATGAATGCCAACTGAGCTTGAACCAGATTAAGCTGTTGGTGGCATTTTTAGTGAATGAGAGAAATTTGGCCAGGACACCGGGGAAATTCCCCTACTCTGTAGATGGGTGGCGTTGTCCGTCTGTCTGCAGGGATGGCAGAGCTCACTTCGGAGCTGGACACTGGTGGCGCAGGAGGTCCTTCGGGAGAAGAGGATGTTCTTCTCACAACATCTATACCTCCTGCTATTGCTGCTTCTACTAAAGCCTTAGAGTTAACTGAGGTGGAGGACTTTCGTTTGTCTGCAACGCTGGTTTTGTTAGAGACCGGTACATCAGCTATACTTTCACAACTGGATACTTCGCAAGATTTGGAGAATAAACGTACCTTTTTAAAACAGCAATTGCTACTGTTAGAAGAGGAACTACATCGGAAACAATCGGACTTGGATTTGGAAAAGAAATGCAAACGGAGCCCGGAGACTGCTTCTTCTCCTTCAATATTGTCTAAAGTTTTCGCAGTGGATCCTGCGCAGCCGGAAGAACTCGACTTGGTTGCTAAGGACGCGTTGGAAGTACCAGGAGGTCCCGGATGGTCCCCGGAATGAGCACTGCGAGGAGCCGGTTGGAGCCAACTAGGGACAGGAGAATGGACCGCAACTGCTGCGAGTCAGCAACATCCTGTTTTGGATGCTTCTTTTCCCCATGAACCCTCTACTATCTCCTCAGTGATTTTACAAAATGATGCTGTTCTACCGATTTCTCAGGACTGGGCGAGTACTGAGGCGGACGCTATGGAGCAAGGTAACGAACTATTACGACCAGATTCTCCTACTCCTTCTCATGATTCGCATGCACTACTAGGGGGTTCGTTTCTTCCAAATGGTGCTGGAGTTGAAACTGTTCCTGCAGCTGTTTCAGAGCCTTTGAGCTCACAGGGCCCTCAGCAGGCCCAAATTTCAGATACTGCATCTCGTTCTACTTATGCTGACCTCTTTAAAAAACCCATTGAACTAGCAAAGAGACGAAATGCTATTAGGTTACAGTATTTAGGTGGTATGGATCCTATTCCCAGATAGGTATTATGTGGGGTGTATTTTACTTAAGCAATCATTGGGCTTTACACCCTCAGAGATCTATGCATTAATTCATGCCCCTGGGGATCTGACTTTTGATATTAGTTTTCGGACTCCTGAGCTGTTAAAACGTTTTTGGGTAAAACATATGAATGTTAAAACCAACCCTTTATGGACCCCTTTTCAAATTATCCCATTAACAAAGCAACCATTTCGAGTTATTACCATTTTATTTAGGAACGAGGGGGTAAATATTTCTGACATTTTGTTTTGGTTAGAAAAGCATTGTGAATTACAGGGCACTCCAGATCCAATCTTGGACGCAGAAGGGTTCTGGAATGGGGGATGGAAAATGAAGATAAAATTGCAACAAACTGCAGATGGGTTAGAGCATTTACCAAACTGTTTTTATATTGGCAGGGATAAGGGGTTCATTTTTTTATCCTGGTCAAACTAAATGTTGTTTTAAATGTGGATCTCTAAGGCATCTTAGCTCGTCCTGCACTGTTCAACGCTGTACGTATTGTGGGGATACTGGTCATGTTAGTATTCACTGTATAAATACACGAAATGTAATCTTTGTGAAGATAATGGTCACAATTTTATGGAATGTCCTTGGGCTGCCCATAATACAGGGGAGGGATTATGGTATTCAGGACTTTTATGTACACAGGGCCACAAAACAAATAATTCCCTGTCCTTTGAACCCCAACCTCAGAGGACTCAGTCGAAGCGTGTTAGTCCACATTCTGGCATTTTACAAACTCCTTCTGCCAATGCTGGTATAGGGAAACTTTGCAGGATTTGCCAACCACTCCTGTTGGTACGTCTGTTTTGGAGTCTCACTTAGATGGCCAAATTACAGAAGTTATGCCCCCCTCCTCCTCCTTTGGTGGTACCTGGTGCATTGGCTCCTTCTCAGTTGAAGCTGCCTGAACCACAATCTTCCCTACAGCACAATACACCACTTGTGCTGGGTATGCCTGTATCTGAAAATAGATATTCGGTGCTGGTAGAAGGGAATGATGGAATGGATCAAGACTCTGATTCAGCTTCTCTAGCCTCTTCCCAGTTGGGGCTTCATTCTGATACTGAGATAATTAGTACTGTTAAAAAGAAAAGTGTTACCAAACCAAGAAAGGGTACTAGGAAAAGTGTCAGATTGTCTAAAACTGTTCCATAATGGTTATGGCTTCTCTTTCGAATACTGTTAGTTATAATATTAACATAGCTAGTTTAAATACCAATAGTATTCGTTCTAAAGTTAAACTGTTGGCTACTTTTGATATGTTTTCCACTTTACAATATGATATTGTATTTTTTCAAGATACTAGACTTTATTCTTTGCAGGATTTTTCAAGGGCTTCAGAGGCATGGATATGGGGACCTAGTTATTGGTCAGGGGGAGAGGATCTTTGTTCAGGTTTAGGAATTTGTTTTACCACTCCTGAGGTTAAGATTACTCATATTGTGGACATTGTACCTGGTCGTGCATTATTGTTAGACATCACTTTAGCTTCTATAGATTTTAGGTTAATTAACATTTATGGTCCACAAACAAAAACTGGTAGAATTTCTTTGTTAAAAAAAATAAGGCCTTATCTTTTTTCCAGTAGGAACATTTTGTTTGGGGGTGACTTTAATATCTCTCGTATGGTTAAGGATAGGCATTTTTCTACTTCAAAAATCTATTGTGATACTCATTTTTCTCAATTCCTTACTTATTCAGTCAGGATTGACGGATATTTATTTACATCATACCTCTATTCCGCATACTTTTTTTCAAGGAAAAAAATCTTCTTGTATAGATTACTGGTTTGTGGCATCCTCCTTGCAAACAAGTAAACCGGCTTTACTATAGTGGCTACATCTGACCATGCTCTTCTGAGCGTTACCCTCTCAAATTGCCATAAGACTTCTCGAGGGTCTGGGTATTGGAAATTAAATTTGTCTTTATTGGATATTCCTGAGGTTAAGGAGGGTTTTCAAGCAATAGTTGTTGCAAGACGCTCAGTATTTTTTTATATGAAAATAAGCAACTATGGTGGGAAGATACAAAACTAGATTTTCAACTTTATTTTAAAAAAATAGGTAGGTTATTAGGTAAACAAAAAAACTCAGGAATATTTTGCTGCAAGACAATCTCTTATTAGGTTTCAGGAACACATTATAAAGGGTCAAGTTTATGATGAACAGGAATTCCATACTTTAAAAGATCGATTGACTTATTTACAATATGATCGTATGTCTTCTTTGCGTCAAGAACAGAGGTTTGGTATTAGTGGCACCAGGGCTCATACGAATCCTTTTGATTTTTGTAAAGCATCAAGGCAGAGAAAAGATATCACATCTCTGAAACAATCCACTGGGAGAGATATTTATGAGAAAGATGATATTTTAAAGGGAGGTGGACAGTCAGCTTAAGTCACTATTTACTGCAGGCTTAAGGCCTATGGACTCAGAGTTTCAGAAGTGGTTATCTTCTTGTCCTCTTCAAAAGATTCCTGAACAATTTTTCCCCAGTTTACTGAAACCTATCTCTCTTCAGGAAGTGAGAGTAGTTATTGATAATACTCATTCAGGAAAGACACCTGGCTCAGATGGCCTACCAAATGAATTATATAAATTGTTGACACCTTGGTTATTGACTGAACTGACAGAGCTTTTTACATACAGTTTGAATTTTGGGCTCTTACCCTCTAGTATGTATGAGGGTTTGGTTATCTTATTGTATAAACAGGGTGACAGAACTTGTTTGGAAAATTGGAGACCTATTACCCTTTTGAACTGTGATTATAAGATTCTCTCCAAAATTCTCAGTAATCGTTTATCTCTTTGTTTAGAGACAGTGATGCATCCTACTCAATTTTGTTCTGTGCCGGAAAGATCTATACAAGATGGACTTATTTTATTATGTGAAGTCTTTTCTAGAGGTCTTTCAGGTGACATTATGGGTTTCATCCTTAGCTTGGATCAGAAACAAGCTTTTGACAGTGTCTCCCATAATTATTTGTGGGCATGTCTTGCTTGTATGAATTTTCCAGCAGTTTTTATTGCCTGGTTAAAAACATGTTACACTGCGGCCTTGGCAATCCCCTTGGTAAATGGTGGGTTGGGAGGTCCGGTGTTTGTTACAAAGGGTGTCAGACAAGGCTGCCCTCTAAGTCCTTTATTATATATTATATCATTGGAACCCCTTATTACATGGATTAATGCTACGGATGATATTAGGGGTCTGTCTTTCAATAGTACGTGTATGGAAATTAAAACAATTGCATATGCTGATGATCTTTGTCTTACTTTGGCAGATCTCCCATCGTGCCAAGCTACTGCGGCCTTGTTATTGGCATATGCGGAGGGCTCTGGTTCACAAATCAATTTTGCAAAAAGTAAGTATTTTCTTCTTAATCTGGATCCAGTGGTAGTGATGGACTGTCCTAATATTCCGGTTTGCATTGGTCCTGGTAAAATCTTAGGTATCTATTGGGGTATGGAGGACCCTGCTCGCTATAATTGGGATCTTTCTTTAGATTTAGCTAGGTCGAAGGTAGAAACCTGGAATAAATGGAGTATGTCTAAGAAGAAAAGGGTTTTTATGGTTAAAACCTTTTTATTGAGTATGTTTTTACATTTAGGAGCTATTTTTCCACCCCCATTCTCTCTTGATACTGCCCTTTATGGTTTGTTTTTTTCCGTAATATGGGGTAGTAGGCTGAACCGATTAAGAGAGGTGTATTGTATCAGGATTTTAGGATGGGAGGGATTAAGATGGTGAATCCCGTTGTTTTCTTTTTCTCTCTGTTTCTTTCTAAAAATCTTTGTCCCTTGTTACGTAAAGTTGGGAAAATTTGGGACAGTTGGGTGTGGGATACTGTCTCCTCATGGATATTAGGATGGGGATTTTCCAAAAGTATCCCTAAACAAGTTTCCTTATTAGGTCTTCCAGTACATTTTAAGTCTTGTTTTTCGAAACTTAAAGTTTGGGGGCTATTCAGGTCTCATTTAGAAACTTATCAAAGAAAAACATTATATGGAAAGATAATGGAGTCCTTTTTGGTTCCTTCTCATTTTTCGGTATATTCCAATTCTGCGGTTTCACAAATTGGTGATATGCTTACATCAAAGAGAATTCCCACATATATGTGGGATGTGGTTTGGCTTACAGCCCATTTAAAACTAAATGTGAAGGGAAATTTGAAGCACAAAGCACAAAGGAGTGTCTGTTAGGGGTTGCTCGAGAGGAAATTTATGTCAAGCACAAATGGAAACTGTCCAACATTTGTTTTTTGAATGTTCATATGTAGTGGAATTTTGGTCATATGCACACATTCAGTGGCATACTTTTCCTTTGCAAATGATAACAAATGAGGTTTTATTTTTTGGAATATTACCCGTTTCCTGGAGTGACTATTTTCCGGATACGATTCATGTTATTTTGGCCTGTATTAAATATCATATTTGGCAAGCAAGATGTGCGTGGTCCTTGCAGAAACAATATTTGACCCCGATACAGTTGTTTTGGAAGATTCACACTACTGTTCTTAAAATTAATTTTTTAAAAAAAAAACATTTTCCGCAGTTACATTTCAAAAGTATTGGAAACTTTACACTGGTTGGATACAGGGTAGTATTTTTATTGAGGTTTTTCAGCGTATACTATATGGTCTTCTTTTGTGTACGTATATTTATGGCACACTATAGGTATACGGTATTTTTGTTAATACTTTTTATAGACATGGTATACTTGGTCTATGAATTGTTTGAGTTTATGAGTCTTGAGACTTTCTGAATGGGAAAAATATTTATTTTGTTTCTTTTTATTTTTGTATTATGATTTTGTGTGCATGTAACACTATTAAGTATGTCTTTTACTTTCAAATTTTGAATAAAAATTCTACTCCTTTAATGAGGGGAGGAAGTCAAACACAGTTGCTTTCCACATAATGATCTGATACTGTATGACTGTAATACTTATTTAATTTTGTTTGCCATCTAATGTTGTATGTTATTTTGTGTGACTTAACACAGTTTATAATTATTTAGTTTTTGATGTCTCTCATAATAAAACATTTTCCTCTACTTCTTTTGTGGGGGGGGGACTGTTTTTCACAGTATTCTTTTTATATCACTCTAATCATGTATGACTGTAATATTTTTTTATTATTCGATTTATCTATTATTTGTGGGATTTAATGCTGTCTGTATTTGGTTTACTGATTATGACACATAACAATTCCCCTACTCTTAGTGGGGTAGGGATGGGGGGAAGGGGATTTTTCCTTTGTGCAAATGTGGATTTTTATGTTTAAGTTTCATGTATGCTGTAATACTTATTTCTGTCTCAATTTCTTTTATTATGATTTTGTATGATGTAATACAATTTTTGTTTATCTTGTATTTTAAAGTTTTCAATAAAAATTCCCCTACTCTTTTAGTGGGGGGAGGGGATATTTATACATAGTTCTTTTTGCAATTATCTAATAATGTATGACTGTAATACTTTTTGCTTTTGTTTTATTATATGATTTGTATATTATTTGTGTGACTTAACACTGTTTGTATTATTTTGTTTTTTGATGTTATAATAATAAAAATTCCCCTACTCTTTTAGTGGGGGGGGGGATATTTGTATATAATTGGATATGTTTCAGGTTATGGGTAATTTTTTCTCAGGCAATGCATGATTGTAATACTTATTTTTTGTTTCTTATTATCTGTATCTTTATTTTTGTATATTCACACTGTTTGTATTTGTTGGATTTTTTGAAGTCTATAATAAAAATTCCCTACTCTTTTCGATAAGTGCCATGGGATCTTTAACATCCACCTGAACTACCACCAATCCAGGCAGATGGGACCTCGGTTTAACGTCTCATCCGAAAGATGGCACCTCAGAAGTGCAGCACCCCTCTCATGCTGCACTACAGTGTCAGTACTGGGATATTAACCCAAGTGCCAGATGTGGGAACTGAACCCACAGCCCTCTGATCTCCCAGCCTCAGAGGTGAGTGTGCTACCTACTGAGCCACTGACACATTATTTGGCACAGTCCCTGGTGGGATTTCACAGGCAGGAGCAAAGTCCTTAATATCACTCTCCTCTCGGAGTGGTGATTTGCTGACTGAGCTGGAACCCTAGATGATAACAGATGATACACATGTGTGTAAACAAAGCAATCTTCCACACAAACTCCATAGGTCAAAGGTACACATTTTTCAGTCACCACTCCAGGAATCCAAAGAGGCTTGGGATGTCTGAAGTCTCAAAGCATCATCCTCTCCAGCATCTGAAGAACCTGCCCCAGACTGTCAATCTTTGTGTGTTGGCTCTATTGGAAGTGGCTGAAGGAGAGAACCTGGAGCATGCTACTACTGCTTTTCTCACCCACACATTACAGCTCCTGGATGCAGTTCGGTCGTACCATGCGACACCTAGATACATAGACAGTGTCGGCAGATAAGGGCCTATGGCCCACCCAGTCTGCCCATTTGAGCTTGTAAGTTCAGTTTGTTTTCCTAGAAGTCTGTTGCACCTTACCCCTGACCTCCAGAATTCCTTTATGTCTATCCCATGCATTCTTAAATCCTGTGATTGTTTCAGCCCTCACCACTTCCTCTGGCAGGGTGTTCCACTTGTCCACCACCCGTTCTGTGAAGAAATTCTTTCTCATGTTTCCTCTGAATCGTCCTCCCTCCAACTTCATCCCATGCCCTCTAGTCCTGGAACATCTTTTTCGCTTAAAAATAGTGTTTTCCTGCACCCTGTTCCTCCCTGTAAGATACTTGTATGTCTCTATCATATCCCCTCTCTCCCTCCTCTCATCCAGGGAGTACATGTTCAGTTCCTTCAACCTGTCTTCATAGGACTTGTGATGCTATCCATGCACCATCTTTGTTTTAGTTTAGTTTATTAGTCTAGGAATTAATACCTTTGAGCCAGGGCTCTTTTACAAAGGTTCCACGTCACAAAGAACATTTAACAAAGCACGATACACATTACAGGTAAAACCAGACAGGAAAGTTACATCATAAATTTGCTATTAACAGTTTAAGGCAGTAACGTTTTTAAGTTTCATAGAAAAACAAGCTATAACAGGTTCAAGCGAGTAGACAATTTCGAGGTTAAGGAAACTTCCAGGGAGAGGGTGATCATTAGTCGCCAAAAGGAGGCTAGAGAGGAGGGAAAGGTGGTGAGCGGGAGAGTAAGTGAGAGGGGACAGGAAAAAAGGGGGGGAGTGAGTTTGGGTGGAGACAGGAAGTAGTAGAGGCACCAGAGGTTCATTAGTCAGGGAGGAAGAGGCCTCAGATGTGAGGATGGACATGAGGAGTAGTAGTCTTTATCTAGCGCAGTCACAGTTGCTAGTGGTGGTGAGGTGGGCATAGAGCATGGATTTGAAAGCTAGCGGGGTTGAGGATAGAGTAGGTGGACTAAGCGCATTGAACCATGTCGAGGCCCTGTATGCAAAAGATCTTTGTCCCTGTGCAGTCCGCATCTCGAACCAGGAAAGGTTGGCGTTCAGATCTGGTGGAGGGTCGTGAGCCAGGATTCAGTCGAGTAGGTTTTGAATACATAATGGAGTCAGTCCCAAGATAGATTTTTTGCCATTGTGCAGGTGAGATAAATAAGACGATTTGATAGGTTCAACCAGCCTGATTCATAAGTACAGATCACACGTGTGAGTCAGTCTTTGAGCCCCATGTGAGGAGCCGGCAGGCCTTATTTAGAGTGATTGAGATACGCCTTAGAGCAGTGGAGGTGGCTGAGCCATAAATAATAAGGCCATAGTCAATGATTGAGATTATGGAACTCTGTATAGCTATTCTCAATGCTGCTTGATTTAGAAATTGACGGTTACGGAATAGTATTCCAAGGCGCGGTTCACTGTTTTCGCAGTGTGGGCCAATGGGTTGCAAGGTGAGCCTTGGTCAAAGTGATGCCAAGGTATTTGAAAGTATTTACTTGGTCCAGTGTAATTCCCGCAGAGGTTTGTATGGTGAGTGGAGTATGCCTATTTTGTTTTGGTGATTGGAGAAGAGCATGGCTTTTGTTTTATTGTGGTTTAGCACAAGTTTACTATCCAGGAACCACCTTTCAACACTAGAAAGCAAGTTGCAGGCTTTTTCATAGGGAGTTTGGATCCTTGTGGGAAGAGAGGATTACAGCATCATCAGCGTATAAGATTATTTTCTCTGGCAGATATCTGGGAAGGAGTTAAGAAAAGCTAAAGAGGAGCGGTCCAAGAATTGATCCCTGTGGTACACCCGAGAGAACTGGTTTGAAGTCGGAGAGTTCATTAGAGATTTTTACAGCCTGTGACTGATTGGACAGGTAACTTTTTACCCAAGCACAAGGACCTTCGGCCAGGCCTAGGCTAGAAAGTAGGGAGGTAAGTATGCCATGATGGACTGTGTCGAAAGCTTTTGTAAGATCGATAAAGACTGCACCTGTTTGGCCACCCTTTGTCCAGGGCTGAGTGGACTTCTCCAGAGAAATCAAGTAAGGCTGCTGTTGTACTATGTCCTTTCCTAAAGCCGTGCTATTGATTAAAGAGTAGATTGTATTTGTCCAGGTAATCAGAGAGTTGGTCTGCCACTATTCATTCAAGTGCTTTGGAGAGGGGAGGGAGTATTGATATTGGTCGATAGTTTCCTGTTGAGGTTTTGTCCCCCCCTTTGTGCACTGGCGTAACTATGGCAGATTTCCATTTGTTGGGAAATTGACTTTGGCAAAGTGACAGATTAAGAATTTTTGCAAGGGGGTGAATTACTTCATCCAGGGTGAGAGACAGGATTTTTAGATCTAGCGTGTCACTACTTGTTCTGGATTTGGAGCACTTTCTTATGTACTTGTGCTTCGTGCACTTTGATTTTCTTGAAGTAAAATTGTGGTTTGTCACGAGGGTGTTTGTGATACTAGGCTAGGCACAGGTAAGTCCGAGAAGAAATCTGGGGAGGACCCACTAAGGTCTGTGAATGTCTTATTAAGCGCATCTGCAATAGACTTTGGGTCAAGAGTGGTGGATCCATCAACTTTCATAATGGTAGGTGACGATTTTGATTGTTTACCCATTATGTTTGGATGTTGTCCCAAAAGCTCTTCCATCACCCCAGGTGGATTCAAGGGCATTTTGAAATAGGTGCTCTTCATTTGCCTAATTTGTGAGGTACATCTATTTCGTGCCTGCTTGTATTTTAGGGTATCATGAGGTGAGCCTGTGTCTCTGGCAACTGCCCAGAGGTGGTCCCAACCTGAGCTCGGCAAGTAGTTTGGCAGTAATCCATGGATTTGATAGCGTTTGATTTTACATTTTTTACTGGGGCGTATAAGTCGCATGCAGAGTTGAAAGATTTAATGAAGTATTCTAGTGCGTATTAATATTAGTTGATTCAAGGACTGGCGCCCAGTCCTGTTGTAGGAGATGGGTTTTCAACTTGATAAGATTCCATAAGGCAGTACTCTGCTTGTTATAACTTTGAGGGTGGCTTGAGAAATTTATTAGACCAGGTACAGGACACTGGGAGTGGTCACTGAGGAGTCAGGGAGGACTTTAATGTTTTTATCCGGTCAGGGTGATTTGTGAGAACCCAGTCAATAAGGGTGCTTGTACCAGTTTTGTAATTTTTCCGGTGGGGAGGTTACCATCTGAGTCAGGTTTGCTGCTAGGATGTCATCTTGTAAGAGCCAGTGTCAGAGGCGAGCCAGTTTATGTTGAAATCCCAGAGGAGGAGGAGAGCTCATTTTCAGAGGGCTGCAGACTAACAAAATCAAGTACAGACTTAATACTGGCACGTGGTCTTTGGAGGGATACAGACTGCTGCCACTGTGAGAACTTTGTTTTGTGCACCAAGAAGCAGTTTGATAGGGAGGAGTTGCATCTGCGTATTTGTGGGGGTGAAGCTGCCGCGTTGACAGAAGAGGTTGTCCTTTATGTAGATAGCACAGCCCCCACCTTGCTTGCTTGCTTGTTGCCCTTCTCTGAACCTTCTCTACCCTGTCTATGTCCTTACGTAGGTATGGTCTCCAGAACTGTACACTGTACTCCAGGTGGGGCCTCACTAGTGTCTTGTATAGCGGAATTATGACCTCCCTTTTCCTGCTGGTAATGCCCCTGCCTATACATCCCAGCATCCTATTTGCTTTACCTGCTGCCTTGTCACACTGTTTCCCTACCTTGAGGTCATCAGAGATGATAACCCCAAGATCCCTTTCCTGCTTGGTGCATGCTATATCCTCACCCCCAACTGATATATTGTGCCAGGGTTTTTGTGCCCCATATGCATTATCTTGCACTTTGCATTGAATTTCAACTGCCAAACCCTGACCATTCTTCAAGTTTCTGCAGGTCGCTTCTCATTCTGTCTACACCCTCTGGTGTGTCTACTCTGTTACAGAGCTTGTGTCATCAGCTAACAGTGAAATTCTACCTTCTAGGTCCTGCGCCATGTCACTGATGAAGATGTTGAATAGGACCGGTCCCAGCACTGATCCCTGTGGTACCCCACTGGTCACTCTTCCCTCTGTGGAGTGACAGCCATTTACCACCACCCTCTGTGTCCTGCCACCCAGCCAGTTACCTACCCACCACACTACTGTCCTGCCCACACCCATATTCCCCAGTTTGTGTAATAGTCTTCTATGTGGCACAGTGTAAAAGGCCTTGCTGAAGTCCAGATAGGCCATGTCCACTGCCCTCCCCTGATCCACCTCCCTAGTCACCCAGTCAAAAAATTCAATGAGGTTGGTCTGACATGACCTCCCCCTGGTGAAACCATGCTGCCTTGGGTCCTGTAGTCCATTGACAACCAGATGTTCCACCAATCTCCTTCAGTAGTGCTTCCATGATCTTCCCCACTACCGAGGTGAGGCTGACTGGTCTGTAGTTCCCTGCTTCCTCTTTGTTCCCACTTTGTATAAGGGGACTACATCTGCTGTCCTCCAGTCTTTGGGTACCTCCCTGTTTCCAGTGATCGCTAAACAGGATAGCCAGAGGTTCAGCCACCACCTCTCTTAGTTCTTTAAGGACCCTGGGGTGCACCCATCTGGCCCCATTGTTTTATCAACTCTTATTACTTCCAGTTCCTTCAGGACCCTTTCTTGTGTAAAGGACTTGTGTCCATTTCTGCACCATTCTCACCCCTTGTACCCCTTCAGACCCATTACCTCCTCTTCCTCAGTAAAGACTGAGCAGAAATACCTGTTCAGTATGTCAACTTTACTGTTGTCATCCTCCACGACCCCTCATCCTCCCCTTCAGTCTCACTATCCTCCTTTGTCTTTCTTTTTCACTTATGTACCTGTAAAGGTTTTGTCCCTCTACCCACTGATTTTGCAAAGTGTTCTTCTGTCTGAGCTTTGGCTTCCCTTACACCTCCTGCCTCCTTTGCTTCTCCTGGTACTTCTCCTATCCCTTCTGCCTGTGTCTTTTGTATTGCCTGAATGCAATCTTTTGGCTTTCACTTTCTTTGCTACCTCTTTGAAAACCATAATGGTCTCCTCTTCCTTTCCTCTTGCTAACTTGCTTAATACATAATTCTGTTGTTCTTGTAATCCCCATTTTAAATACTGCCCACTGTTCCTCAACCCCGATTCCTGTCCCATTCCTTAATGCCTCTTTCAAGTATCTCCCCATTTTCCCAAAGTCTGCCCCTAAAATCCAGGATACGTGTTTTTGTGTGGTTTGGTTCTGCACTTTCTGTGATTTCAAACCACAATGACTGGTGGTCACTGTTTCCCAGGTGCTCCCCACTGTTACCCCCATCACACTGTCCCTGTTTGTGAGCACAAGGTCCAGTATTGCCTTCTGCCGAGTTGGTTCCATGACCAGTTGCTTGAGGAAGGCACCCTGAAGGAGTCCAGGATAAATCTGCTCCTAGTTGATGCTGCTGCTGGGATGCTCCAGTCCACGTCTGGCTGTGAAGTCTCCAACCAGTACTACCTCACCCTTGTCTGCCCATCCTTTGGATGCTAGCATCATCTCTATCTGTTTCTTCCTCCTGGGCTGGTGGTCTATAGACCACACCTGAGCGGATGGTTGTCCCCATTTTCCTTTCCAGCTTAACCCACAGTATCTCTCCCCCATTTTGTTCCTCCTGGATCTCTGTGGCCCTTATGTCATTTTTCACATAGAGTGCCACTCCTCCTCCCTTCCTGCCAGCTCTGTCTCTTCTGAATATGTTGTAGCCAGGTATGGCCATCTCCCAGTCGTGACAACGATGCCAACCAGAAGCAGCTAAAGACCTTCACACTTTAATGTTAGTTCTGAAGAATTCACCAGAAACACACCACCTGTTGACAGCTGCTCATGGTAGTGGGAAGATTCGGGCAGAAAAAACATACAGCATAAAAGCTAGGAAATTAGTAGTGTAGGGGCAAAATAAATCCACTGAGTGGATCAAACAAGCTAAATAACTGTGAGGTCGAAGGTCATGTGGTCTTATTAGCTCGTTAGACCCACAAGATGGAATTATTGCTTTTGGTTTTATATAATACATTTGGCTAGCAGAAAAATGGCTTGATTTTTAAAGTTTTTTTTTATTTTTTATTTTTAACAGCTTATAGAAAACTTTTCAGCAATATGTGAGTTAAGCTCAGGGACTATGGCTGGAGTGCTGACTGATACTTTTTGAAGTGTTTGTGGAGCAAAGATTTACTGCTTTATTTACTGAAACTTTCTTGACCAGGAATGCAAACTGAGTCAGTGACTCATTTCAAGGTACATCCTGAGGAGAGAGGGCAACAGTAGACAAGACTGTATATGAACAATAATGACACAATGTACAAAAATCATAACATACATACAAGATTAAGTAGGAGCACAAGAGGCTATGCAAAAAAGCGATCAAGTACTGTGTCAAGATATGAAGCCATACAGGAAATAATAATGTGTAGTTCAAAGACAAACAGTACTGTGCTGTTCAAAACATATATACAGGTCAACAGCATAAAAAAACAGCTTGCAATGGGTCAGACTCAGTTCAGGACAGATACTACTGGAGATTATTAACATCTATGGAGGCTGGCAAGAGCAGTTGTGCAATACGTGGGAATGCACAATGCCTTTAAAAGTGACTATTAGATAGTGCTACTGCCATTAATGCCAGCGATCCATATTCAGGAACGAGCCTGGGCTGCTGGGGGAGAAGGTTTGAGTGTCCCATGGATGTTCGCCTCCACGGTAGACAGATGGTACTGGTCTCCACTGCAACACTGCCATCTGGGTGACCACGGGTAGCAATACCACAAAGCCAGTGCACAGGGTGGAAAGTGTCAGCGTTCTGAATTCTCCAAATCAGATGCAACATCTCACAAGGCTTGAAGGGGGGAAGAAAACCACTGGAAAAAAAACTTGACTGCGTATGATGCCACCCGCTGCTCATGACTGTGGTGCTCTCTTTCCTCAACTGGCACTTCAACTCCACTCTGGGTAAGGGGTGGCCCCTGGGTGTCCCTTCCCATGGGGGGTCAACAATGAGAGAACACGGGAGAGAGGCAAGTCCCAGAGAAGGCAGGTGATAGGGCTGGGCAGGGTGGAGGCCAGGGCTCAAGAGAACCAGTCAGCTTCAGGGGTATAGTATAGTACATTTTTTTTTTTTTTTTTTTTAAAGTGACGATTAGCTACATGTAAAGTTTTTAAACTTCCCTACTCGTAGCACTTTGCTAACTGGCCCAACTTCACATAGCACAAAGTGCTACTTTACATACTGTAGTTTTCCATCTGGTGCAATGGGCACTTCACCAGGTGAAGACTACATGCAGTAGCACTTTGTCAGCAAAGGTGCCACTCTGGATAGTGCTGCCAATCAAAAACTACATTTAGGGGCACCTTTGGCAGTAACGTGCCATTACATGTATTTTTTTTTTTTAATTTCCATTAAAAAACAAAAAACACACACAACCATCCTTGTGCAGGATATAAACACCACTCCACACCACCAGTTAAAATACATTTGTTACCTCCCCTCATAGCACCCATTTCTCTCTCCTAGTTTTCCAGCGAAGTTGCTTTTATGATCATTAAACAAAAACCTTCCCCCAACCCAGTACTGAAGAATCAGATTCCAAATGTCCCAACCCCCACCCAATCCAATAAGCAGAGTACAGTACACGCCCACCTCCACTGGCACCCAGCGCTCTCCCCCGTCACACAAAGAAAGATTATGGACACTGGATACCTGTTTTAAACAAGAAAAAAATAAATCCGTCTCCTGCAGCAGTGACCAGCTGTCATCATAAGTTCATTAACTTATAGTTAAACTGGTGATGACTTGCCAGTAGTTAACAGCTGACTGGCTTGACCACACTGACCAATCATCTGTAACTACTTGCACATCATCAACATTCTTCATTTTCCTTTTGCTCGTTAGAAAGTTTTCTATGTGATAATACTGTGCTGGATGTGTAGAACAGCTCTTAGCCTGGCAGCTGACATATCTATCTCTATCTCCCCATTACATCATCAGAATTGTGATCTCACTGACAGTGACATCACAGGTGATTGACCTGGCAGGCACTGAGTGGTTGTTCCTAAGTAGCATTGATGTCACAGTGTGTGAGGTCACAAAGCTGATGATGTGGTGGGAGAATACAGCTAGATATGTCAGCTGCCAGGCTGAGTGAGGCCCACACATCACACCTACTAAAATCAGGCAAGCAACCTTCTAATCAACCAAAGAAAAAAGAAAAATGACCTCAGATATAAAAAGTAATGGTTGACTACTTTTAAAAAGTAATATTAGTTTTAAGCAGTACACTAGCTCTTTAAATTTCTTGGGATGTGAAACAAAATTTCAGAATGCCTTTTTTATTAACGTGCCCACAAGGCAGCCCACTGGCTTAGCGGAAGTTCTGCTCACTTTGTGCTGACGACCCAGGTTAGAAAGCCAGCCTGAGGGCCTAGGAGTGGTGCAGCCAGGGCTGGTGAGTACTCCCAAGGGAAGTGTGAGTCAATACAAGGAGGGGGACGTCTGGGTTCCAGTGCAGCAGTGCCCCCCTTCAGGGAGCTTACTCCCTTGCGGGTGCAGGGTCAGAACTGGCATGTGCTACTGTGGCTTAGGTTGCCACTGCACTCACCTAATGTTGAGGAGGAGGGAGGGATTGTGGGACAGGGAGAAACACACAAAAATTATGTGCCCCAGGTTGTATGAATGACGGCAGTCAGTACTGCACCACGAAGATCCCTGCCAGTTTGACAGTGGGGGGGAGCAGAAGATAGAACTGGAGACCAACAAGGGCTTGACAGTTAGGAACAGGTGATGGCTTGACAGGCCACGCAGCTTGATTAAAAAAAGAAAAGTGTTGATGATGACACAATTGATGAATTAGTTTGGGTATTTCAGATTGATATGCCATATTTGATTTACATTAGAGTGGTATAAGTGCATAATTTGGTGTACTTCGGTCATAAGTCTTAAGCCTCATTATATACAGAATAATGCATGGTGGTGTGTGTGTGTGTGTGTGTGTGTGTGTTATATATATATATATATATATATATATATATATATATATATATATATATATATATATATAAATAAAACAAATTTTACACATACCTGAGGTGTAGGATGCTACATAAACACCAAGAGCGAACTTCAAGGGGGTTATGTAAGCACCCCACACCAAGCATGTGTGAGTACAATTTGAGTTTTTACACACCACCCCATGCCCCATTTTACATAATTGCTGGGGAGTGTTTTCTCACCTCAGCAAGTGTCACTAGAATAGGTAAACAATGCAGCTTGAGCCTCTCAGTGCCGCGTGGCTTTCCCCTCGACAAAGCTGTGCATGTTCACCATTATAACCAAGCTGGTTAAAACGGTGACTTATAACATGCTTTGTAAATGGAATAAAAAAGCTCCCTAGATATTATATAATGTTTACACGTCAGCTTATATTTCATATTTTTCGCTTTCCTGTTTGTTAATAACTATGCACATTAATAGGATCACTTTCTGCTAGACTCCATCTACTGTGGCTGCTCAGCTACACCCAAAATCCACAATCCTCTGCCTTTGACACCATAATCATTTCCACAAAAACAGACTGTGGTATCACAAGCAAAGGATTGTGATGCCAGGCACAGACAAGCAGCTGTAGCAGATCATGTCTTTGTGGCAGTGATCCTGTTTTCATGTTAAAGCAAATAGGCTAACCTATTTGAACAGTGTGCTGCACAAACAGGAATGATATTTGGTTTCATGTGCATGTGTACAAACATATACACTCTAAAACAAAATGGTAATATTAAATGCACACTGAAAAATAGAAAACAGAGTAAGAATTTACATTTTGACCACTGGTCTTTTTCCGGAATCAGAAAAGGTAAGGGGGAATGAGGGCTATATATGTGAGGAAAAAAAACAGATGATCTAGGAGGAAAAAGTGCACACTCTAAAGCCTCCATTTCAGTCCAGTATCACAGGCATGCAAAAACTTTGTGTAAGTGAGGCTGACAAGACTCTGCCAAAACAAACATCACCTTATAAACGTACAGGCTAAGAATGACAAAGTATAAACACATCTTTTGTATTTTTAGATTTCCTCACTGTACTGCCATCACTGTCACAGCCAGGCACCAAGTCAGAACCCCAGTACAAGAGATGTTTAGAACACTTGGAATGAACATACTGAAGAGGCAATTTGCAGGAAGAGCAGTATATGGGATCTATAAAAGGAACATTAGGAAAGAATATCCAAATTATTTAGTTGCTGTGCATCTCTCCAAAGTGTAAATATACTCCAAAGCCTCAATCCTACTGCAAGGCATCATAGGTATGCAAATCCTTGTGCAAGGTAGCAAGGTATTATAGCATTCGGATCTAGAGTTCATGTGCCAATCAAGAATTGGAAGCTGCAGTCAGTAAGTACAAGCAGGTAGTGCTACAGTGCATGTAAATGAAAGGCAGGATCTCGCATACAATGGTTTATTTGAACCCCAGAGAATACATTTACTGGTTGGTTGCCAGTGCTAATCAAGGCTTGGCAAAAGCGTGCTTTAATAATGTCGACCACTGGGGCGCTAGAGAAACAAGCTGGAGACAGGAGCACTTTCACAACAGCTGTGGCCCAACAAGTCTTTAACTGTAAAGAAAAATGTTTCTAAAGTGAAATTTTTAAATTTTCATTGACGAAGTCTGATATTTCAGACCACCCTACACAATTTGACGTCGCTGGTGAAAACGGGTAGTTCTGTTAATCCTGCTTACAAGTATAAAAAATTAAAAAACAAATCCAATATGGGGTGTCCTAATACAGCAGCAGGGGAAGCAGAACAGAAGCCTCAGCAGCAGCATGCCACAGCTGATCAGCCTGGTTTGAGTGATGGGTCATCCGACGTGGGTGATGCACTGCCATGGAACACTGTCCTGAAAGCTGTAAGAGACATGGCTAAAAAGATCAAGTGCATCCTTGAAAGGATGGTAACACAAGATGTGAAAAATAGAAATTTAAATACTTGTAAATTTTCTTTCTCCAACTGCTGGTTACCAGGCTCATAACTACTGGTAGGTCCTTCCTGGTACCACGTGATAGGCAGGATAAAGATCTCTGCAGGGAGACTACATCCTCCCCTCCATTTCCTGTAGCAATCAGTTGTTCCTAAAGCAGTTGTCCCCTGTAGTACTACGTAATTTGGAAACAAAAAGAAGAAATGTTAATCTGAACACTCGTCTAGGAGGTCGGCTTCAGACATTCTGGAAGGGAAGGAGCCCGGAGACCAGCAGTTGGAGAAAGAAAATTTACAGGTATCTAAATTTCTTTCTCTCTCTCTTAAAGCTGGTCTCCAGGCTCATAACAACTGGGATATACTAAAGTAGTACATCCCCTTGCTTCCCGGGTGGGAAGAATGTCAATAGAACTTGACAGGTCTACCACTGTTTGAAAGACCCGGCGGCCAAATGACGACTCCACGGAGGCAAACACATCCAATTTGAATAACTTTGCAAAGGTATGGATGGATGACCAAGTGGTCACTCTGCCTAGGTCTGCTGGTGAGGCTTCTCTGAAGTCTGCCCAGGATGCCACCATTGCTCTAGTGAATGGGCCCTCACTGGGCCTGACAGGGATACCCCCACTTTCTGGCAGGTGATGGATATGGTGGAACAAATCCATCTGGCAATAGAGTCTTTTTTTTTGCCCATTTTTTGCCCCAAAGGGAGAATGAACAAACTTGAGCCTTGCGTATGGAATCGGTTCTTCTGCTGGATAGCTGAGTGCTCTCCTAGGGACCCGCATGTGAAAGTCCCTCTTTTTCTCGATCTTAGAGCAAGGACAAAAGGAAGGAAGGTTCTGTTCTTGGTTGCAGTGAAAGGGAGACATCACCTTCGATGAAAAAGAGGGATCTGTTCGCAGGAACAGTGAGACCTGATGAAACATAGTATATGGCTCTTTGGTTGAAAATGCTCCCATTTCACTGATGCTTTGAGCCGAGGTGACTGCTGTAGGAAAAATGACCTTCATCGTCAGATGAATAATGGATGCTTCTTTAATAGGCTCAAAGGGGACCTTGGTCAGGGTCTTGAGGACCAGGTTGAGTCTCCAAGGAGGGACAACAAGCTCGACTATAGAGAGTTTGAGCATCACTGTTCTCAGGACTTGTCTAACAGGAGGGTGAGCCCCCAAGGCCTCCCCTTACTCCGCCTGCAGAAGTGCACCCAGAGCTAGGACTTGGACCCGTATGGTTGCTGGTTGGAGACCTTGTTGAAGCCTTCCTGCAGGAACTGCAGTATAGTGGGGAGAGACACCGTGCTGTCTGGAATATGGATGACTTGTAACCAGAAGAGAAAACTTTGTCATACCCTGTAACAGGCCATGGAAGACGAAGGTCGTCTTGATTGGATTATCATTTCAATGACGGGTGGAGTATAACCTAACTCCTCGCTCAATCTCCACGCTGAGAGGAACAAATTGCGCCGACTGGGGCACAGCACTGGGCCCTGATGCAGCAGGCCCGGGCTGGTCTGAAAGATCAGAGAAGGTTGTAGCAACATTTGAACCAACTGAGGGAACCCTGGCTGGTGGGGCCAGCATGTACAGATTAGAATCAGCTCCACTTGATCGAGAGCAATCTTGTGCAAGATCCTTGAGATTAGTAGGATTAGGAGAAAGGTGTACAGGAGATCGTACTGACCACAGTTAATAGGGAAGCTGTCCTGTGCTATTGCCAGCTCGTCCCAGAATATAGAGCAGAAATGTGGAAGTATGTAGTTTTGTCGGTAGGCGAAATAATCTCCTGCAGAAGGCCCCGCCGTACAGTACGGAGGTAGAAAGCACTGTCCTTCAGTTCTCATTCTCCTGGACGCATGTCCTTTCAATTTAGTCAACCTGCTGTGATGGTCTCCTGAACTGGGATGTACACAGCCATCAGTCTTTCCAGGTGGTGCTCTGCCCACTGGAAGAGCAACAGGGATTCTTGTAACATCTGAGAGCTCTTTGTGCCTCCCTGGCGAGTGATGTAGGCCATTGTCGTTTGATTGTCAATGAGAATGAGAACATCCGGTTGGAGATCTGCGCTTCGAACCGTTGAAGTGCCTGGCGGACTACTCGCATCTCCAGAATGTTGATGATGCGACGTGTTTCTGCCAACGACCACTTGCTCTGTGTCGAATAGAGCTCCCCGGCCCCTAAGACTGGTATCGGTAGTGATTCTCATCTGGTGAGGATGCACCAGCTTGAGACCCTTCATGATGGTGGATTGCCAAGTCCACCACTGAACAGATGCTTTCCCCGGCAAGAGATTTATATCTGCTGGCCCAGATTGCCCCTTGACTGGGCCCAATGTTGGGGAAGGCTCGACTGGAGGGGATGCATGTGAATCAGTGGCCAGGGAACTGAGTCTGCCAGGGAGACCATCGTCCCTATGAGCTGCATGAGGGTGTGAGCTGGCAGGCATAGTGCCAAATGAAATTTGTTGATGAGAGCATGAGGTCCCTGAAATTCAATTCTATGGGAAAAACCTTTGTCCTAAAGTGTTTTGAAGGCACACTTGGATGATTCAAGGTCTGGAATGGTAAGGGAGAGCTCTTTTTTTGGTTGATAATGAAACCTAGAGAGGAGAGGAGAGGAGAGGCATTGGATGACCTCAGTCTGCCTGAGCTGCTTGATCATACAGCTGGGCTTTGATTAGGATGTCATTCACATAGCGAAAGAGCTGGATCCTTTGTGACTGAGGCGAGCAATCACTGGTGGTAGGACCTTGGAGAAGACCCTGGGGGCTGTGGCCAGGCCAAAGGGAAGTGCTGTGAATTGGAAGTGGCATTCCCTCACTTTGAATCTGAGGAACTGTCTGTAAGCCCATGGGATGAAGATATGCAGATAAGGCATCGTGCAAATCTATTGAGGCCAAAGACTCCCGCTGATGGACTGCCCTGATGATGGATGACAGGGTTTCCCTCTTAAATGTTCTGTGGCGAACAAGTCGTTCAGAAATTTTTTAGGCCTAATACATGCCTGAATTCACCTGAGCATTTTGGAACTATGAAAAATAGAGAGTGAATGTCCCTGTTCCATTCTGAGATGAGGATGTTTTCGATTGCTCATGCCTGGAGAAGGTCTGTGGTCGCCTAACGTCACCACTTTTTTTCTGGTTGTTGGATATGGGCGAGGGCATCACATGGGGTAGCCGAGGCTTCGATTCAAACTCGATGAAGTAACCCTAAACCCAGCACCCCAATGACCATGGTGGTGCCGACCCACTCCTCAAAAAAACTGGAAAGTCTGCCCCCTAATCGAGGGTGGGTCCAGATAACCTCTTGGGAATTTTTGATATTGCCTCTGGCGTCCCGGAAGCAACCTCTTCCTCCCTTGAAGCCACGCTGGTTGCGGGAGTAGAACCTAGTTCAGGCTGAAAATGTTTTATTTTGTGAGCTTGAATAATTTTGAACCCGAAAATTCTGTCTGGAGCTCGATGACCAGGACCTGTTCCTGCCCCTGGTTTGCTGCATGCAAACTTTTGCTGTTTCTCCTTATTCCTTGACTACCTCATTTGGAGCTGACCCAAATAGAAGGCCTTCTTCGTAGGAAGCATTCACCAAGAGAATCATGGAGGAGGCATCCACCTGCCATGTCCGCAGCCATAGGTTGCGACAGGCCGAGGTCTGGTAACATGTGGCTCTTGCTTCACACCGGACTGCCTCCTCAGACATGTTTGCCGAGTAGGCAGAAGTTGCTGTAGGGTGTGTGTTTTTCTCTGGCTCATCAGCAAGCTGGAATGCCAGGTCACTGGCCCAAGATAGTGCAGCTCGTGCTGAAAACGGGCTGGCTGTAGCTTCTTTGAGAGAGGTTGTGGCAAACTGGAATGCCTTATTTAGTGAATAGTTTTGATGAAGAAAATCTAGGACATCCAAGACAAAGTTTCTGGAAAAGCGAGGCGTCTGAGTCGGAGTTGTTGTCCGGAAGCTCCCCCTCTTCTGGGGAATAGTAACTGTACTCCGAGGAGTCTGGTGACCTGTCTGACCAGCGTTTCCTCCTGTGGAAGTCCAGAGACCTGCTTCTGGATCCGGACCTTTTACTATTCCTGTCGTTGGGGTTCCGAGACCTGCTTCTGGATCCAGATCTTTTTCTCTTCCTGTTATGCCACGAGGAACGACGGTCCTCCTCATCGAGAGATGGGGCGGGGTTCATTTTCAGGCATCTTTCCTGTGGGTGGTTGAGGGTAATAAACTCTGTTTAGTCTGGTGCTAGATCTCTGATGAATGTTGTTCCCCCTGATGACTGTTCGAAGTGGAGGAGCCCTCCGACCTTGTGGCCAGGACATGCAGCTCCTGTGACTCCAACACAGAAGCTTCCGAGGCTTCCTCTCACCTTGTGGCTGCTGCATTGTTTCACTTTAAGCAGAGCGAGCCTGCAAGGGTGCCAGCATTTGTGGCCTTTTCTGCCTCTTGGGGATATGTCCGTCTTCCCTGAGGACATTCTTGTGCCTGGGGTTCCCCCTGCATGGGTGGTATCTGTCTGCCCCTGCTATGTCTGTAGGTGCGCTGGGGGGGGGGGGCTCCTCAATGTAAAGTGCTGTAGCGCTGTAGAATCCCACATCGACAAGCACGCCTCTGAATGTTGATGCTAGTTGACGTATAATAGAGCTGCCCCCCCTCCCGCTCTCCTTGCGGCCACCCAGCTGCCGGGTGACTCCTTGGATGAGCTGGTTCGCTGAGGGACTGATGCTTGTTGAGCGCTGCCACTGCTCCTTTGTCCCTGCTAGGTCTCGAGGTGTGCTGGGGGGCGTTCCTTGTGGTGAAGCGCTGTAGCACAGGAGATTCTGGCGTCAACGAGCGGGCCTCTGCATTTTGATGCTCGTCGATGCATAATAATGTTGCCCCCCCCCGTTGAGTGCTGCTGTTCAGTACTCTCTCCGTGGCTCAGATTGTGCACATTCTCCTATGCCCCGTTGACGAGAAAAAGGACTAGGAGTTTGTTAATGAGGAGCAGCGTCGATGGCCCATGCTGCACAAGGACCTGGGACTCGTCTATGAGGAGCAGTGTCAATGGCCTAAGCTACTGTGGCCGTCAGCATAACAATCAATGTGCAGCTCTTGTGCTGTGAAAGAACAGAGTCCCAGACCATGGGTTGCTCCTCAGAGTGTGGGAAGAGAAGGGGGGTGCAGTCTGTACAGCATGCAAGGCTGAGACAGGAAACCCCATGATGTAGAGCGCCATATGCCACCAGAGGAAATAATCCTTGCTCTCCTGATAAGATCCTTATGCAAAATAAATTCCAGACTTACAGTTTGTTGTCTTCAACTCTGTCACTTCTGCGACAGAACCCCTGCAGAGAACCTGCCTCCTGCCAGGCAGGAACTAAACTGATTGCTACAGGAAATGGAGGGGAGGATGTAGTCTCCCTGCAGAGATCTTTATCCTGCCTGTCATGTAGTACCAGGAAGGACCTCCCAGTAGTTATGAGCCTGGAAACCAGCTTTAGGAGAGAAAACTGACATAGTGGTCAGTACAGTTACAGAAGCCAACAATTGCACAGTGATCACCCAGACTACAGTGGCTAAGTTAACCAATTATAAAATGGCGGAACTGCTTCTACCAATCAGGAGGTGCCATCTACTGTACCTCTTATCCAGCGTACAGTAGGTGCCTCATGCACAGTCACACAGCTGATTCGTGCCACACGGATTCTCATCAAACAGTGATTGTCAATGTGTACGAGATGTTGCGGTGCTTCAGCAAGTCGGAAATCTGCCGTGCGACCTAACGACGGTGAACACAATGGCACACACAAATAGTACATCATAGCAGGTAAAAAGCTTAATGAAGTCCACACACAGTAAAAATAGTAAACTTAATCCTGTCAAATCAGTTAGTAATAGTGCTTTTGTGTGATCAAACTTTCCTCTTACTTATAAAAGGAAAGCTCACTAAAACATTTTCACTGACTTTCTGCATAGTTTCATAAATGTAGACAATAAAGAAATGTATTCACTAATTACATTCTCTTTTATCTTCTTACTGAGCGGCAATAAAACGTATATGGTAGTAAAACAAACAGTTTTTTCATTACGCCATGTGGTCCAATGGTCCAGTAAAATACGTGACAACGCACATCCTCCACGCCACAAAGAACATACCAATGCATACTGAAAAGCTGGGGGAAACATCAGAAGCCACGGAAAGCACCATGGAAACACCATACAACAAAATGCACATTGAACATCATTACGCAGTTCCACCACTTTATAATATGTTTATAGGGCCAGTGGAGATTGTTCATTACAAGATAAGAATGTTATCTCGCACTGGTGTGGGCTGACAGAACCGCTCAGCCTCGCTTTGCGGGTCCTCTCGCCCAAACCAGCACAAAATAACATTCTTATCTCGTAAGAAACAACCACCACTAGCCCTATAAACATATAAAATATGCATCTGAGAGCTAGACTCGAGACAATGAAGAATGGGTTATGAATCTACAGGCAGTGGGTCTTCCTGAAGGCGTGAAAGGTGAGGACTAGGGACGATATATCAGAAACTGACTTAGCTCCTCAATCAGTATATCCTCATTCAAGTCCTTACATGACCGCCTAGTTAAAGAAATCTGTAACTGCTTTCAGCGCCCATAAATTAAAATATTCCCCTGTACCTCCGGCCCGCTATGCCAGCCAGTAGACAGGACTGACCTATCTGAAACACCAACAGTACATGACTCCCCCAAGTCACGGAAAGGCACTTACTCTCAGCACTGTGATAGCCCCTTAGTTAACCCAGTCTGTACTCGTCCACCCACTAAGGACTTACCTATTCCTTGTACTGTACCTATGTGTTCCTTGTATTGTCTGTATTGCCAATATTGTATACTGTCTGGACTGTATTATTATTTGTACCTATGTCTCAGGTCCATCTTGTAAATGAGCTTGCTCAATGGTGTTCGCCTGAATAAATAAAGATTTTGATTGATTGATCGATAAATTCCTTGTCCAAGGGTACCAGTAACCCATGCGATATCAAAACGGGCTTATCAAGTTAATTTTAGCTCTGCTCAAGTTACCAATGGCGCTTCCCATACTATATTGGTTGTCACTAGTGGGCTCGAGATACGGGACATAATACTGCACTGGATCCAGACAAGCTTTCCATTGATTACTGGGAAGGCAGAGGTGAAATGGTATCCTGATTGGTCCTATGCCACAACGACCAGAAGACAGCAGTTCAATCCACTTAGGCAGCAAATCAGAATTCTGGAAATCATGCACTCTTTTGTTGGCACCAGCCCCTTTCCATATCGTGTATGGTGGATGGACCTACCAGTACTTGGATCCATCAGAGGGCAGGAAAAAAGTGGACAAGTTGGTGAAGGAATTCTGGGCCAGGTCGCAGTCAGTGCTGGAGGGATCTGCATCTGCAGAAGAGGATCAAAAGGTCTGAACGGACTCTGTATATAATTTTGGGTCTTGGACAGACTAGATTTTATGAGTGGTAAAGTTCTCACTTGAATTTATACTATTGCTGTTGTGTGTCTACCTCCAGTCTAGTTTGATTGAAACAGTGAATATTTTTTCTTTTTTTTTTTGTAGTTTTTTTTCTAATCTTTCTCCCCATTCCCATACCCTTGCCTCGGCGCAGATGCGGGCGTGTGGAGGCATGCGCATGTTGCGCTATGGGACACCCTCCCTTCATGTCGCCCCTCCCGCCTGCACCATCACCGGACCGCCACCAGGCAATGGCGGAACTACAGAGGGGCAACCACTTCCCTAGGAGAGAAGAGCTGCCATTAGGCGGCTCAATCCTGCTCCATCCCTCCCCATGCCGGCTCCCCAATGACCTGAGGTCGTTCCAGAACACAGGTCGCCGGCATGGTGCAAGGTACAGTGTCCAGCAGCTCAACCCTCAGCACCACCAGGCTGGCCCGAAATAGTGAATACTGAAGTCACTTCTTGTCTAGGTTACACACTTAATATGGGGATTATCACTTATTACAAATGGCGCCAACCACAAGGTTGATGGCGTGTTTTGAGACTAGCGCTGAAAACAACCTTAGCTGCAATCATTAAGCTGGATTTATCTGCAGCACTATCCTGCTTTGTGAATTTACCAGCCTGCTCAAGTAAACTGATTACTTGGTGTGATAAGCCCTACAATAAGAGATTTTTATATTTAATATTTACATGCTTTTCTTTACATCTGAAAGTGCCTTTCAAGCATTAGTACTAGTGCAGATGTTATTTCCTTGCTGTTGAGCAAGCTGTTGTGGGGGTACTGTTTAACCATACTATAATTCTGTGAGGTGGGAACAAGGACTCCTAGAAGGACATGTTTATTTAGCTATAGCGCTACATTACTGCTGTGGACTCATTTCCTGTTTTATTTCCCCCACAGGTCATAGCTCGGCAGCATTTACTGGACAATACTGAGGAGCAATTCTCTGAAAGACTTTTGATGGTACCCCACTTGTTGTATCACTGGTTCAATGGACTCATTATACAGAAACTACTGTAACATCTTCGTATGGGGGTGGCCCAGTTTTTTCTTGTCCCCCTATGAAGATTTTCCTGGTTCTGTTGACATGTGTTTTTGATATGTGTATAATTACAAAATAAAGTTAAAAAAAGAAATAACGTGGACCATGTACAACACTATACCTGTGTACTGTAAAAGCCAGTAATGAGGCAGTGGTGAACCAAGGGGATGGACAAACACTTGTAACAGAGGTCTTTACAGTTCTAATGGAGGGTAGAATACTTTGATTTAAAACCAGGAAAGTGACTCTCAATATGGTGGCATACTGATGTAGAGGATCTTGAATGAGCACATTACAAATGTCATGCAGGCCTCCCAAAACACTGCAATACATTTATTTTTCTCTTGTTAAAGATGTGCTGCAGCTGAAGCAACTGACTCCTTTTCTGATGCAATAGGGTGTGGTTGTATAAGTTGGGCAGACTTTCCCACTCTGTTTTCACTGTTTATTGACTGCTGAGGATAAGGCATTGCCAATGCCCTACACTTAATTTGGTTCATGTACTTTGGTAACTGCACCTGGTGTTGTCATCTTCTCTTTTATATCAATAAAGCCGAGTGAAAAACAAACTGTGCTGCATCCTCACGTCTCACCCTTCTCTCGTGGATCTGGATTGCTCTGTTGTACTACACAGCCCCCAAGCACTGTGAGAAGCAATGTGCTTTGATTATGGCTTGCAGGGGGCAGGTAATAATATTGTAAGGAATTGTGCCCGTTTCCATTATGCTGTCCATAGTTGTGAAGAAAACAGTAGAAGTCGGATACAGTAAATAGATTAAATGCCAACCGAAATAAGTCTAAAAAGTGTGTGTATGTGTGTGTGTCTGTCTCTTTGTTCTTTGAGATGTCAGGGCTCTTTAAAAAGCAGGTCTACCTTCTGCTGAAAACAGAAGTGGCAGCATCCAAAGTGGTTTAACCCGTAGGCAACTCCTAAAGTCATCCCAGTTAGTTCCCATGGAAACAAATTGAATCAAATCATTTAACTCAGCACTGAATCAAGACAACTCCAGCAGCTGAGACCAAACACTCACTGTATTAAAAAAGTGTCTCCTAACATTAACCCTCAATTTACCATCTCTGAGCTTCAGGGCATGGCTTTTCAATCATGTGACTACACTAGAGTATGTAGAAGACAGACCATATCCCTTCCTCCTCCTTTTCTCCACAGCTGTCATGTTAGGGACCACAGTCTCTCCTCACAGCTTGTGTGCCCTAAACCCATGATCATTCTGGTGACCTTGCGCTGCCCTCTCTTCACCACAGAAACTGACAGTAGGTAAAGACTTCCTGGCCCATCCACTTTGCCCATTTCTCCCTACCTACACTTATTACTGCAGACCGTGCCCAATCTACAGCTCCTTCACCTTCCCCCCTCCTTTCAACTATGATTCCCTTATGCTTGTCCCATGCATTTTTGAGCCCCACCATTGTTTTTGGCCCCACCACCTCAATGTGCTTTCTGTACTGAGAAGCCAGAAACTGCACACAGTTCTCCAGGTGGGGCTCTGCACCACCGTCATGCCCACAGAAACTTTGGGGGGCACAAATTCCCATCCAAGTACTGCTTTTTCGACAGAGGAAGGCTGTAAAAGTGTAATTTATGGATCACCTTAGACCATTTATAAATTGTGCAACCCCCCCCCCAAACATAATCTCTTGGTATGACATCCCTGGGGATCTAACCAGTGCCTTGTAGAGTGGCAGGATTACTTCCTCTGCTGCTTGTCACCCCCTTTTAATGCATCCCAGTGTTCTGCTGGCCCTCTCAACAAAGGCTGCACAATGCATTTCGTGCTTCAGCCCTTGGCTATTTGACTCTCAGGTCCTATTCCTCTTTCACTGCAACAAGGGAAGTGCCACACAGTGCATAGGTCCTACCTCTGTTCTTCCTCCTCAAGTGCAAAACCCTGAATTTAACAATATTTAATCTGAGGCGCCAAGATTCTGGCTAATTGCTCAATTTGTTCACTTCCTCCATCCTCAGGGATTCCACTACCTTGGCCCACTTAGTGTCATCAGCAAATCTAAGCAGTTGGCTGGAGATCCCAGCTTCCAGACTGCTGATGAAAATTTGAACAGCAGGGGCCCCAGCACCAATTCCTGAGGAATGCTGTTTTTTTTTTTTTCTAACTTCCGCCATCCCCAAGGCAGACATCCCTCTGCCTTTCACCTTGACGGAATGACCCCCGGATCCACATGGAATTGTGGTTTGCCCCATGAGTGGGGATAAGGCAGAGCCCCTATGCACCATTATTTACATTTCGTCGGTCCGGGGCCATCAGGTGGGTGAAGGCACGTCTCCGGGGCTCCATCTTCCCGGTGATGGCAGGCTGCTTTCCTCTTTACTCCCTCCCCTACAGCATGAGACTCCCGATGTCCAGGCGTTGAGAGCTGATGTCACGCTGTATACTGGCCGCCCGTCCCCTACTATTAGGGGCTTGTAGTACTCCAAGCCTCTGCTCGGAGTCAGACAAGTGTGCAGGATGTGGCCTCAACCCTCCCCGCAGTAGGCAAGCTGTCGTGAGACGCTCAAGCCCCTCTCCCCCTGGCCGACCCACCAGTGACCAGAGTCCGCTCCTGAACCCGGGTCGCTGGCGTGGAGCGAGGTGTGGCATCCAACGCCTCAACCCTCAGCGCCACCGGGCCGGCTGAGGGTTGCTGTTTAGTACTCCTTTCCATTAAGAGTAGTGCCCGTCCATCACGACCCTTTGCATCCTGCCTAAAAGCCAGTTAGAGATCCTACTTGAATATGCCTCATGTATACCACAATGGTGTACTTTGCCCAGATGCATATGTTTGACACAGTGTCAAAGGCCTTACAGAAGACAAGACAGACTGTCTCTGGCTCTGCCACTGTCCACCTTCCTGGCCACACCCTCAAAGTAGGTTAATTTTGCATGATCTGCCCCTCATAAAGCCATGGTGAGAGGATGCAAGAACTTTGGCATCAATTAAGTGCTTCATTATTCTGTACTCGATAATGCACATTTACCAGCACTGGTTTCAGGCTTAATAGGCTGTAGTTGCCCAGATCTGACCCTGTACTCTTCTTGAGAATGAGGACCATGTTGAGCACTTCCAGTCCTCTGCCACCATATCTGTCTGGACAAACTCATGAATATAATTCTACAAGCGGCCCTGCCAATTGTTCCCTTTGCTCAATTATGATCATTTGGGTGTATCCTGTCCATCACTTGGGATTTACCTCGCTTGATCTTCGTCAGGTAGTCAGCTACCAGTATGAGTATGATGTCCACAGGCTGCATCATGGCTACCCTGATGCTGTGGGACCTCCCAAAGGGCACACTCCCTCCCCACAGAGGCCTTTTAGTGAACACTAAAGTGAAGTATTCAGTCAACATGTCAGCCATTACTCCTGGCTGTCTCAAGGAATCCTCCCATTCCCCTATTTTCAAGGATCCAATCCCCTCTGTGACTTTTTTTTATTCCATGATAACTGGGTAAGGTCCACTAGGCACAAGTGCCTGTTTTCAGGGGCAACCAAGAAGAACTGGGGTGGTTAAGTGACTCGCTCATAGTCACATAGTATGCAAGTGGAGGTTGTGGGAATCAAACCCAGGTCTGCTGGATGTACTAAGCTCATTCACAGTTTGTTACTCTAACCACTAGGCTGCACTGCCAGACCAATTTGTATACTGGAAGAAGGCTGTGGTGTTGTCTGCAGCTCCTATTTCTGTCCTGGTTTACGTTGGAGGGATTAAGGAAAAATGGAAAAAACACAGCCTGCCGAATGATGGCTCCCCATACTCTCAGGTCCCACTCCACTCAAAGTGGTCCCCACAAAATGGGTGACGATGGGTTTAGGAGGTCTGTGGGACCAGAAGTTGGCAAGCAGCGTCACAAATGTGGTAGACAAGTTTAATTCAAATCATTGTGCTAGCTATTTCATTACAGTTCTCATAAGGCGCTTTAACCTCATTGTACAAGCCCACTGGAATGAAACATGCTAGCAACTACACAGAATTTCTCATAAGGTGCTTTCAAATGCTTTGGAAGGCCATCACCCTCACTACTCAAGCACATTGGAATGACAGAGGAGTTATTTAGTGCCCCAATACAGAACATTTACAACAGTAAACAGTTACCTGACCTCAAAAGTAGTTTTAGTTGGCGGTAAGCCACAATTATTTAACTACGTCTTCTAAGCACTCCCTTCCGAGGGGAATCCCTGTCACAACAACCTTGTGTTTTCTGTTTGCTCTGCATTTGGTAATTAATTACAGGCCGTAGGCAAGTCCCACAGCAAAGCCACTGGAGAAAAAAAGAGAGGAAATTAAAAGGTATACTAGAGATGTAAACAAAACCATGTACACCTAATGAAAGATTTCTACTCTACTCACAGTCATGTACTGTACCTGTCAACCTTTTGTCACTGCAATGTGGGACACTGACACTTTAAAATGTGGAAAAATGACCCCAATAATGTGGAAAACATCATTAAACACACAAATTACCTCAGAACCCTGGAAATTAGTACCTTTATCTGTATAAAGGTTAAAAGCAGTGGTTCAAGGGGGCTGGAGGAGGGCAGATGTAGTGCCACTTCACAAAAGTGATAGTAGGGAGGAGGCTGGCAATTATATAGGCAAGTTAGCCTGGCATCAGTGGTAGGGAAGTGAATGGAATCACTGCTGAAGAGGATGATAGTGGAATAGCTTTACTCTAACAGGTTACAAGACCCAAGACTGCAAGGATTCACAAGTGGGAGGTCATGTCAAACAAATATGATAGATTTCTTTGATTGGGTGATCAAGTAATCTGATCTGGTTGGAGTGGCAGATGTGGTCTACCTAGATTTCAGTAAGGCATTTGACACCGTTCCACACAGGAGACTATTAAGCAAGTGGAGTAGTTTAGGAGTGGGTCCAAAGGTGAATAGCTGGGTAAGAAATTAGATAGATGATGACAGAAGTGGTGGTAAACGTTGTTGACTCCGAGGAGGGAATAGTGACCAGTGGGGTGCCTCAGGGATCAGTGCTGGGACCAGTCCTAGTTTTCGTAAGTGACATTACAGCTGGAGGGGAAGATCTGCCTCTTTGTGGATGACACCAAAATCTGTAATATGGTAGACACACAGGGACTGGGTGGAAAGAATAAGCAGACATCTGAGAAAACTCGAGGAGTGGTCAAAAGTAGGGCAGCTGTGCTTCCATGCAAAAAAGAGCAAAATAATTCACTTGAAGCATAGAAACCCAGGGACAGAGCACAAAATAGGGGCAGTCTTGTTAATGACCACCAAGTAGGTGAGAGACCTAGAGGTAACAATCTCTGATGACCAAAAGGTGGCAAGGCAGTGCGATAAAGCATTTGGGAGGGCTAGTGGGATGCTGGGGTGCACAGGGGAGAGGTATCACCAGCTGGACGAGGTAGGCTGTACTGACTCTGTACAGATCGCTGGGAAGACCTCACCAGGCTCACCTAGAATACCGTGTACAGTTCTGAAGGTCATATCTCCGGAAGGACACAGAAACGAATGGAGGTGATGCAGAGGAAGCAACTAAAATGGTGCAGGGACTGCATCAAAAGCCCTATAAGGAGAGACTAAAGAAACTCAATATGTGCACCATGGAAGACAGGACAGAGGATATGCTAGAGACCTTTAAATACCTCAAAGGGGTAAAATAAGGTACAGGACAGAAGTATTTTTCAGAAAAAAAGGTACACAAGAACAAGGGGTCATGCTAAGATGTTGGATTGGGGGGGTAGATTCACGAGAGATGTGAGGAAGTTCTTCACAGAAAAAGTGGTGGATTCCTGGAACTGCTTACCAGCTGATGTGGTGGGGGCGAAAACAGTGGTGGTGTTCACAAATGGATGGGATAGACATAAGGGACTCTTAGTACAAAGGAATGGGGGAGAGAGAGAAAGAACCGGAGATCAGGTAGGGTCTACGGAGATACTGCAGGTATGGAAAAATGTGCAGATTAGTTGGGCTAATCAGTTCTTATCTGCCAACAAATTCCATGTTTCTAATTTTGCTTTAGTATACATAATGAATTTCTGCTTTAAAATTGTAGTTTACAACACCTGTGTGTGGCCAGCACCTTCTGCATGTGGGACAGATGTGAGAGCAGTTTTCAGGGGTGAAACAACAGAAGTCCCTTGTAATGTGGACAGTTGAGAGGCACACTGTCTGTAGTGTTGCATGCATACATTTCTGGAGACGAGCAGTGAGAGCAAGTTTGTCTATGCTGTGCCTAAAATTCACTGGTAAGGGTACATTCAATGAAGGATTCTGGCTGGCAAACATCAGGAGGTTTTTATACACATCACTGAAATCCTTGTGTTGTGCACATTGTAGGTGATAGCACAGGACAGGGTCAGAGTTCTTGGGGATGGGTCATTCTTCATGCACAGCCAGCAGTAAGGTTCGCAGGTGCTTTCCTGACATGCATCCCTTGGAATGCATGCGCAGCACGTCACAGCCTGGTGATTTGCTTGCATCTTTCTGTTACAAACTCACTAAGAGTACAGAAAGAGGCTTTAGCCCATCCCCCACTTACTCAGTGGTGACAGCTGTTTTGGTTTACCTCTTTATGTTTCTCTTCTATTTCCCCTTACCCAATGGAGCGGAACTATATGTAGTAATTTGTGTCTCATCTAAGCTCAATGCCTGCTTTTCTCTGTCCCTTCATATGTATGCAGATGCTATGGCATTCTTTTACTCTGACTCCATCCTCTGCTCCTGACCTTATCATGAACCAGCTCCAATGGGACTTTAACCGCATCCGGCTGTGGTTATGAGAAAATCAGTTATCCCTCACTGTTACGGAAACAGAGTCCTTGACTTGGGGCTGGCAGTATAGCCTAGAAGTTAGAGGAATGAGCTGTGAATAAACTTGGTACATCACAGAAGACCTGGGTTTGATTCCAAAAATCTCCACTTGCATACTTTGTGACCCTGAGCAAATCACTTAAGCTCCCGAGTGCTCTCAGGTCACCCCTGAAAACAGGTACTGTACCTAGGGGCCTTACAAAAACAAAAGAAAAACCAAAAAAGAAAATACTTTTGGCACAAGGCAGCGGCTTGCTACAGTTTCCTCTTTCCCTCCTTTCATACCCTTGATGGTGCAGCTACTGATGATGTCTCCTCCTCCTAGTGCCTCGGGGTCTAGCTGGATTCCCATCTTGATTTTTCAGTTCAAGTGGATACTGTATTTTGTGATTTTATTTGGGGGGTTGAGAAAGGGGGTTGCCTGTGTCTGTGGTTTAGGGTAGTGATTGAATGGGGGTTGTGCATGATTTAGTTGTGTGTTAAAATTGGTTGTCTGAATTTGTTTGTATGTGTAGGGACTTGGGGTAAGTGGGGGCAATTTTCTTTTCTTTTGGAAGTTATTGGTTGTTGACCTGATTTATTTAACAGTGGGGGTAATTTTATGTAGCGTATTTTTAAATTATTGAGGTAGTAGTAATAGGATGTGCCTGTGCTGTAGACCCCTTCGTATCACCTACTCAGTGTCTCAGCTGCATGACGTTCACCCCTTTACTGACCACCCCTTCCAGCTGTAACAATAAGATGCTGCCAGGAGGTTGGTATTGATAGGGGACAAGTGGGATGGCGGTGGAGCACTAGGGGTATAGTGTTGGTGAGCAGCATTGGGTGGTTAGGGGCAGGAGGCACCCTGGGGTGAGAAGGGGCCTGGAGAGAACCAAGACGTGTTTAGTGCCCATCCCCAGGGTTCCTACTGGACCGAGTGGGCAGGCAGCCAGTGGGCCTGCAGTCTCCACTGGTCCCCTTCAGGTGGTGCTATGCAATGCCAGATCGATGAGGAACAAGACCGCAATTATGGCGGACTTGACTTCCTCGGTCGATCTGACCTGCATTACGGAAACCTGGTTGGGAGACGATGCAGAGCCAGTTTTGGAGGCGTCGGTCCCGACCGGGTACTCAGTAGTGCACTGCCCAAGGAGAGAATGCAGGGGTGGGGGTGTGGCCATCCATTTAAGATCCAGTTTGAGCTTCTTCATGCACCCAGTGGGCTCTACCTCATTGTTTGAATACGTGACTGTGCCTGGGGGTCAGGTGCAGGTTACAGCATTCTCCTGCAGCTGTCCTCCTGGACATGAAGGAGATTTTCTGCAGGAAATCACAAACTTTGTGCGGACAGGGTGTTGGAGTCGCCAGATGGTTGATTCTGGGTGACTAATGCCTGGGTCAACAACAGACTCTCGCATTTTGGTCAAGACTTCCTCCAGTTAATGACATCTCTGGGCCTCTCACAAGTTGTTGCTTCTGCGACTCACCACCACCACAGCTATGCCTTGGACTTGGTATTCTCACTGGGGCTTGAGGTCACTGACCTCAGGATTGATCTGGTCATGTGGTCTGATCATTGCATGGTGGAGTTCTCGTTTGCCCCTCCCTCAATAGTCCTCCCCCTATTGAGATGGTCCACTATTGCCCATTGAGGGGATTGTTCCCAGAGGGACTATTGGCAGTAGTGGACTTTTCTGATGTGAGCACTGCATGTGCAGTAGGCATGAGCGAGGTGGTGACATCCTATGATAGTGCTGTTTCCAATGCGATCGATGCCAGTGCACCAATCTGTATACAACCAAGGTCTTCTCGCTTGAGACCCCGTGGTTTGATGGTGCTCTCAAGGTGATGAAGACCAAGGGTCGGAAGTTGGAGTGTTGCTGGCAGAAGACCCGGTCCAAGGAGGATAAACTGGCTTTGAGAGTTCACTACAGTGAAGATCAAAGGGAAGTCAACCGTAAGAAGACACAGTTCCTGTCCAGAAAGACTGCCATAGGAAGGAACCGACCAGCTCAGCTCTTTTGGATTGTAGACAGGTTACGGTATCCTGCCTGTCTGCAACCAAAAAAGAGCATTTTCAGTCTCTCTGTGTGAGGAGTTTGCTTGGTTTCTCTCTGACAGGGTGTCCTCTATCCGGTACGGGATCTCCCCAGTGGTGCAAGATCAGGCATGCAGTGGTGGGCCTTGTGTAGGGAGAGGTACTCTTATTGTTTGGGGGGAGTTCTGGCCAGTGGGGGTGGCGGAGGTCATTGAGGTAATCTCGAAGTTGCGGTCCACCTTCTGTGAATTGGACCCGGGTCCAATTCGTCTCCCAGTGGGATGTGCTGAGTCCGTTGGTCCAGTGTTTGCCGAGATGGTCTGGTGTTCGCTCTCAGAGGGTTTCTTCCATGATGCCTTGAAGCAGGCGTTAGCGAGGCCCCTTCTGAAGAAACCATCTCTCAACCCTGACGTCTTGGCGAATTATTGGTCTATTTCCAACCTCCCATTTTTGGGGAAGGTTGTTGAGAAAGTGGTGGCTCTGCAGCTTCAGGCACACCTCATGGCCTTTGACATCTATGAACCATTCCAGCCTCAGTTTAGGGCAAGGCGTATCACTGAAATGGCATAGGTCAGGGTGCAAAATGACCTCCTCAGGCGAGAGATAGAGACCGATCATTTCTCATTCTCCTAGATCTCTCCTCTGCATTTGACACTGTAGACCACACTGTGCTTCTAGATCGCATTAGCGAGTACTGTGGACTCACTAGTACTGTCTTCAACTGGTTTGAGTCCTATCTCACAGGCAGAACGTAACGGTAAGTGATGGGAAATTTCTCCTCCTGCCCAAAACCCCTGCCCTGTGGAGCTCCTCACGGCTTAATCCTGTCACTGATGTTGTGCATGTTGTACATGTTATCCCTGCGTGAGCTCATTAGACGTTACAGTCTGGGGTTTCACTGCTATGCAGACGATACCAGTTGTATATGTCTTTTGCTCCCTGAACAATTAATGCTGTAGAAGTGCTAAGGATGTCCTCTAACTGACTGACTAAACCCCGACAAGACAGAGGTACTGGTGATCGAGCTAGGTGGTCAGTGTGATTTGGCTGCCACGAGGTCAGGAACAGGGTTGTTCCTTGGCCCTACTCCATTGGTGGCTGCCACTAGGGTGAGAAATCTGGGCATCAACCTCGACGATGGTTTGACGCTGGAATCTCAGGTGTCTGCCATCGTTCAGAATGTTGCCCAGATTACACCCCTAGTTCCGCTTGGTGACCTGCCCATGCTGGTACATGCCTCTGTCACGTAAAGGCTAGACTACTGTAATGCTTTTTACTTCGGGGTCAGTGGAAGAATCTCGACTGACTGCAGCTGGTGCAGAACACAATGGCCAGGTTGCTGACGGGTCTTCCTAGGTTTTGGCATGTGACCCCAGTCCTGTGTGATCTACTGGCTGCCTGTTAGATGTAGGATCATCTTCAATGTGGGCTTGCTCTCCTATAAGACCCTATATGGATTGGGCCCTGGCTACCCAAGTGATCTTCTGACCCCTGCCATCCCGGTGCATTTGCTCTGCTCCTCCACAGAGAGCCCACTAGCAGTTCTGAGGGCCAAGCTGGAAACCTCAGGAGATCAAGCATTTGAGGTGGCCGGCCTGGTCCTCTGGTACTCGCTCCCCAGATCTCTGAGGGAGGCTCCATCGGTGGAGGTTTTTAAAAGGGGTCTCAAGGCACACCTTTTTAATAAAGCCTTCTACAACATTTCCTATCGTTCCCTCCCATATCCCCAGCAATGGTACTCTCACAGTCTTGTTTTGTATTCCTAATCACCTTCAGGCACTCTCTCTCTCTCTTTAATATCTTATAGTCCGCCTGGGTGTTTGATGACTTTTCACTCACTGTTTTAAAGACTTTCCTTTTGCTGCCAAGGTCTGCCTTCACTGCCTGACTCATCTAATTTGGCCTCCTTTTGACTCTCCTGGTCTTGTTCCCTCTGGGGACACACTCCCTCACAGCCTTTTCTGTTATCAATTTTAATCTAGTGTAGTCTCAATGACAAATCATAGTTTATCAAATCATATTTTATTTATGAAAAGAGCCTTTCTCAAACAAAGCGCTTGTACATACATTAAAACATTTAACACACACATAATACAAATAATCATAACAAGCCACTTTAAATCCTTATGTAACCCCCTGCAAATGGGGGTTCCCAGAAGCCTTCCAGGAGCTTGCTTGAATGCTCCAAGTCTGGAGGTGTTCAGCGTTTAAGCTGCTTGAGTGTGAGTGCTTTTAGAACCTCTGGTACTGTCTCTTTAAGAGCTGCCTGCTTGTGATCATAATTAATTGTGGAGAGGGGACTGTGTGTTCTAATGCCCGAATCCCGCCCGGGCTGCTGCCAATTTGCTCCGTTTTTGCAGTTGCTAAGAGTGCAAAGGGAGCCCATCTGAAAGCTGTTACTGTTTGCCTGTAATCATTTAGCAGCATTTGTGAGATAGCAGTTTATCTAACCTGTTTCATTGCAGCTGGGACTCTGTGTGTGTTTCCCCTCTATGTTGGAACTGAACTGCTGAACTGGCTCAATCAGCGTGGGGGACCTTTAAAATGGAGCCTGCTGTTGGCAAATCAGAACTTGGACTCTTTAAGTTGAGCCAGCCACAAAGGGACTGTATGGGAGATGCCTCTGGGAATTGTAGTTTGGACTTTGGCACCTTTTTGCACCAACAGGGGGAGTTTATTGTGAGTGACAGCCAGACCAGTCAACTGAACTGGGAGGAACTCAAAGGAAATGCCCGGTTCTGTCTACTGGAAAGATCAGATGAGTTTTGGCAGTGAAGAGACAAGGAGCTCTGTGCTTCTGAGGTGTATAGTTTCGTCCGGGAAGCACGTGTAAGGCCCTGAGTTTCGGTCTGCAGCTTATGCAAGCGCCTGTTCGGACTGAATCCGACCTGTGAAGAGAATCAAGGAGATCTGAAGAGTAGAAACCAGGCTCACTCTGTAGAAGACTGGAGAAATTGCTGAATCGCGCTGTGTCTGTCAGGAACTGAATCTGCTGTGTGTTCTCCCAGGTATTGTGCACTAACTGTGTAACCCCAAAGTAAATGGGGGTTCCTAAACACTTCCCCAGAGCTTGTTTGGATGCTCATGCCTGGTTGGTGTTCGGCGTCTAAGCCGCTTTGAATGGGTAGCCTGTGAGTGCCTGTGTGGCCTCCACGTACTGTCCCTTTAAGGGCTGCCTGTTTGGCAGTCGTAACTAATCAGAAGGGGGGACTGTGCATTTTCATGCCCGAGTCCTGCTGGAGCTGCTGGATATTCGCTCCGTTGCTGCCATCGCTACTTGTGCAGAGGGAGCCTGGCTGAAAGATGTAACTGTTTGCTGGATATTGTTTAAAGTGATAATAATAATGTGGTTGTTCTAACCTGCTTTCTTTGCAGCAGAGGACTGTTCTGTTGGGTTCCACCATTTTGGTCCCGAAATGCCGAATTGGACCAATCAGTATCGTGGGACTCCTTTAAGCCAGCCGACCAATGGGAGGACTCTTGCCATTTGAGAAAGGTATTATGGGCTATGGCGCTTTTTCACACCAGTAAGAACAGGAGAACATGACTGACATGTGCAGCCGGCCTATGGGATCAGGAAGCGCCCGAACTGTAAGGTGTGTCCCATGCTGCTAGGGGCAGATTCGTGGTGGCTGAGGAAGGGAGAGGAGCTCTGGGCTTCTGCGCTGTGTGAGTGTTCGCGCGGGAAGCGCGTGAAGGCCTGAGGCGGCCGTTTTGCTGTTTAAACTGATTCGGACTAAATCCGCCAGTGTGCGGTCGGAGGAGGCTGGTGCCAGCCCAGCTACCTACCAGGCTCAACCTGAGAGGACTGGAGAATCTGCTGAATCGCGCTCGGTCCACCCGTGAGGTTGAAGTTGCCGTTTATTGCCCGATTCTACTGCAAGTTCATGTGGGGTTTAGAAGCAGCTGCCTGGTATGGTACCCCTCTGTTACTTGCCATATAAATGTGTGAGGAGGCTGGTGAAATTCAGGCTCAACCCTGCCACAGGTGAAGAAATCGCTGTTTGCTGGAGTCGTGAGTACTAAACCAGGGTAGCTCCCTGCTAAGTTTGCAATCAGTGGCCTCCAGTTGCTTTATCCTACTGCTGACTATCTAATTGAGTTTTGCTTTTCATTCTGACTCATCCAGTATTGTGAGGGCTATCTGTGTCAGAGCCCCAACCAGCTGCCACGGTGGACTAGCCATTAGGGCTTGGGTACCCAGGGACAGTAAATGTTAGGTTCAGGCCTGTGCACAGTGCCCTAGGTAAATAAGTATAGAGTAAGCCAATTGCCTTGATTCCCCCTGCCAGTGTTATTTGCCTCCCTTTAATAAATCAGATTGATGTGTTGCAACTATAACCTGGTTAGTTTGTGCATCTCTGGTGGATTGCTGCCTAGTGACTGTTATATAACCGTACCTTAATTTACAGGGGGGTTCCCGGAGTGAGCTGAGAGATGCCATCCGGGGGGTGAGTGTATGTGGGAAAGGTATTGTTGGAATCTTAAGTGAGCCACTAGTGGGTCGAAAGGGGGGTTGCAATAACCCAGAGGGCTCTGACCGAGGTAAACTCGCCAGAATTAACCCCGACCTCTGGGTGGAGGCACCCGTCAATGGATCTGGGCCCCTCACCCTGTCTCCGTGGAGGCAGGCAGGGGTAGTAGTCTTAAGGGTAGCGCCCCCTGGGGGTTACAAATTGGAGGCACCGCTGGGATTATTGTCCCCCTAGTGGCCAAGTGGGGAAGCCCATAACAAATGGAAAAAGTGGAAGGGGATATGTTGGGAAAAATTAAGCTGGGACCTATTAAGACCATGGTACAGAGACTGATGGGGTGGGTTGAAGCCGAAGAGCTAGACTCCCAGAAGATTGTGTTACTGTTAGATGTGCCTTTGGGAACCCCAACTGCTGACATCATTTCTGCAGCAGAGCGAGTAAAATGTTTGGGCAAAGTGGAGGTAAAAGGGCGTATGGCTGATCTGCTTGACCAGACGTTACAGGTGTTACTTCTATGCAGTGCGGCCATCGACCCTGAGAAGGTACCTCCTGTGATTTATCCGGAGGGTGCTTCACATGGGTGGAGACCAATTCATATTCGAAGTGGGTCAGTCACTCCTGGGGGGTCTCCTCAAATGAACAGCTTTAAAGACAAACTGCTTAAATTGTTGGCCGTGGAGGGGAGAACTACCCAGGAGCTGCTACCAGCTTTAGATTTATCCAGTGATGCTACCCCTCAGGGCTCCTCTGGCACCTCCTCTTGCCCACCCAAGAGTTCTGTGCTGGCTTCCCTGCCCCTGGTGGTCCCACCCATACAGCTCGATTCTTATCGTAAGTTAAAACTTTTCTCTGGTACGGTGCCAGTGCCTCCATGGGAGGATGACCTGGAGGTTTGGATGGACTATGCCACCCCTTTAGTCCAGGAATGGCAATGCTCTGAGGGGGAGAAAAGGAAGAGGCTGATGGAGAGCTTGAGGGGTCCTGCTTTAGAAGCCATTATGTTCTTCCGGGCCACCAGTCCGGAAGCCACCGCTGCAGAGTATCTCTCTGCTTTAGAAGGGGTTTTTGGGAGTACAGAGACTGGTGAAGACTTATTATGGAAATTCAGGTCTGCTAAGCAGTGGAGAAATGAGAAACTGTCCGCTTTTGTCACTAGAGTGAAGCGGGCCTTGCAGAAGGCCTATAGAAAAGGGGGAATCACTGCCGCAGCCCTGAATCAGGTCCGGTTAGAACATGTTTTAAAATCTGCCAGATTTTCTAGTGTAATACTGCTGAAACTTAAGTTACATGATTGCGGGCCACCCCGCCTGAATATTGTCAATTAATGAGGGAAATTAGGGAGGTGGAGACTGATGAAGAGGGGTGGGAGCCATGTGTGGGGGTGGTAAACCCTAGTGGGACCCCTGAGCCTAACACCCCCGAGGAGACCGGCCTGTCCAGAGGGTCTGAGGGATCCCCCGATTTTCCAGGTACTGTGGGAATGCGAGTTATTTCCTCCGAACCCCACGTAGAGAGTGAGTTGAGGGCCGAGGTCAGGAATTTACGGGAACTGGTGAGGGACTTGAAGCAATCTACTATGTACCCTGTCAGGTTCGGGGCCCCTGAGTCATGCAGAAACCCGAACCCTGGCCAAAGAGAGCACTCTCACCCCTCTCAGAGCCCCTCATAGATAAGGTGCCCACCGCCAAATAGTGACCCCCCAGGACCCCAAGTTCTGTTACCATTGCGGGGAAGATGGGCATTTCCAACCCGAGTGCCAGAGGCCGGAGAATTTAAGGAAAGTCAACAACTGACTGATCGCCCGACATCACCAGGCTCAGTCTCGGGCCCCCAGAAAAAGTTTTGTGACTCAGGTCCATGCCCAGCCGACTGTCAATGCTGTGGCCCCCGACTGGTCTGATGTGGTCGGGCCCTCAATGGAGACCCCGGTGCGGGTAAATGGAATTCCCACCCGAGCTGTATTAGACAGTGGCTCTCAGGTAACCATCATGTTTCAGGACTGGTACCAGGCACACTTACCTGAGGTGCCCCTGCAACCTTTGAATGGTCTACATGTGTGGGGGTTGAGCGACAAGGCCTATCCGTATTTGGGGTACATCCGAGTCTGGTTATCTTTCTCTGCAACTGTGGCTGGAATGGATGAGCAGGTGGAAACCCTAGTTTTAGTTTGCCCACCCACTGGACTGTATGATGGGGTGCCTTTGTTGATTGGGACGAATGCGCATATGTTCGGACGATTGGCCCAATTGTGTTCAGAAAAACAAGCATTCCAGACCGGGCGAGCTTTAAGCATACCTGCTGTGATTCAATAGGCAAGTGCCACTCAGAAGAAGGTTGGTCCGGAGGAACCTGAGGGCCCGGTGGGTGTGGTGTGGAAAAAGGATCTGTCCCCGGTGAAACTTGCCCCGAATGCCCAATGTGTCCTCATGGAGAAGTACGACTAAAGACCGATGTAAAGAATAAGTTGTTGATGTTGGATGCGCCTGTGGAGGGAAGATTACCTGAGGGACTGTTGGTCAGACCCAGCATCTTGCCGGCTAGAGCTCATGCTTATATTAAGAGGGTGATGGTTCACGTGCATAATGTGTCCGACAGAGAGATTCAAATAAGAAGAGGGTGCACCTTGGCAAGCGTACATTGTGCTGACACTGCAGTACTACCAAACAGCAAGGGTTCTAGGACAGATGATAGAGTTACTCCTGATTTGTTTGACTTCGGTGACTCCCCGCTGCCAGCTGGATGGAAACAAAGGGTCAGTGAGGGGCTTGCCAAGAGAGACCAGGTTTTCTCCCTGAAAGAGTGGGATGTGTACAGGGGGCTGAGCATCACATTCGGCTGCATGACGAAAGACCTTTCCGAGAGGGATCCCGGCGCCTGTCCCCCCCTGATATAGATGATGTGAGGCGGCACCTGCAAGAGATGTTGGCTGCTGGTGTAATACAAGAGTCCAGGAGCCCCATGCCTCCCCCATAGTAGTAGTAAGGAAAAAGAATGGGGCAGTTCGGATGTGTGTAGACTACAGCCACTTTGAATCGGGCGGACCATTCCGACCAGTATACATGCCACGATACAGGATGCATTGGATTGTTTAAATGGTAGTAAGTGGCTTTCTGTGTTGGATCTTCGCAGTGGATACTACCAGATCCCGATGGCCCTAGATGACCGGGAGAAGACTGCATTCATTTGCCTCCTAGGCTTCTACGAGTTTGTTCGGATGCCTCAGGGGATTTCGGGTGCTCCAGCCACTTTTCAGCACCTGATGGAATGGGTTGTGGGGGACATGAATCTACTCGAGTGTCTGGTCTATTTAGATGACGTCATAGTGTTTGGCTGATCGTTGGAAGAACACGAGCAACGATTATTCAAGGTTTTGGATTGGTTGGAGGATTTCGGCCTCAAGCTGTCTATCGACAAGTGTCAATTCTTCCAGACTTCTGTGAAATACGTGGGCCACATAGTGTCCACTGAGGACATAGAGACTGACCCTAGCAAAGTGGAGACTTTGACCACTTGGCCTCAGCCCAGGAATTTGAAGGAGCTGCAGCGATTCCTGGGGTTTTGTGGATATTATAGGCGGTTTGTTAAGGACTATTCTCGAGTGATTCGACCCCTCCTCAACCTCACTCAGGGGTATCCGCCTACGCACAAAAAGTATAAGAAGGTTGTGCGCTCAGACAGAAAAGAAGTATTTCCGAACGAGTGATGTGTTTGGGGATCGCTGGATTGCTGAGTGTGAGGAAGCCTTCTATGACGTTATATATCAGCTTACCCATGCTCCAGTGTTGGCCTATGCTGACCCGGCCAAGCCATACACTCTTCATACTGACGCCAGTCTACAAGGATTGGGGGCTGTGTTATATCAGGAGCACGCAAATGGTCTGAGACCTGTAGCGTTTGCCAGCAGAAGCCTGACTCCTTCAGAAAAAAATTATCCAGTGCACAAACTAGAGTTCCTGGCCCTGAAGTGGGCCATTGTTGATCACTTTCATGACTATTTGTATGGTGCCAAGATATTGGTAAAGACTGACAACAATCCTCTGACTTATGTGCAGACCTCTGCCAAGTTGGATGCCACTGGCCAGAGATGGCTCTCTGCCTTGGCCACCTACGACTATGCTGTTGAGTACAGGGCGAGCCTAAACCATATAGACGCGGGTGCTCTCTCTCGGAGGCCTATGCCACAAACTGATTGGGTCAGGTTGTCAGAACCTGACATAAGAGCCCTCTGCCAGAAATCTGACAAAGTGGAACAGGGGTCTCCTGACGCAGTGGACTGTATGGTGGATTGTTTGGGGCCATCCGAAAACTGCATACCTGCTGCCTACTGTCATTTCTCTGCCTTAGACACTAGCTCACTGCCCCAATTCAACAATGATAGTCTCCAGCAGGCTCAATCCTGTGATCTTATGGTAAAAACGGCTGTGGAGGCTTTGCAGGCTGGGAGGGACGTGTCCAAGCTACGTTCCACTGATCTGAGGACTGCCCTGTTGTATAAAGAAGGGCCCAAATTGAAGCTGATTAACCAACTACTATATAGAGAGACTGTGAATAAGGAGGGCAGGGTAGACAAACAGCAACTGGTGCTGCCCTCAGCTTTTAGAGAGCTGGTCTTAAGGTCCTTGCATAATCAAATGGGGCATATCGGCATAGACCGAACACTTGATCTAGTACGGGCCCGATTTTACTGGCCGAAAATGAGTACGGATGTGAAGCAATATGTCAAGACCTGTAGCCGCTGTTTGCAAAGGAAAGCTCCACCCCAGAGAGCTGCTCCCATGGTCAACATTACCACTAGTGCCCCTATGGAACTAGTCTGTATTGATTTCTTGAGTCTGGAACCCGATCTGAAAAGTGTCAGTAACTTATTGGTGGTCACTGATCATTTTATCTGGTATGCACAGGCTTTCCCTACTAAGAATCAGAAAGCAACCACGGTGGCTAAGATACTTGTTGAAAACTTTTTCGTCCACTATGGGGCCCCGCAGCGGATACATTCTGAACAGGGAAGGGACTTTGAGAGCCACTTGATTAAAGAGATGCTGTCGTTGTGGGGGGTGCGGAAGTCAAGAACCACCCCCTACCATCCTCAGGGAGATCCTCAGCCTGAAAGGTTTAACCGTACATTGCTTGACATTTTGGGCACATTGCAACCAAAAGATAAACCGAGATGGAGCCAGCAGATTAGTACCCTAGTTCACGCTTACAATTGTACAAAAAGTGACGCCACAGGATTTTCCCCGGACAGACTGATGTTTGGGAGAGAGGCTAGACTGCCAGTGGATGTGTGTTTTGGGGTTTCCCCTGATGGGGTGCAAGCAGAGAACCATCTACAGTATGTACAGAAATTAAAGGCCCAATTGAACCATGCCTACCAACTGGCCCAGACCATGGCTGCTAAACGAAACCTGGCCAACATGGAAAGATATGATAAGAAAGTGAAAGCAATGGAGCTAAAAGAAGGGGATTGAGTGTTACTGAGGAATCTGGGATTGCATGGGAAACATAAAATTGCTGACAGATGGCATCACCTCCCCCACATTGTTGTGGGAAAATTGACAGACTTGCCTGTATATAAAGTGCGGCCTGAAAACAATTCCAAAGATGTGAAAACTATACACAGAAATCATCTGCTGCCAATCGGGCAAATCCTGATTTAAGCTGAATCTCCAAATGCCCGCCCCCCCTCAGGCCTATGACTAGACCTGCTGCCAGAAAAAGCACCAAACCCGTTGATATTTCAACAAGCCAACCAAGAGGGCCTCGCTCAATGTCTGCAGAAGGAAATGATCAACCATGGGTGCCAGAAGATGACGAAGATGATATTGAATACTATCCCTCTTATGAACTGAGTCAGTTATTTCGGGGCAATCCCCTTGTTAACTCTGAAGATGAGGTTGGGCCTTCTGGACTGTCTGAGCCCCCAGCTTTGTCTCCAGAACCCATATTTCCAGGACTTGAATTGGGTAGCAGCAACGCCCAGGGAGTGGGATCCTTGAGCATGGCTGAATTATCTGACTTTTCAAAGACAGTGAGGTGGGGGGGACAAGCCAGTGATATGCCAGAACTAGAAGAATATTTTGAATGCCCTGATGGTTCCTCCCTAGTAGCTACACAGCCCTCAGCTGAGCCCAGTGGAGTGGGTCCTGGGGTAGAGGGTCAGGCCACCAATAATACTATGAGCACTGGGCCTTGTTCCCCTGAGGAGGTTCTCGTCCCTAATGTCAGTGGGGCTGAGTTGGAATCAGGGCCTGTTTCAGGGTTTCCCAAGACACCTAAACGCTCCAATCAAGAAGTATGGCCTGTAATAAAGTTGAGTTATGAGTCTTTGGGTCAACCAGTGGACCTGCCCTTAAATGTGGTCCACAAAGGGGTGTATGTGTCCCTGAGCTCCTTGCCTAAGTTAGTCTTGGGGGATAACTCTAGTTTGTTGGTATTACCCTTTGGGTGTGGTGCCCCTACTTTATGTGCCCCGCCAGTAACTGAAGTGGAGGGTTTCCCAGACTCGGGACCATAAGCAGGAAATATTGACCTGATTGGGAGAAAGAGGAACAAAGGGTTATGAGTGTACAATGTTGTATAACTCATAGTATATTGTGCATATTCATGTATGAAATGCAAATTGTGGTGTAGTGGCAATTAGGCTGTGTGCCTTCAAGTAAATTAAGGGTAATTACTTGGCGCGGACGCCAAGTTTTTCCAGGCCAGGGAGGGTGTAACCCCCTTGTAAATGGGGGTTCCTAAACGCTTCCCCGGAGCTCGTTTGGATGCTCCATGCCTGGTTGGTGTTCGGCGTCTAAACCACTTTGAATGGGTAGCCTGTGAGTGCCTGTGTGGCCTCCACGTACTGTCCCTTTAGGGGCTGCCTGTTTGGCAGTCGTAACTAATCAGAAGGGGGGGACTGTGCATTTTCATGCCTGAGTCCTGCCCGAGCTGCTGGATATTCGCTCCGTTGCTGCCATCGCTACTTGTGCAGAGGGAGCCTGGCTGAAAGATGTAACTGTTTGCTGGATATTGTTTAAAGTGATAATGATAATGTGGTTGTTCCAACCCGCTTTCTTTGCAGCAGAGGACTGTTCTGTTGGGTTCCACCATTTTGGTCCCGAACTGCTGAATTGGACCAATCAGTATCGTGGGACTCCTTTGAGCCAGCCGACCAATGGGAGGGCTCTTGCCATTTGAGAAAGGTATTATGGGCTATGGCGCTTTTTCACACCAGTAAGAACAGGAGAACATGACTGACATGTGCAGCCAGCCTATGGGATCAGGAAGCGCCCGAACTGTGGAGTGCCCCATGCTGCTAGGGGCAGATTCGTGGTGGCTGAGGAAGGGAGAGGAGCTCTGGACTTCTGCACTGTGTGAGTGTTCGCGCGGGAAGGCCTGAGGCGGCCGTTTTGCTGTTTAAACTGATTCGGACTAAATCCGCCGGTGTGCGGTCAGAGGAGGCTGGTGCCAGTCCAGCTACCTACCAGGCTCAACCTGAGAGGACTGGAGAATCTGCTGAATTGCGCTCGGTCCACCTGTGAGGTTGAAGTTGCCGTTTATTGCCCGATTCTACTGCAAGTTCATGTGGGGTTTAGAAGCAGCTGCCTGGTATGGTACCCCTCTGTTACTTGCCATATAAATGTGTGAGGAGGCTGGTGAAATTCAGGCTCAACCCTGCCACAGGTGAAGAAATCGCTGTTTGCTGGAGTCGTGAGTACTAAACCATGGTAGCTCCCTGCTAAGTTTGCAATCAGTGGCCTCCAGTTGCTTTATCCTACTGCTGACTGTCTAATTGAGTTTTGCTTTTCATTCTGACTCATCCAGTATTGTGAGGCTATCTGTGTCAGGGCCCCAACCAGCTGCCACGGTGGACAAGCCATTAGGGCTTGGGTACCCAGGGACAGTAAATGTTAGGTTCAGGCCTGTGCACAGTGCCCTAGGTAAATAAGTATAGAGTAAGCCAATTGCCTTGATTCCCCCTGCCAGTGTGTTATTTGCCTCCCTTTAATAAATCAGATTGATGTGTTGCAACTATAACCTGGTTAGTTTGTGCATCTCTGGTGGATTGCTGCCTAGTGACTGTTATATAACTGTACCTTACTTTACAGGGGGTCCCCAGAGTGAGCTGAGAGATACCATCCGGGGCGGTGAGTGTATGTGGGAAAGGTATTGTTGGAATCTTAAGTGAGCCACTAGTGGGTCGAAAGGGGGGTTGCAGTAACCCAGAGGGCTGTGACCGAGGTAAACTCGCCAGAATTAACCCCGACCTCTGGGTGGAGGCACCCGTCAACGGATCTGGGCCCCTCACCCTGTCTCCATGGAGGCAGGCAGGGGTAGTAGCCTTAAGGATAGCGCCCCCCCTGGTGGGGGTTACAACTGCGATCGGGATTGAGAAGCAGCCTGCCTGGTATAGTACTTTCCTTTTACATATAAATGTGTGTAGTGCTCGTGGGGAATCGCGTTTCATATCCCCTGTACAGTGAATTGAGTGCATGAATCTGGAAGTAAACCCCAGCTTAATCCAGACTACATCCATTTGTTCTAAACTGCAGTGGGGTCCAGTCACAAGGACCATGTCCACATGGTCTGCTCCTCCTGGCAATCCAGGACAATCTGCCTTCCATCCCGTTCCCAGCATTGAGTTTGTGAGCACAAAGCGATGTAGCTCCCTGCCATCTGTTTATCGAATTGCAAGAGTGTCATCTAATTGTTTTTTTTTTTTTTTCATTTCTTCATGAACTGAGCCAACCGGCCCCGGATTACAATTTGGGTATTGTGTCAGTGTTTTTCCATCACAGGGCCCCAACCAGCTGCACCGATCCTGGCTAGCCCCCATCCTGGGTACCCAGTGAAAGTGATAATTTGGGACTCTGAATATGCGCACAGTACTGTGATTATTAATGTGTTTAACCTAATTAATCTGATGTCCCCTGTCCTTGTTACAGCTCCTTAAATAATTCAGATCTGTTTGTTTCAGCAAAGTTACACTGACTGAGGTATTCGTTTATGTTAAAGTATTGTACTGTGGTTTTTGCACTGTGTCGTCTTGTTTTACAGGCGGTCCCCGGAGTCCAGTCGACAGAGCCAGTCCTGGGGGTAAGTGTACATTGTGAAGATATTCCTGATGCATTGTGTGGGCTACTAGTGGGAAGAAAGGGGGGTTACAGTGTCCCAGAGGGCTGTGACCAAGCTAGTTTAACTACTGCAAACCCTGACCTCTGGGTGGCGGCACTCGCCATTGGACCTAGGCCCCTCACCCTGTTAGTAGTTAAGCAGGCAGGGGTAGTAGCCCTTGGAATAGCACCACCTAGGGGGTTACACTTAAAATCTATTAAAAACTGCTACTCCCTAAACATTTCCTTTTACTGTAGTCATGCAGTGACAGGAAGGCATGAACAGAGTTCCATGATAAAGGTACGTGTATTTAGCACCTTTTAGTGTATGGAACTGGCTCACTCTGGGAAACACACAAATGGGGTGATAATGCGCATGCAAAGTAAGATACCCAGACACACCGATTGAAAAAGGTAAAAACTGGGTCACCCAATGGCACAACAGATGTGCGCCGTGACCTGGGTCTGGGAGTGAACTTGGGTGCTAGCGCTCGGTCGGCCAGGCTGGGGGAAGCATGCTGGTATCTGGAGGAAGAGAGGCAGCATGCTCTGGCACTGCAACAGTTACTGCTGGTGGGTCAGGGAGCCTGTTCTCCCAGGAGAACACCACCATGTGCATCCGAGGTGCACCCCCAACACTCACTGGTGTGCTGTCTGAAGAAAGGAACCAAGAATATGGCAAAGAAACCTGACCAGCAGCATAAAGGTCTGCCCCCTGCAGGCCCCGCACCACTAACCATGGCACCCGCCTGCACTATATCTGATCTCCAGAGAGGTATTAGCAACCTCAGAAGCAAGGCTAGGCAAATTTTAATTTTCAGGCGCCCAATCCTGGAGGCTGTGTGTGCCGTACAGTAAAAGCACACTAACAATACATGAATTTAAATTAATATAAATAAGCAATAAAACAGCAACATAACAATATAATTAATGGACATCTATATTAAAACTGAAACTCAGAAAAAATTAAAATTAAAAAGGAGCAAGGCTTCCAGACAGGACTAATGCATAAGGTCCGGGAAGGCCTGATTAAACAGGAAGGCCTTGAGGCGGGCCTTAACAACCTCAGTCGAAGGGGCCTCCTGAATAGATGGAGGAAGCGAATTCCACAGGACGAGGCCAGCGACACTGAATGCTCTGTCGCTGGCAGTTTTAAGCCTCGTCCTGGGAATCGCCAGGAGGCTCCTAGAGGAGGACCGGAGGGAGCAGACCAAGGCAGCAGGTGTAAGAAGGTCTGACAGATAGCCAAGGACCCAGCCTGTGTAGGGCCTTAAAAGGGGCACCACAGGCAAGCCATGGAAGATAGGGTAAACACCAGGAGATGGTGGGTGTCGGGGCCGGACACACTAGATGGGGGCAGGTCAGCAAAAGAGGATAAACACATGAATAAAAAGAAGAAAAAAGATAAACACTGCATGTTTTTTCCACGTTTAAGGCTGCTGCGCCTAATTCGGAGGAGGATTATGGGCAGCAAACCTTCAGTTAGAGGTTTGTGCTACCCATGTCTGGAGACTTATGTAGTTTCAGAAAATATTTACTTTTACTTTATAGGTTCCCCAGCCTTGTACTCTACAGAATGGCTCTCTGAGACTTCAAGTGCCAGTCATGCCCCAGGGAGGTGACTGACAGTTGTCAATAGTTAAAATGTTACTCTCGTTTGTGTGGAGTGGAGTGGAGTCAAAAGGTTAGAGTGATAGAAGGTCTCTGCAGCCTGACTCTTGGGTGGGAGCCTTACAGTGACTATCCTGAAACTGGAACTATTTCTTTGGATTTGTGCAGAATATGAAACAACCCACAGAGTGGCGAAAGCCATCAACACAGCGTTACCCTGCTGGCGGTAGAAATCATGAGAGAAGGATGTAATATCTGGAGACTGATTTACGAGATTAACCCGATTATGTGACAGACTAGCTCAGAAAATCACCTTCAGGTATAGGACTTGTGGGTTCAGGAATGGTATATGGATGGGTACGGTGCTTCATGATAGAGCTTGCTTATCTGAACTGCCAAACAAAAACTTGGGATGGGGGGGGGGCCCCCGACAGCCAGCTTCCAGGCAGAACGTTCCTTATATGCGCTCTGCTCCCAACCGCATTTAATTGCTTTTTTAAGACTGTAGAACTTCAAACAGCAGGTTTCATCCATTATATTCAGATTCCCTGTGTTGAGGGCTATCGTTTTGACACTAAATTACTATAGGTAGAACACAGAATACCCAGCAACAGCAATCGGGAGTTTCAAAGTCCCCTGCGACATCAGTTTCTCAACCTGAACATGCTGTGAGTTCCTCGGGGCCTACTACTGTAGGAGTATCAGGTGAACCTCCATGGAAAACAATGTTAGACTGTATTAAAGTGATGGATGCTAAAACTGAAAAAACACGAACAAAACTACAGTCCCAAGAAGCAGCAATAACCGTGCTTAAGGAATTGGTTATGGAGGCAGATAAAAGACCTTTAGCAACACAGGCCATGGCAGCAGCGCTCACTAAAGAAAACACGCAGTTTCATGGGAGATTCGAGACTCTGGAAAATGAGATGAGAGCTGGCAATTTACGAATTTTTGGGAGTACTGTAGGGTGTTGAGGGCACTCACTTTCTTTCTTTTGTTAAGCGCTGGCTTATGGAATTACTTAGTACGAGCTGATTTTGATAGGTCATAATTGCGCCAGGCCTATCGCATCAACCCTCGCATCAGGCAGTCCTTGGAAACCCAGCCATGTACGATTCTATCGCGGACCTCTGGAGCAGAGGTTCAGCATATTTTACTTGTTGCAGCAAGGGCGGAATACCCTATAACTTTACAGGAGCACAACGTTAATTTTTTTCTGGACTTATCATTTCAAACACGCTCACGGAGGAAACAGTTTGATGCTGTAAGGCAAAAGTTAGGGGTGCTTGATATCGTTCACTATTTCTTGCTCCCTGCGATCCTACGTATTACTTACAAGGGTAAAACTTGGCAGTTTTCTGACCCAAAAGATGCTGGCAGGTGGGTCGAGAAGACAGAGCCTGAATTTACCTCTGGCCGGGCTCCAGAGGTTGCTGCTAAAGAATCGGGGTCAGAAGAAGGATGAGTAGAATGGGGGGATTGGAGGGTGGCCCTACAGGGGGACCTGGAGGCTCTGGAAAGATGGTCTAGAAAGTGGAAGCTGAGGTCCAATGCAGGGAAATGCAAGGTACTGCACCTGGGGGCCAGAAACCCTGGCCAAGTGTACACCCTGGGGGGGGAAATGTTACAAGTCTCAATGGCTGAGAGGGACCTGGGGATGGTGGTGGATGTCAAGATGAACAACTGGGAGACTTGTAGGTGGGCAGCAGCCAAAGCCAACAGGATGCTGGGATGCATCCCGGGGGGGGGCCGGGATCACCTCCAGAAGGAGGGAAGTGATACTCCCTCTGTATAACTGCTTGGTGAGGGCACACCTCGAGTACTGCGTGCAGCTTTGGAGGCCACACTTTAAGAGGGACATTAAACTCCTGGAGAGGGTCCAGAGGAGGGCAACCAAAATGATTTGGGGTTTGGGGGACAGGACTTATGGGGAGAGGCTCGAAGAGCTAAATATGTACACATTGGAAGAGAGAAGGGACCAGGGGGACATGATAGAGGTCTTCAGGTACATGAAGGGGATAAATAGGGAGGAGCAGTCAGGGTGCTTCAAGGAAGGAGGAGGGCAACTAGAGGGCATGGGTGGAAGCTGGAGGGGGAAGATTCAGGGAGAAAGGAGGAGGTGCTACTCACTGAGAGGGTGGTGGAGCCAAGAATGCGCTGCCGAGGGGCTGGTGGAGGCAGAGACGGTGGAAGGGTTCAAGAGGGGGTTGGACAGGTACAGGGGAAGGGTTCTGGAAGCAAAATCCAGTGCAGCGAGAATATCCGGAACTGGGAAGGGAGAAGCCAGAGAAGGCGAGGGGGACATCAAGGTTAGCTCCCAGGGTGGGGGCTGACCAAATGAGCAGACACGAAAGACCGTTAGGCCTATTCTGCTGGCATTTTAGTATGTTAGTATGAGTACTCCCCCTTTACCACTATGTTGATTAAAGACGTTACTCTCTACCCACTGTGACTTTATATTTTTTGGGACTTGAATTTACCTACATCATTGTTTAATTGCATTCCATTACAGGAAGTTAGTGTGGGTAGAAACCTCTTAAGGTGAATTGTACTTTTTGTAGATGTGTCTGATGATGGTACTGACTACAGGGACCTATACTGTTTCTGGATTAATCGGTTTGTTGCTAAGTATGGGGTTGGGCTATGTAGGGGGTACGAGGAACATTTTCTTTTTACTGTAATTTACCTTGGACTGGTTAAATAGCATTTGTTTGTTAGTGCAGCATATTTTGTTGCTATTCTCTCTGCGTGAATTAACCTGGGCCACTGAAGCGGCTGGCACTTTTTGGACATTGTGGGATTATTTTTAAATTCCCTTCCTATTGTACTAGAAGGCAGGACAATGATTTTGTGTAACCCCCCTTTATTTCTCTTGTTATGGAATTTGTTTGCTTAACAATTTTTGATCTCATGCATGAGATGGTGCTTCTGTACTGTTTTCCTTTGAAAACAATAAACAGAAAATAAAAAAAAAAAAAAGAGAAACTTGGGATCAGAAATGGAACGAACTGAATTGCATTTGATTACAAAGATGAACCTGAAATTGCTGAGTAAGAGACTGCATTCAGCATGTGTCTGAACAATGTGCCCAGCATGGCTACTGTACAAAAATGAGGGCCTAGTATATATGCATCAGTTGCCTGCTTGACCTGCCTCTGGGAGGTAGGATGGGGGGGGGGGAGAGAGGAGAAACACCAGATTATGATTGCAGTGGTTGCTGGGGAACTAATGGACTTATGAAGAATGGAACATAACCAGTTAATATCTTGCCTGGTATAGCACAGCAAAAAACTACACAATTTTCATCAACTGCTACACAAAACGGATTAGGTACAACAGTCATTTGATACACATCTGAGTTCACCCAAAAGTGGTTCTATAGCTGCTTTACACAAGGTTACCTGCAAATGTTACTCATGTTTTTCCTACTGTTACTCAAATTAAGTGTTGTAATGCTGCAACTGCTACACAAACATTTTTAATAACATTTTCCCTGAACATAACTTGTGAGTATTATAAAAAATGCCATGCTGCATACGTGGCTGTGGACAGTTAATTCATAGACTCTGTGTTATTGGATCATCACAGCTTTCCATACCAAACACCCTTTAAGAGCCACACAAAAGGTGCCCACTCGAAAGGGTCTGAAACATAGAAACATAGAATTTTACTGGCAGAAGAGTCCTGAGGTCTATTAAGTTTGTCTGACTCTGGACCATACCTAAGCCCCTTCAGTCTCGCACTGGTAGAGCCCTGGCATTGCTCCCTGCTGGGAGCTCTGCCCTGCATCATGTCTGAACCCCTCTTGACTCGTCAGTCTCTGCCACTGTCATTCTCACCAATCCCACGTGCCTATCCTACTGTCTCTTGAAGCCTGTAACAGTCTCCAAGCCAAGGGAACAGATAAGGGGGAGTAAGGGAGTATTTTACTTCCATTTTTGCCTGATTTACTACCACTTTCTGATTTTAAGAATTTATTTTCCACCCTGCATATTTAAAATATATTTGCTAGACGTGCACAATACTGGCAGCACCATGCAATGCTAGCAGCCTCTGCACCACGCAGTAAAAGAGTGGAGACAGAAAAAAGCATGGGTATAAGTTAGGACTGCAGTACAGAAGACAGTGTCAGAAGTTGCTAACTTGCTGGCCAGAAGGGTTGTTGTAACCTTGCATCATGTTACAAATAAGACCGCAACACTAGGTAGCATCAGGAAGGTATCTCAAACTCCACAGCAGCACCAGTCAAAGAGAGTCAGTGGCCGCAGGTGCCCAGTGGGTTTGAGACTTGGTTTAGAGACAGTGGTTTGAGATCATCAGTCAATAACATTACTACAATTTAGATGAAAATACTACCAGGCTGAAGAAGCTAGCAGTAAATACTTCCCAGTCCTAAATCTTATCTGGACCCCTGATCCAGGCTAACCACATCTCCTGGTAGATGGTTCCACCAACCACCACCCTCTTAGTAAAATACTTCCCCCACATCCCTCCTGAATCCACAAACACACACACACACACACACACACACACACACACACACACACACACACACACACAACACATTACAGCTGTGAAGTCTTGTTGCAGACCCCTCGCATTTCCTGGACAGCTGCTGGCAATTCACCCTGTTTATTCCCTTCAGTTATTGGAGCTATTCTTAAAGACCTCTCCAAGGTCTTCAACACTTTGGATCATAAAATATTATTGGAGAAGCTAAAAGACCTAAAACTATCAGTAACCACCCTGAAGTGGTTTAAGGAATACTTGATAGGTAGATCACAATTGGTTAGCCTAAATTCACAGCGTTCACATTTTTTGCCTGCTATATCCGGAGTCCCACAGGGCTCAGTTTTTAGACCTTTATATATATATATATATATACATACACACATACATACATATATATATACATACATACACATATACACACACACATTTGGTTTTACAAACCCAAATATAAAATTCCACTTATATGCAGATGACACTGATCTATACTGTAGGCAAAAAACACGTTCTGATGTTACGTGAACTGCAAGGTGCATTTGACGTACTCCAAGACTTTTTTCTTGAACATTAACTGGCATTGAATACAATAAAATCAAAGGTTATGATATTTAAAAACATAAACAGGGTAACTGAGGAGAATATTGATTTGGACATTAAGACATTTGATACAGCATTAGAGCAGGTAGAGGTCTACAGATATCTTAGAATATGGCTTGATAAGTATTATAAATGGAATGTACATATTGACAAAATGGTAAAAAGTCTAAACCAAAAACTGGGTATGCTAGCTGGCCCGGTGGCGCTGAGGGCTGAGGCGCTGGACACCTTATCTCGTACCACGCTGGCAACCAGTGTTCGGGAACGAGCACAGATCACCGGGGTTGGCCGGGGAGGAGAAGGATGGAGCGCCTGGTGGCTGCTGTCCTTCTCCGGGGGGGGGGGGGTCATCTGCAAACTCCCACTGCTATACTGCCACCTGGGTGTGCTCAGGTGGAAGGTGCGGTATGAGGAGATAGCAGTAGAAGGGGATGGGCAGACATCAGCAGAGGGGTGAAGCAGGAGGCACATCTCAGCCTGTCTCCTCGCTCCTAGCCTCTCACTGCACGCCGACGTCTGGGGCTGAATAACGGAAACAACCCCCTGTCGCTCCTAGGTGACGACTCCTCGCTACACACTTGCTGTTCATCGGGGCAGACTCCGTTGTGTAGGGTCCACTGCAGAACAGTTGTTGGGGAGGTTCAAGGGAGAGTGCCTCCTCACCCCACCAGGGGGTTAACTGGGCATCAAGGGTCAAGGGCAGTGTGACCAGGTACTCTAGGGGCAGACTCAGACGACAAGGTGTATGTACATGGGAAGCCTGAAAGAGTGGAGGGAAGGGGTAGTAAGGTGCAAAAAAAAAAAAACCACAAACTGTGCATGCTTTATAAAATATATTCTAATATACTAAAAGAAGATGGACTGAAAACTGTTGAGAAAATGATTATTCCAATAACTGATTATGGGGAATTATACGGTGGGGCATCAGGGGTGGAGCTCAGTAAAATTAATGTAGTATATAATAGATTTGTGCGCTATATACTTGGGGCCCCAAGATGGAAACATCACTGTTTTCTGTACTCTGAACTTAACTGGATGAGACTGGAGGACCGAAGGAAACTTCATGCATTACAATTCATGTTTGGGGTATTCAAGAACTCTCTCTCTAATTATATACTGAATAATGTAGTTATGAAATCAAATAAACTAAATTTAAAGGACTTCTGGTTCCGGCACGGCGCTGTAGAGAGGCTAATACGGAGAACTCTGAGCTGATCTGCCATAAAACTCTCCTAAACACAAAGACAAACTGACAGAAACTAACACAAATGGTACCCGGAGGGTTACAAAAAGAACGTGGTCCAAGAAATAGATCACATCAAATGAAAGGGGAGAAAGAGAAACCAGAATCCAGACAAAGTTCTCCTACACGGACCCTTACTACACCTCGTACACAAAATATGAGCCAATCCTATAATATGGATGAGGAAAAAGACCATCTATCCAGAAGCAGGTTTGAATCGTTAATGAAAGAACTGAAAGATATGCAAACCAAAAATAAAATAGAATTTAAACAATTAAATGTGAAACTCACCCAGGTAGAAAACCGCATACATGAAGCGGGGAAAGGATATCCAATGCTGAAGATGGGCGCCTCCACATGGGGAGGACAGTCTCGGCTTTATGTGCCCATGCTATTACTATGGAGAGGAAATGCCTTGATCTGGAGAGTAGATCGCAGTGCGAAAATCTCAGACTACGTGGTCTACATGAGGGGCAGAGGAAGGGGATATGACAGATTTTATGTCAGATCTGTTGAAAGACGTCTTCAATCTTCCTCAGGGCTACATAATCAAAATAGAAAGAGCCCACAGAGCCCTTATTCCAAAACCGAAAGACCAGTCAGCTAAGACACGCTCAATAATAATAAAATTTCACAGCTTTAAAACGAAGGAAGATATACTGAAGCGAGCGTGGCAGCAGAAGGAAATTAAGTACTTGATCTCTCGCCTTTTCCTCGATCACGACTACCCCCCAGATATTCAAAAACAGTGCCAAGAATATATCCTGCTAATTAAAGCATTCCGTTCACAGAATGTACGAGTTCAAACACCTTACCCAGCCAGAATGAGGGTATACTGGAAGGAAGGCCCCAAAATTTATAATACACCAGATGCAGTGAGAGAAGCGGCATTAAAAAGAGGCATGGAGATCCCTGAACTTCCAAGACACAGCACCTCACAGCGTAGAGAACATGATCAAGAATGGCATATAGGCCCAGCAAAGAAAAATAAGCTGCCAACGCATCACACAAGTTCAGAAAATATTAAATACCTGCAAGATCTTCTTAAGAAACCCTTGGGTGTTTCGGAACACGACCTGCAACTGATGGATAGATGACTGATCTAATGCAACTGCTGTTCATTCGAGGGGCGAGCCCTTCTGGATCTTAGGCAGAAGCCTTGCCGAGCTGTAGTTTTTCATTTATGTCACCCTGAGCTGGTGCGTTGGTTCCACCTTCATTCATTAACTGATGACCCTGCGGAAAAATCAGAAGGTCGATTGGGTCTGAGTCCTCTCTTGAAAATCAGTTCTGTCACCTTTCGTCCGGGATGGAAATAGATTGTTCTGTACTTTCTGGGACTAAAACGTTTTGATCCACGCTTGTTTGGATACCCGTAACAACATGCTTCCCTGAACTCTCTGTAAGTACACTCTCCAAAATGCATTCAAGGACCCAGTCTTCCCAGCTGTTATACTCTGCATATAGGAAATCTTACCCCCCCCCCATCTACCTTAATTGTCTCTACTACATTGAAATTAATGCCTTTGGAAAGTTTGCAAAGTATTTAAAATGTGTTAGGGGCAAGGGCAAACCTACAGGGGTTGGGGAAGGAGGATAAACGAATGATGAGGGTCAGTTTTTTGGAAGTGTGGACAACCAACAGCTATACCTGAAGCACACGCTCGATACTTTCAGAGGGCCATGATATAGATAATCGGGAAAACACTGCAATGAGGAAACAAATATCTTTTCTTTTTATTTTTTGTCGTTGTTGTTGATGTATTAATAATATCTCCCTCGTTGATCAGTTGAAATACTCCCCAGTAAAGAAATATGATTCAATAAATACTGTAATATTTAAGGGCAGATCAGCTCAATGCCTAAACCCTGCTACAGCTTACTAACATATTTGGGCCAATTTTTTTTATTACCCAAGAAGAGATCTTCCACCAGTGGAAGAAACGCTCTCTCTTCTACCCGCCTAACTCGACACCAGGGTGGGGCAAGAGGTCTCTTCTTCAAGAAGACCTTCTACCTTGGAAGGATAGTACTGTAAATAAGTTGTCTGCCAGGTTGGCAGCTGTGTTGGTTTTATTTTTTACTATGTCAGCTACTCTGTATATCAGTTTAACTAGAAGGTTGAACTGTCTCACGTACAATCCTAATGAAGAAATGAAAATAGTATAGAGGAGAAGTAAAAAGAGAAGTGAACTTACAGTTAGAAAGCTGGTACAAATATGAAATAATGTATATCAACCAAAATGACCTTTACATTTTGTACATATAACGTACATGGCCTTACGAGTCCGATTAAGCGCTCTAAGATTTTATCTTCCTTAAAACAAGTGGGAGCTGACTTTATTATGCTCCAAGAGACTCACCTCTCTAATGAGAAGCATCATAAATTTGAGCACTTAGGATTCGACCATGTATTTGCATCTTCATATAAGGGCGGTAGAAGAAGAGGTACAGTCATCTTGATTCCACCGAAGACCCCCTTTGTATGTACAGATAAGCTTACTGATAAAGAGGGGAGCTATGTACTGGTAAAGGGTACGCTCAATGGAAAACCTATTTCTCTGGCATCAGTTTATTGTCCCCCAAATACGGAATTTATAAATTATAGGTCTTTTTTTCTTTTCTTTTTCTTTTTTTTTTTGACGCTTTCACAATAGATGGGCCTTTAATATGTGGGGGGGATGTGAACCTTAACCTCAGTCTCACACATGAATATAGACTTAATCCACACAAAGTAGATAAGAAAACTAAGGAAATTGGGAAATTATTAAAAGAGCTGGGCTTAACTGATACATGGAGATACCTAAATGGTACAAGTAAACACTATACCATTTCCTCCCAGGCCCATCAAAGCTACTCGACCCTGGACTATTTATTAATGTCCCAGGAGCATATACAGACTGCTCAGAAAACTTGGATGGGGGATTTTGTATTATCGGATCATGCCCCGGTTTATTTGAAAATTAAATTTGACCATTTCCAGAGAAGTACGGTTTGGAGACTAAATGTATCTCTACTTAAAGATAAAGAAATAATCCAAGAAATACAAGATCTGATGAGACAGACCCTGCTAGAAAATTAACACCTGATATACCTATATCGATAGTATGGGACACCTTAAAAGCCGTATATAGGGGAAAACTTATTGAGATAGCGGCCAGAAAAAAGAAAAATAGAGAGCAGATTTACTACAGCAAATACAAATTTTAGAAGAACAAAAAAAAAAGAAAGCCTCCCCTGATTTGAACAAAAAACTTAAAATGCTGAAATCACAGTTTAATAATTTGTTAGATTATTATGTTGAGCAAAAACTTGTATATATGAGACAAAAATAACTACGAGGGAGGCCCAAAGGCTTTGAAGTTGCTAGCGGGACGACTAAGCTCACCGAGCGAGAGCCCAAATAAGTCTCAGATCAACAGTAACATACCCAATGTACCACTCCATAGCCCAAATTTCGGACATCTTTGTAGAGTACTATACGAACATTTATTCTAATCCACAAAATCCATATCAACCCAGATAACTGAATTTCTGGATTCACTTAAACTCCCCACATTTTCCAAAACCTTAGCAGAGACGTTAGTGGCCCCAATAACTCTTCAAGAGATAACTACAGAAATAAGTGAACTCAAAACAAATAAATGTCCTGGAAACGATGGTTTCCCAGGATATTTTTATAAAATATTTAAAAAAGACCTTTCCCCTATACTTCAGAAGCTGTATAACACACTAGCCTCATCAAACATGCTGATTCCCCCTTCTTGGCAATATGCAATAATTTCTGTGATTCCTAAATCTGGAAAAGATCACTCCCTGCCTGGTTCTTATCGCCCCATATCAATACTAAATACGGATTACAAAATTATGACTGCAATATTAGCCCATAGACTTAAGTCCCTATTACTTACACACCAAGACCAATGTGGATTCATTCAAGGTAGACAGGCGCAAAATAATATTAGAAGTAGTACATATTTAATTGAAAAAATTATCAAACAAAATGAACCTAGTCTTTTGCCTAGTTTAGATGCTGAAAAAGCCTTTGACAAGGTATCATGGATCTTTCTTAAATTAGTTTTAGTCCACTTTCAAATCCCTAACCAATTTATAGATCTGATATTTAAATTCTACCAAAACCCACAAGGGTATAACTGCTCCAACTGACATATTTCCCAAAAATTCCTACTACATAGAGGAACCAGGCAGGGATGTCCAATCTCCCCTCTCCTATTTGCTTTTTACATTGAACCATTAGCCCAACTTATTAGACAAGAAAAGAACCTTACTGGATTACAATTTGGAGATATAGAACATAAAATAGCTCTGTTTGCAGATGATGTTTTAATTTATCTATCTCAACCAGATACCTCCCTCCCTCTCTTATTTCAGAAACAATCTATTTTCCCAACTTTCAGGATACTCCTTAAATACTAACAAAACAGAGATCCTAGCTTTTAATTATAAACCAACGGTGTAAATTGAGACTGAGTTTAGATTTAAGTGGGGCCTTTCAGAGATAAAATATCTAGGTATAAAAATTCCAAGGGATTTGAAACAGTTATTTGACATAAATTATCTGCCCTTATTGAAGACCCTTAGAGCAGATATGAGAAGATGGACTATTCTTCCTTTAACATTTTATGCCAGAGGTCAATCAATTAAAATGAATGCCCTCCCAAGACTATTATATTTATTTCAATGCATGCCATGCACAGTCTCAGTTAAGATCCTCTCACAGTGGCAGGGCATTCTGTCTCATTAACTATGGATGGGTAGAAAACTTCAACTCAAAGGTCAATTATTGATGCAGCCCAAGGAAAGAGGGGGAATTGCTCTTCCAAACCTACAATATTACTGGAATGCCTCTCAGATGAGATTAGCACTTTTGTGGGGGCAACCTAACATACAAGGCACATTGGAGACAGATGGACCTATCCAGATGCCAATCAAGTCACCCAACTGCGGCACTATTCTCCTCTTCCCAGATGAAAAAAAATGTTTTCAATACTACCAGATAGCACTAGCTCGATCCTAGAGGGTTGGAAAAGAGGATATTCTCCAAGGGGGTAATAAAGCAAACAGCTGGAAATATGCCTGGTTTACAACAAATACAGATTTTTTTCCAGCAAAAATGTCATCTTGGTATACTATCCAAAAAACACGGGGTTTATGGGCGCCTTGGCAGCTAATGAGACATAATGCTTTGATTTCTTTTACTGAAGCCCAAACTAAATTTTCATGGACACCCGAGATTTTTTTTTATTACATGCAGATTAGGGATTACATTAATTCTCAATTTAAAATTCAGGCAGATAAAAAATTCATTTTTGAAGATAATTCCCCCTTTATTCAGATTTGGACCACAGAGGGGAATGACCTTGCTGTTTCCATATTATATAAATATTTAATTATCCAACGAGCCCATGTAGTGGAACCTTTAAAAGCTCAATGGGAGACAGACATGGGTACACCCCTGGTACAAACAGTTTGGCCTAAAGTTTGGCGCACAACCTGGTTCACAACAATGTCCCCAGGATGGCGTGAATATGTTTGGAAAATTTGTACCCAATATTTTTAATACCCCAATTTCTAGCATGCCGGAGCCCTGGAACTTCTTCTAGTTGCTAGAGACAATGTAATACCAAGGAAGCCTCCCATATACATATTTTTTTTTTAACATGCCCAAAATTACAGATGTACTGGCAGCAGATATCCCAGCAAATGGCTTAGGTGCTCAATATATCAAATCAATTTAAATCAGAGAACCTTCTGTTGGGCATACCAACTGAAGAGCCGAAAGGAAAAGATCTCCTATACTTATGGTCCATCTTCCTGGCTGCAGCTTACAAATGATCATGAAAACGTGGCTACAACCTGATCCCCCTGAGTTGGATGACTGGTTACAGATTGTAAGTCATATACAAGCTAGTGAGCAATTAACGCATAACTTGAATAATAGAAATGCAACCTACCAGAATAGGTGGACTAGGTGGGAAATGAGAAATAACACAGTATTATAGGTCCTACCCCCTTTTCTTCTCCCGTTCCATCCCTCCATACCCCCCCCCCCCAATCCAACTATGCCCTCTGCCAAGTTTTGAATGTTTCATGCAGATCTGAATAAATTACTATGAGGATATGTACCAACTAATTGTTTCATTATGCAATTAATATATCTCCTAGAAGTATTTAAAGTAGGTGGGTGTAGACAATACTAAGATAAGAATAAGCTGACACAGTGTTCTTATTCATATTTTTATTCACTGTTTAAATATGAGTTTCATTTATGTTTTTTAGATAAGAATGACTGGTCATAAGTTCTGCTTTTTTTATTCACTTTAAATAGAAGTTTAGATTATAATAGTTTATAGAATAGTACATACTGAGATGACTGCATACTTGTTGAAATACTATCTTCTGATAGGTACAAAAGGTAAAGATGATTAACTCCTTATGGTAATCATTTGTCAATTTCACAGTCTGAATGTTGTCATGTTCTCTCAGTGTTGATGATGTATTGATGATCTGTAAAGTAAAAAGTTAAAATAAATTAATAAAAATTGAAGTATAAAAAAAATAAACTAAATTTAAGATCATTATGGGGAGTGGAGTTTCAAATACCTGCTTAGAGCACAAATATTTTACAAACAGGACAGCAAGAATGTGGAACCGGTTACCAATAGATTTAGTAGGAAGCCAAAGTTCATCATTATTTAAAAAACATCTAGATATGTGGATACTGGACAATGGGAATATTTGGACCCACTAAGCGGGTGAAAGGTGGTAATGGGTCATGTCGATCTTCTTCCATCCTATACCCACTATAATAACCCAATGTAATAGGAAGATCACCTCTACTGTATAATTGCCCTGTAATATGGAATTCCATTCCAACTGGATTAAGGCACACCTACGCAAGGACATAGATGAGGTGGAGACTATACAGAAAAAGGCAACAAAGATGGTGCAGGGCTTACACCACAAAACATGTGAGGAGAGACTAAGGGACCTCAATATGTACTCACTGGAGGAGAGGAGACAGTGGGGGGACATGATTGAAACTTTCAAGTACCTCAAGGGCATAAACAAGGTGCAGGCTGGGGACCTTTTCCAATGTAGAAAAAGTACTAGAACAAGGGGGCACAATATGAAATTGGAATGGGTAGATTAAGAGGTAATGTGAGGACATTCTTCTACACAGAAACGGTAGTCGACACTTGGAATAGTCTGCCACAGGAGATAGTGGTGGCAAGCACAGTGGAGGGGTTTAAGCATGCTTGGGACAGGCACAAGGGAAGCCTAAGAGGGGAAGGTGTGATAAAAAGCCGTTGATCACATAGGGTCAGTGGCCACATACAATGTATATGGCCTACAGGCAGACTGGATGGGTCTAGCGGTCCTTATCTGCCAACAATTTCTATGTTTCTAAGGCTAATAAAAGAACCGTTTCATTTCAGAGTAATACAAAGTTGGTTAACAAAACAAGCCAGTGAACTATTTTGTGTTGTAGCAACTTAATATAAATTTTTTTCACTAGGTTAATTGTGCATTGTGTATTGAATAGTTTTCAATACTGGTACTTGAAACAGTCATGTTTTTGAAATTAATATATATGACTGATTGCATACTTGCATATGCAATTTTATAGAATCAATTGTAGGTAACTAAATTTATTTTTGCTATATATGTAAATATGATGGTATTTTAAAATTCTCTACTGTAACTAAAACGTGCTGTATTGGTACCCATTGAAAATGAGCCTTGGTTCAATGGGATATAACCACATCCATGTACAAGTTACACTGAATAATAATTTTACTACTAGTTATTGGATGTCCCCACTTTCCCTTCTGGCCTCCAGGGAGCACATATTCATATCAACGAGTCTCTCCCTACAGGTCGTCCCCTGTTGTTCGTGTACCATTTTTGTTGCCCTTCTCTGGACTGATTCTAAGTGACACTTGCATGTTTTAAGGTGAAGGCTCTCCAGGACTACGCACGATATACCAAGTGCAGCCGCACCAATGACCTGTAGAAGGGCAAAAATCACTTCCTGTCTTCTGCTACAGAATTCCCTGCCTTTCCACCCCAGAATTCTGCTGGCTTTCCTAAATGTCTTATTACATTAGGCAGTGGACTTAAGGCTGTCACTGATAACAATATCCAGATCCCTTTCCTTTGAGATCTGCTCTGTTCTGACCCCCCCATATCAATACAGTGTTTTTAGATTCCTCCTCCCCATGTGTACAACCTTGTACTTTTTGGAATTAAATTTGACCTTCCAGATCTTTGTCCACTTTTCAAGTTTTTCCAGGTCCACACTACCACATATTTTAGTGTCAACCACAAAGAGACGTATTTTGCACTGGATCCCTACAAGAATGTCATAAGCCATGTTTATATGGCAGTAGCACTGCAAAAGACAAACGGCAGCAGTGTGATCCTGACCACCTGCTACTGGTGGTCTGCATGTTTACATGACCCCTTTCTGCACCACTACTGATCTGTGCCAGTAAGGGGCCCATGTGTCGGGGGGGGCCGGACAGCCGCGCACCACCATAAGTGGTGATGTAACTGCGCATGTAAATGTGCATGCCCAAAATCACGGCTGAAGGTTTCTGATGAAAATTAAAATTGCTGCAGCCCTTGGTTTATAATAGCAGCTACTTTGCTGCACTCGGAAGACTGTCCAGTTGTGGGATACAGTAAGTAACTGCTTGCAGCACTTGCTGAAAATGGAAACTTGTCATGCACGAGTCCGCATCACATCAGCTGTGCACATGCCACAGCGGACGGGTTGCCGCAGCGCAGACTGTCCGCACAGTGGTCTGATCCACTGTAAGTCACTTACTCCATGCACAACCGATGTGATATGGACTCGTACATGACAAGTCTCCATTTTCAGCAAGTGCTGCAAGCAGTTAGTTATTCCATAACTGGACAGTCATTTAAAAATGCATGGGATAGACCTAAGGGAATTCTGAAGGTCAGGGGTAAGGAGCAACAGACTTCTAGAAAAACATAAAGTGAACTTATAAGCTCAAATGGGCAGACTGGGTGGGCCATAGGCCCTTATCTGCCGACAGTGTCTATGTATCTACGTATCTATGCTCTGCTCGGCATCCAATTTTCCAGAGAACGTGGAAGCATCTAACTGAGCAGATTACCCCGATCCGGTAAGTGTCCACACGGAAGCTTTTGCACTGGAGCAACCCGAGTGATCAGGTTACTCCAGTGCAAAAGTGACCATGTAAACAGGGCTATAGATTAACAAACTGAAACGCACTGGACTCAAGACAGACCTGAGGCGCAGCTGCTATATAATAACCCCTCTGCCTTTATCATCACTAATGGTGTAATCTCTCCATCTTTTCATTTAAAAAGGGGGACTAGGCAAGGGTGTCCTAACTCTGCTTCTCTTCAACTTAACTTTAGATCCCTTAATAAGAAAACGGCCAGCTGACAAGGATATTAAAGGTATCAAATTTCTTGGTAAGGAATATTTACTCTCCATTTACTCTGATGATATACTCATGTATGTCACAGATATTGGTCGGTCTATTAATAGGATCTTAGAAATTATTGCAGAATTTGGTGCCATTTCCCGTTGCAAGTTAAACAAAGACAAATTGGCCCTGTGGCGCTGAGGGTTGAGGTGCTGGACGCCACACCTCGCACCACGCTGGTGACCCGTGTTCAGGAATGAGCACGGGCCGCCGGGGGTCGGTGGGGATGAGGAAGGACTGAGCATCCAGGGACTGCTCTCCTTCCTTGGGGAAGGGGGACTTGCCCATGCCAGTGCATTAGCACCCCCTGGTGGCCACCAGAGGATTGCACTGCCCAGCTGGCTGACACAGGGGATCAGGGCTGTGCTGGACATCTTTCAAGTGCGCACGGGTGTGTGCGCATGTCGAGCAGGGCATCATTGCACGTCCGAGCCCAAGGGAGCAACTGAACAAGGAAAATGGACCCAGCCTTGGTAGGCAACGATGAGGTTCGGGAGATACCCCCCCCACGCCTAACAGTCGTGTACGCCAGCTGACCTCAGAGCTCCCATGGTCCATGGATTGTCCTCACGTAGGGTGGCGAAGGTGAGGTGTGGATGCCTGGAACAAGGAGGAGTTGGCCCCCAACGAGTGTCAGGACTGAGTCTCAGACGTGGTGGGATGGAGGTAAGCTGTGTGCCCCATCAGAGAGAGTCCAGGGCCGAGTGAGGTGGATAAAGAAAATAAAAAAAAAAAAAAAAAAAAGACAAATCTGCTTTCCTTCCCTTAAATCACTATTGTATCAAACAACAGATTGTTGATCTGAGCTTAAACTGGGAACCTGAAAATTGGACAACTTGTGAATTAAGGCTTTTAGGTCTGTGACTAGAACGTTTAGTAATAATCTAGCTGTTGTATTTGGTGGTCGAAAATAAGTACCTTAAAACATATCAGGGTCTTGGTAATAAGAAAACACATCACACTGAAATCTAGGCCTTCTCTGTCTACTTCCATACAGCACAGATATAAGGGGAAAACTGTTCTCAACACACACAGGAAGACTGACAGGGAGTAGATTTCTTAAAGCTGCACTACACACAACAATCCCTCCTGACTTAGCAAGAAAGTACGCAAGTCAATAATTCAGAAGTAATATGAAACTATTAAAGTTATTACTGCAATGTCCCTTTTAGTTAGTCTATGTCAGTAGACTATATCTCTACAAGTCCATTCTCTTTGGCAGACGTCATACGTCCTGACTGACGTTGTAGGACTGGAGGCTGTTGCGCTGGAATCTGATTAGCATCAGCCACATCTTGTCTCAATTGCTGTGGTTCCACGATCTCTTCCTGTTCTTGTTCTGGAAGAAATAATGCTGGATAACTACCCCAACTCTGGGTTATCAATTTTTTATTCTGTCTTAATTCTAGTATGTAATTGGTCCACATGTTTTTTCACTCTCCTCTGGTTAGTCGAACAGTATAGACAACATTTCCAAACTTTTTTTCCACCACGCCTTCTATCCATCTCTTCAGGCCTGCATACATCCTGACACACACACAAGATCATTGGGGTTTGAAGGATCTGGTGTTAGGAAGCATTTCAGTTACTGGCTTATAGCCTAGAGGGTGAAGAAGGTCCAACTGAGTTTGAATCGGACGTCCAAATAATTCTGCAGGGGATATTCCCGTGACACACTGTAGTGTTGTTCGATACATCACAAGAAAGTCCAAAAGGGTTATTTGTATTACCGTCAGTGTAGTAGGATTAGCTTTGTCCATACTCTTTTTAAAAGTCTGAACCAGGCATTCGGCTTCGCCATTTGAACTCGGATGGTAGGAAGGTGAGAAAATATGGTGGATACCACATTGCTGACAAAATGCTTGGATTTCAACAGACGTGAACTGTGGTCTGTTATCCGAGACAATCACTTGCAGAAAACCATGGGTAGCAAAGATAGATTTCAACACTTTGATGGTACTCTCAGTAGTTGTTGAAGACATTTGATGAATTTCTGGCCATTTACTATAAGTGTCAGTTAAGAGTAACCACACAGAATTTAAATAGGGTCCTGCGAAATCAATATGCAACCTTTGCCAGGGTTTTTCAGGTCATTCCTAATGGTGAACTGGAGCTCTTGCCGGATTTCTCATTGATACAGCACAACCTTCGCATCTTTGCACAACCTGGTATATGTCTCTGTCAATTAAAGGCCACTATATGTGAAGTCTGGCCACGGATTTCATTTTAGCAATGCCTGGATGGCCCGCATGCAAAAGAGTCAACACATTTCAGTGATAACATTGGGGTACTTGATATGCAATCCTCATAGAAGACACCCCTCAAGTGTATACTGATGCACTTGTTTTAAAATTACATCTTGATTAGTCGCTTTTGCAATGTCCTTGGCTAGTACTGGAAGCCGATCTAACTGTTGTAGCTCCATTGCACACACAACAGTAGAACCCTCTATATCTTTGAATTGCACTGGAAAACTATCTGGCCCCACCTGGCATACTAATGGCTCCTCTTTAAGCCCCACATCGAACTCCATTTCTCTAAATATTGGTAACCTCGACAAGGCATCCGCATTTCTATGCTGGTCTATTGGTTGGTATGTAACCTCAAAAATATAGGCAGACAAAATTAATGCCCATCGTTGAAGTCTGCTAGCGGCTGCCTCTGGAATTTCTTTTTCTGGACTGAAAATTGTCACTAGTGGCTTGTGATCCGTCTTCAGGTGGAACTTGCGACCTAGCAAGTGTTGGCAACATTTCTGGACTCCAACACAATTACTAATGCCTCTCTTTGAATCTGGACATAATGCCTTTCAGCTGCAGTGAGTTTGCGTGAAGCATGGGCTATCGGCTTCTCCACTCTTTCTGGATCTGTATGGAAAAGGACAGCTCCTATACCCACAGGACCAGCATCACAGGCCAATGTGATGGTAAGTTAGGGTCATAATGAGTTAAATTATTCACATCGGTTAGAGAGAGCTTGATGGCTTGAACTGCCTTACTGTGGCCCTTGGTCCACTTCCATGGAGTATCTTTATGTAACAGTTCATTTAGGACAGCACATTTAGTGGCTAAGCCAGGTATGAAACTATCACAGTAGCGTACCATACCCAAGAATGAGTGCAACTCAAACATTCTATGGTTCAGGCATGTGCACAATGGCTTTCACCTTTTCATTATTCGGACAAATTCAGTCTTTGTCAATAGAGTGACCTAAGTACATGACACTTGGTTGACAAAATTGCCATTTTTCTCTCCTGAGTCTGAATCCACTCTGTTGCAATCTCTCTAAAGTATTTTGTAAGTTAAGTAAATGTTCTGCTTCTGTCTTGCCCATGACAATGATGTCATCCAAATAAGCAACAACTGGTATGTCACCCACCGTTTGCTCAATCACTTTTTGAAAAATAGCCGGTGCGGAACTAAGGCCAAAACATAACCATTTGTACTCGTACAGTCCTTGGTGCGTATTAATTACCACCAGTTTCTGAGAATCTGTATCCAACTCCACTTGAAGGTATGCATCAGCGAGGCCCAGTTTAGAGAACCCCACACCACTATTCAATCTAGGGTATACATCTGTGTTAAGTATTGGATTAAGTGTCACCTTAAAATCTCCACATATTCAAACCTTACCACCTGGTCTAGATACCAACACAATTGGAGTGGCCCAATTTGAACTTGAAACCTTTTTCAGCACACCCACTTTTTCCAGTCTGTCCAATTCTGCCCCAACCACCGGTTTTAAGGCTAAAGGAAGTTTCCGTGGTTTACAAAACTTAGGGACTGCATTAGGCTTTGTAACTGGCCTGGCTTTAGCTGTTGTGCAACATCCCAGGCCTTTCCACAGCTCTGGATACATGTCTAAAATCTCCCCATGCTTGGGCGAATTACTGCTTTGTGGTACCTGGACAGCAGCAAGTAGGCCAGAATCTGCTGGCTCAATGTGAATGTTTAGAAGAACCTGAGCATTTCTTCCCAAAATGTCGACACCCTTTTTTGTAACCAGAAAAGTTAAAGGTGAACTAGGAGAACCAGTCCTGCGTACCAAAGTGGTCAACGAACCCAGTGGCTGAATTGGTTGCCCTTCAAATGCGTGCAGCAACTTATTACAAGGAGACAGTGGTGGCCTATCCAGATCAGACCATGTTTGATGGTTAATAAAAGTAACTGGGGAAGCAGAGTCTACCATTAAACACAAATGACGCCTCAGTTGTGGCAACTGAAGTAACGTATAGAAAGGAGGAACATCTTTAGTCTGCATTTGTGGTGCAATAGGAACCACTGCACTGTCTGTGCTCTCTGAACTGATCACTGCAGTTCTCCTGGTTCTGCAAACCTTAGCAATATGCCCCTGATGTTTACATGCATGACACTGAACTTCTCTGAATTTGCACTGGTCCCTGCTATGCTGAGAAGACCCACATGATGCACATTTGTACTGACCATGCAATTTGGGTGGAGTGGTTGAATTTTTCTTTGAAAACAGTGGTTTAGACTTAGGTTTGAGCTGTTTCAATCTGGGGTTTACTGCAGTTACTTGTACCTCATTTTTAGTGTCCATCTTAGCATGTGCCTCATTTTCTGCAGCCTCTTACATTTGTACCAACTGTAAAAGTTCATCAGCAGACTTCTTGACACTTACAAAAAGTAATTACTGAATACAATGTTCATTATTCAAACCCCATAACAAACTTATAGGCTAAATTAGATTCAAGATGCTCCCTGCTCCACTCACACATGAGAGCGAAGCGTTTGATCTTAGCCAAATAAGATTGTAATGACTTACCTGGTTTCTGATGGCAACTGTAGAATTTATAATGTTCAGCCCTTGGGAAAGTTGTTAAACTGTATTGTGCATTCAATTTAGCCTTTCGCTCTTGATATGACAAATCCCCTGGCCGGTCCGGTGCACAAAGACTGCATAAAAGTTTGAAGGTTTCACTCCCCAAGAAAGTACAAAAAGCAACTCGAGTAAGCTCACCCTGTAGCTGATCATTTGCTGATTGTATGGCAGGATTAACTAATAACCACTGATCAAACCATCTGGACCATGTATCCCAGTCTGTTTCTGTTAAAATCTTAAAGCTGGCTGAAGTTGCCATAATACTGTACAGTTCCAAATTGCTTACTTGCCTCCAATGCAGAAAGTCATAAAATGGTGTAATTCAGTAAGCTGAAGCTATGAAAATTTTAACCATCCTTGTCGCCAGTTTGTTGTATTTGGTGGCCAAAAATAAGTACTTAAACACATCAGGGTCTTGGTAATAAGAAAACACATCACACTGAAATCTAGGCCTTCTCTCTGTTTACTTTCATACAGCACAGATATAAGGGGAAAACTATTCTCAACACACACACACACACACACACACACACAAGAAGACTGACAGGAAGTAGATTTCTTAAAGCTGTACTGTCTAACATTTCTTAAAGCTGCACTACACATAACACTAGCCTCTTTAAAAAAATCAATAAGGACAATTTAGCAAGATAGAATAATCTACCTCTATGGTTATGGGGTTGCTTAGATCGATTAAAATGATGGTTCTACCCAAGTGTCTTTACACTTTCTCAATGTTACCTTCCAACATCAATACAAAATGGTTCATGACCTTACAGAGTTTAATTTCTAATTTCCTTTAGGCCAATAAGAGATGCAGATTTGTGTTCCATAGATTATCAAGACCTAAAGACATGGGTGGGCTTAATGCGCCAGATCACTATTGTTACATTCTTTCCTGTAGAATGACTCAAATATCAGAATGGTTTAATAGTCTAACTGGAAACGCCACGAATCCTGAGTGGCTTGAAATGGAATTGGAGTTAACAAAGAACCTTTCTGTGAACCTAGGATCTCCAATTTTTGCTAGGCCAGCCAAGCCTCTTAGAAATAAAATCCTTTCGGATAGTATCATTGTTCTGAGGAGATGGATCAACTTGTTAGACCTAAACAAGCATAGATCTAAACTTCAGCCCATTTTTCATAATCCTAATCGAACAGCTAAACGTCAAACTTTTGTGAATCCAGGTAGGGAGAGGAAAGGTATTAACAAACAAAAAAAAAAAATCAAAGATCTAGTAGAGGACAAGGCCTGCCTGTCATTTAACACAGCTGCACACAAATGTGACAACTTGATGAAGCGGACGCCTTTAATTGCATAATAAGAAGTATACAAGGATTGACTCCCCCCCCCAATATACATTTTTCGTTATTATTCGGGGCCCGGGCCACGGCGCACGCACATGCCAGGATCTGGTGGCCCCTCTCTGCCCCTCCCCTGACTTTCTGTCACTGTCCATACTGCCTACGTGCCCACCGGACCTCCACCCGGTGGGAGCAGGACTACAGACGGGTGGGCATCCACTCCTTTGGAGTGGAGCAGTTTCTCAGTCCCGCTCCAGCCCTCTCCCCGAGCCAGCACCCTGGCGACCCAAGGTCATTCCCGAACCCAGGTCACTGGCATAGTGTGAGGTAAGACACCAGCACCTCAGCCCTCTGCGCTACCAGGCCAGCCCTATAGGATTGACTTTTAAAGAAGGGGCTTATTTAGACATAAATACCCATTCTCAAAACTTCCTGGCATGCACACAGGCGAAGCCTAGAATTTCAAGCTTTTATAATTTACTTCTGACCTGCATAAATGGTCCAGATTTGCAGTGCATTGGGCAATGATGTTAACAGATGGGATTGGAACAAGATATGGTTAAACTCCATTAAACATTTAATACAGTTATGCTAAGTTAGTGCAATTCAAAACTACACATAACTTATATTATGCTCCTTTACAAATGAACAAAATGGGGTTGAGAGACTCTTCCCACTGCTTTAGATGTGGAGATGCTAACTGTGACTTGCTGCATATGTTTTGGTCATGTCCTGGAATGGCACCTTTCTGGGACAAGATTAAAGACTTCTTAAAGGACATCCTTTGGCGAAGAGGGACATTTAATGAAATGACTGTAATTGTTGGCTGCTTTGATGAATCAACATTATACAGTAAAAAGCAGCGATGTACCATTACTCTTATTTCAGTCTCGGCTCTCGGGTAGGAACGCTACACTTAAAAGATGGTGTGCGTTCTTCTAACCATAATTTAATGAATGGAAGATGGAGTGTTTGGAGATTTTGAGAATGGAGAGACTTGCTCATTTTATGCTAGACCAGGCCAATATCTTTAGTAAGTAAGCTTTCTAAAGCACTACTCCATAAGATCATAGAGCTATACAAACCTTAAAACAGTAAAAATATAAAATTGGCAATAAATACACCAAACCTTTAATTCTAAGTCACGATCTACAATCATTTCACACCCTCGGCTCAGTAGCCACACAGACCATCAGTAACATATTTCTCTTTCTAGATCTTTTCTTTCTTTTTCTTTCTCTATTTTCCTTTTTGCATAACCTTAGTGGTTTTTCTTTCAGAGGAACAATGTTTCAAATGTTAGGGGAGTAACGTCCCACAAATATTTAAAAAATTCATTGTTATAATTGTCTATTGTGTAATATGTTTTCAGGAAAAGATTTCTCTTTGTATCTATTCATGTCTGGTTTAGCGTTAAGTGATTATTGATGGGTTTTTTTTGTTTTTTTTTAATATTTATTCTGATTTTTTGATTTGTAAAATCATACGTCTGCCAGGCAACAAGTAGTAAGGGGTATAAAATGCTATACAGCATATCACCACCGGTGGAATCTATTTCTAGTGTTACAGTTAATCCAAGGCAATAAAAATCTACATATACATTGGAGTGTGCATCTGGTGTACATCTTAACTCTATTTGGCAATCTAAATACATGATATACCCTTTTCCGGATAGCCAATACTTAATCTAGTATCTGTCAGCATTCCTCATAGGACAAAAGAGAGGTCTTGTCTGAAATGAAGAAAACCCAGGGGTGTCATGTCAATTCAAACTGTGCAGAATTTTTGTTACATCTAGTTATCAATCATTCCAATTAATATAGTTCTAGCATTATTTTTTATCAAATCTTGAATGGTTGGTGGGGTATTATTTCTCCAAAGGTGTGTAATGGCCTTCTTAGCCGCTAACAAATATGTGAACAATAATGAACGCTTTGTGGGTCGAAGTCCCTCTGGTGGGACCACCAGTAGAACCAATTCTGGAGTTAGGACTGCCTCCGGCCCTAGCAGGTCAAGCAGGGAGTCAGTCATGTTGCTCCAAAATGGCCTCAACACTGGGCATGCTCAAAAAATGTGTAAGTGTGAAGCCATCTGCTCGCCACAGTTCCTCCAACAATTACCTATCGGTGGTGGTGGGGGGGGAGACTTAGCTAATTTTGCTGGTGTACTGAAGTACAGGGATCGGGCCTTCCAGGCAAATTCCCTCCAATATGGTACTAAAGAAATCCTAAGGGCTTTACGAGCATACTTCAGCCAGTACTCATAAGACACTGGGTCCAGTAATTCCCTGTTCCCAGGCTTCCAGTATTCCTTTAGATGGATCAGATACATTCCCCAAGCCCCTTATATAGTAGCCCTATTATATGTTGCCATATCATTCCTCTGAATGTAGTTCTAAACATGTTTAATAGCGGTAAAGGTTCACGGAGACTGTTCCTTTCAGGGCCTTTATGGATCAGGAAGGTCTGGACCTGCATATATCTAAAGTACTCTCAATTGGTCAAGCCATATTTGGCTTGTAATTGAGAAAATAGGATGACACTCTTAGCATCTAAGAATTGAAATATGAAGGAAAGGCCCCTCTGGCACCACCACTGGAATGTGTAGTCAATTCTGGCTGGTAAAAATTCTGTCTCAGTACTTAGTAGTTGCAAAAAGTAGAATACGGTTGATAATGAGGGAAGAGCCCCGATTCTGTACCAGATCTATAACATGTGTTGCATCCCCATATAGTAACCCCCCCAGCCCCGGCAGTGATGTAAGGAGGGCAAATATTATTTGTATCATGTCTTGTATCCCACTGATTGTGCATCCAATTTGTTTCTATATGACTTTATAATCTGTGTTCAACCAGTTCAGGATCATCCCCACTACCACTGCATAGGCATACTGGAGTATACTGGGGAGATTCAGCCCTCCTTTATCCTTGGAAAGCTGAATAATAGACCATCTAATGCATGGCTTACACCTGGCCCAAACAAATCTTGCACACATTCTAGTCCATGAAGTAAAATATGAGAGTGGAGGAACTATGGGAATTGTCTGGAATATATATAACAATTGCGGTAGGACATTTTTCTAATGATCTCTATTCTGGCATAAAAAGGACGCCGTAATTGTGTCCATCTGTGAAGCTCCGCCTCTATTTTGTGTAAGGGGTTCAAAATTTATAAAAAATTAATTTTGCATCTGTTGAGGTAGATTTATTCCTAAATATTTAATCTTCGACCTTCTCCGTTTAAATCGGAGTAGGTTCTTCAAGGTAGGGGATGGAGCAAAATTCCATGTAAAGACCGCCATCTTTGCTGAATTAATGACACAGCCCGAGACCCTGGCAAATTCCCCCAGTACTCTCCACACTGCTGGGAGTGTCCGCTTTGGTTCAGTGAGAGTGAGTAGTATATCATTTGTGTATTCCTTCTCTTCTACTCGAATTCCCTTAACCTCTCCTGATTCTCTAAGTGCTACTGCAAGAGGCTCGATGTACAAGGCAAAAAAAAAAAAAAAAAAAGGGGGGACATCCCTGCTGGGTGCCCCGTTCCAGAGTAAGAGGGGTTGAAATGGCACCGTTTATCCTTATATACACTGCTGGTGCATTGTATATGTTTTTTAACCAAGTTATCGTTTCATTTGGGAAGCCAAAGGAGGTCAGGACACTCCATAGAAACACCCATACCACTCTGTCAAAAGCCTTAAAGGCAACTAGGCCCACAAAAGTGGAAAGTAAAGAGCTCCTATTACATAAATCTATAAGATGAGTGATCCTATGTGTATTATCTGAGATCTGTCTGAACTTCTCAAATCCTGCTTGGTCAATGTGTATCACTTCTATGAGTGATCTCTCCAGGCGTTTTGCCCAAATCGCCATATAAAGTTTGTAATCACAATTTAAAATTGAAATTGGCCTGTAAGACTCTATTGATTGAGGGTCCCTCCCTGGTTTCAAGATTGCTGAAAGTACTGCATATGACCATGAAGCAGGGTGAGGGGCTCCCTCCTGTACCTCTAGAAAAGCTCCTCACATAACAGGGACCAGGTGGGGGAGGAATGCCTTGTACCATTCAACAGGGAACCCATCAGGTCCCAGGTATTTCATGATTTTGGCTCTGGATAACCCTCTCCTAATCTCCTCTTCAGATATAGGGGTTAATAAGGAGTCCCGTTGTTGTTGGGATAGTTTCCAGATGTGAAGGGGGGGTCAAAAAGGCCTGAATCCATTCTTCTGGGGCAGGGGGATGGATCTGCGAATAATGTTTTGTAAAACTGTCGAAATACCTCTAGTATATTGGGGGTAGTTCTGGCATATCCTCCTGTCTGGTGATTTTTTATTTTGGGAATACAGGCCATCTGCCTGAATCCCCTTGACCTTTTTGCTAAATTTCTAGACCCTCTGGAACCCCCTTCATAATAAAACTTTTTCAGGTAAAAATAGGAGGACTGGACCTTTTGGTCTAATATTTCTTGAAGTTCTGACTTCAAGGAGCGGATTTCCTGTTGGATCTCCCCTCTGACTTCTCCTCTCCCACCCTAATGCAGCTTGCTCAATCGTGCTTGCAACTGTAAGAAACGGGCATCTGTAAGTTTTTGCTTCCGAGAAGAATAAGCTATAATTTCACCCGACTACTACCTTCAGGGTATCCCAAATTAAAGCCGAGGGCATCTCTGGAGAAAGGTTATGTTGTATAATTTAGGGGATATGCCAAGCCATTTTATTGCCAAATTCCTGATCCCTAAGTAGTAGGAGATTTAAGTGCCACAGAGTGGATTTCCGGGGTCTCCCTAAATCAATTTTCAGTAGAAGGGGAGTGTGATCCGACAATGACAAATCACTTACCCTTTATGCATGCTCTATGGATAAAAAAAAGTAGTCTATTTGAGAAGATGTCTGGAATCTTGGAGAAACAAATGTGAAGCCCCCTCTTGATTGGTAAAAATGTCTCCAGATATCTATCTGTCCCAAAACAGGTAACTGAGTCTTAAGCAGTTTCTGGGCAGGAGTGTTTCTATGCTTCTGGGGGTGAGATGCGTCAAGTGGGGGGGATACTGTCACATTAAAGTCACCCCCTAGTATCAGAATTCCTTTTGGTAAATCTGCCAACTTATTAAAAAAAGTTCTTAGTCTTGCAGGGGGAAAGGCCAGGGAGATCTATATACACTTCCCAGGGTCACCTCAGTATCAAACATCTTTTCCTGTGAAATCACAAAACATCCATTTGGGTCTATTTCTTCTCGCTCTGCCACATATGCTGTTGCAGACGAGACCATAACTGCTACCTCTCTTCTCTTACTGTTATTACATGAGGAAGAGATTATGGAATATCGACCACCTTTCTCCTTCTTATAATTTTAAATGTTCCCCTACAGAAAGGCAGGTCTCCTGCAAAAAAAAAAAAAAATTCTACCCCTTGTCTCCATATATATTGGAAAAGTCTAGAATGTTTCACTGGAATACTGATCTCATTACTGTTTAAGGATAGGACTTTCACTGGTACTGTAGCCATATTTACATAACATTCACTGTGTCATTTTGAGAATTCCACTGCTCCATGAGTGCCCTCCTCAACTCTAGATTCTCTTCCTGTATGGGGTTGTTACCGCTACCTTCCATGTGCCTGGATCTTCAGTAATTCAGCACCAGACTAGACTGGTCCAGACCAGAAGTCAGCGAACACGTCCCAATTACGTTACTAATTTGGTTTGCCCAGAAAAATGTAAGTTTACTGTACCGAACAGCTAGATTCCCCAGGCAGACTAAATTATTTTTCCCCTTACTATGAACCTTTTTGGTAAATTTTTAACTCTATTAGAATCATATGGCAACAGTGCCTTTTTAAAACAAAAAACTAACCACAATATTCTAACCAATGTAAACAAAACGAGTATGGTGGGTAATGGATCCTTGTTCTTATAGGAACATCTTCAGCCCCCCCCCCCCCAAAGTGGGATTACAGCAGAATGGGCACAAGAGGTTTATAAACTCATTCTTAGTAGTAACAAAATTAGGCAGCCATCTTTTGGTGCAGAGGGGTTGACACTTTCAAAAGAAATTCGGCCAAAAAAGCTTATCAAGTAAGTAAAAGGGAGTTATTTCATTAATCTAAATAAGATTGTGTGAACTACATTTCAAAGTGATATGACAAAACTTATGTTACTTTGGTCTTTTTCACAGAAATAACCCAGTGGTTTCAAACACATTTTTCTGCATTGAACAAGAATATATAAATTAAGGTATGCAGAGTGCTTTTTTGTTAATGGGGATTTATTTCACATACCATTATATATTTTTCAAGTTATGTCATACAGGAAATGATAAAATAAGTATTATTTTGGTTATTTTTTAGGAAATTTTATAGTACCTCAAAGCACATTTTTGCCTGCACCAAATGGAATATACTGATCAAGGTATGCAGAGTACCTTCAGTTACAAAGTAGTACAAGTTATTTACTAACAGTAAGAAAAAATGACTGCCAGAGTGACTGTTTCATTTTCTGTTTTGTATATGTTACAGAGATTTGGAAGTTATTTCTGCCAACATTTTCACAGCAGTATTAAGTTACATTATTACTGAGGTATGGGAAAGTGCCAAGTAATTATTGAAGTTACCTTAAAAAGCGTATTATAAATTTATATGACAATAATTCTACTTAAGTATGTTTAAATTGATTTACAGAAAAATTAAGAAAACAGCATTTACAAGTTATATCCCCGTGAACAAGCCCATTCAGTGGGTGAAACGTAGGGGACTTTTCAAAATAAAAAGAAACTACATTACAGAAGAATTGTCTTTGAATTTTTCAAGGGCCCCCCCCCCCTCCATTGTTCACAATATTCTAACCCCAGTAATACTCAGGTATTCATAACTTTCTGCAGTAAGTCTTCTAGGTAGGACTGCCTAGAGAGAATAGAACACATGCAAATGATGGAACTCTTTGCATGTGGCAACTTTTCAAATGCTTCCCTATACTAACTGCCAATGTTCTAAACTCCTCAGATTTCACTCTCCGCCTGAAAAGTCTGGTCACTCGGAGTGTCGCACTTCTACTTTCCATTCTGACGTGAAGAAACTTATAAAATACTATAAGTATCTTTTTATTTCATTTGCTTCCTTATACTTATTGTTTATTGTTATTTAACTTAGTCTTAACATTATTTAGTTAATTTTTGGCGGTTCCTCTCGGTTCGGTATAACTGGGACTAAACCAGGTTAGCTTTTACTTTAGTCGGGATTTTCTAACTAAAAAAGCCCCATTCGTTTTATAAATTTTAGTTTAAAACTTTGTTTTTTGTAACCGCTTTTCTCGATTACTGAACCACTAATCCCGGTTCGTTTTGTTTTCTTTGGTTCGGTTCCATCAGTTCCTTATCGGTTCTGAAACTGACCACAACTGCTAAGTTTTATTTAAAATTCATATCTGACCTAGCGGTTTACATTTTTTTTTTTTTTTTTTTTAAATCAGTACTGGTAAAAATGTCACAAAAAACTAAAGAAAACCGGTGAACCCGATTTTAAAAATTGTTCACAATGTGGGGAAGTCTTTGCCAAGGCAGATAAACACAATTTTTGTGTAGCCTGCCTTGGATATGAGCATCTTAAGGAGGAATGTGATATCTGTAAAACATTCCCTGAAAAAACTGTTGAAAAATGCCTGGAACGGCTGAAAAAGAAACTTCCTCCACCCAGGGGTCCCTCTGGCTCTGACCAGCCAATACCCCTTGTTAATGTGGGTGAAACCACTTCTGCTACTGCCTCTACCCCTGAGACGGGTGACAAGGGCACCAAGAGGGCTACTGAACCGGCTGACTCCCCGGTTCCCTCTAAGAAATCAAAAAAGTTAAAGCACACAGAACCCCCACCTATAAAAAAAGGGACTTCTGTACCTTCCTCCACTATGCCTTCTCCCCAAGAAATTGCCCAGGCTTTCAGGGTAATTCAGGCATTACAAGGCCTACTGATCAGCAGCCACCTGTCCAGACCCCTGTGGGACAGGTGGGCAGCACAGGCAGATCTTCCTTCACAGAAGAGGAAGAATATAGTGAATGTGAGGAGGAGGAAGGGGAACCCATTGAACCTGAGGTATCCCATGAGCAGGAATTTGGCTCTCCTCCCAGAACATCCAAAGATTACTCCTCACATTTCACTTTTGTGAGGAAAATGGCTGATGCACTGGACATCACCACAAGGGAAGAGACTGAGGATAAAGAGGAGGTGGAGTACTAAGATGATGGGGCTAACCCCCACCCAGGGCTCTCGGTAGGATTTTTTGATAGGGGGGTCCGGGACTGGCAATGAAAAAAAAAAGGAGGGGTCCACAGCTTAAAAGTGGGAGTCCTCGGAAAATTTCCAGGGGTCTCCATTCAAATACATGGGAGCCACACCCCTGTGCCAGCACTGCTTTTACTGTAGTATTCTGCAGAAAGCTCCATTAGTTTCTGTTGGGGCATTTTAATCTACATTTTTTTATGTTTCAGAGGGTGTGTTCAAACAAATTACGGCCACTGCTCAACTAACAAGGGCTTTGTTAGTTGAGCAGTGGCGCCGTAATTCATAACTCCCTCTGTAACATAAACAAATACCTAAAAAGTGACTCAGGGCTTGGTGGTTGGGCCTCGGTACTTTAGCAAAAAATTCCACATCCCAAGCGCAAAAATGAAAGGAAGGATTAGAGGCGCTAGGTCCTCGAGAGCCCTGCCACCAGAGCCTCTTCCTTCCTGTCAATAAGTTTTTCAAAAAAGATTCTCTGAAACTACTTCAAACCTCTAATTCCATCCCCCCTCTTGACAAGAGGATTGACAAAAATTATCAGATCAAGAGGGAAGGGGCAGAGTTCCTCTTTTCCCATCCAGACCATCAAGGGGTTGTATAGGCGGCTGCCTGTGATCAGGCTAGGGTCCCTCTGGCTTCACATCCACCAGACAAAGACTCTAGGAAAACAGACAGTATGGCAAAGAAGGGGCATTTGTCTGCTTCTTTAGCCATACGACAAGCAAATTTTCAGGCCTATGCTGCCCAGTACCAGAAGTCCTTGTTGCAGTCCGTTTTTGTTATGGCTCAGAAAGCCCCATCACCCCTGTCTGACGACCTAGCAGAAACTGCTAGGTTTGGACTAGAGGCGGCTAAATACCAGTTCCAAATGACTGTTGATACAAATGACACTGCAGCCAGATGGATGGCAATCATGGTAGCCTAGAGGAGATTTGCCTGGCTAAGGGCCACAAATCTCACTGAAGACACCCAGTCAAATGCTCTTAATTTCCCTCTAGAAGGAAATGATTTATTCGGGGAGTCAACAGTGGCCTATATGAAAAAGGTGGATGAGTACAAGGCCACATACAGAAGCAACTCTAATAAAGAGAAAGCTTCACCATACACCAGGCCTTATGGAAGGAGGGTGCTGGGGCACGTCCTTCCACACCAGGCCCTTTTTCAACCAGTGGCCACACCCCAGTACCAGCAGTACCCACGACAAGGGTACTTCAGTAGCAGGGGTTGAAGGGGCTCTAGGCGAGGGTCACAGGCCCAGCCTCAGCTTCACAAGCAAAACAAACCCCCTGACGTGCCTGCACAGACTGCCTCCTCCCTCCCTGTCAGAGGCAGACTGTCTCACTTCCTCCAAGCTTGGCTAAGCATCACCGAAGACAAGTGTGTCCTGGACGTAGTGAGTCAGGGTCTGTCTCTGAACTTCAAATCACTTCCTCCTCAAAAAAACAGGGTTTTCAGTTCACCCTTTCTAGCAGAAAAGAAACTCCTGGAGGCAGAGGTTCGAAACCTGCTGCTGCTAATGGCAGTAGAACCTGTCTCAACCCACCTCAGAGGAAGGGGTTTTTACTCGAGGTACTTTTTCACCACAAAGAAAAATGGGGAGTGGCATCCTATATTGGACCTCAGAGCTCTAAACAAGCATCTGGAAAAAACAAAGTTCAAAATGGTAACTTTGGCATTGATACTGCCAACACTCCAAAAAGGGGACTGGTTGGCATCATTGGACTTAAAATACGCCTATTTCCACATCCCCATAAGGGAGTCCTACAGAAAATATCTCAGGTTTAGACTCCCATCAGGCCATTACCAGTTTTCAACCCTGCCTTTTGGTCTTTCTTTGGCCCCAAGGGTGTTCACAAAGTGCCTGTCAGCAGTGGTGGCACACCTTCGAAGGCAGGGGGGTCACAGTGTTCCCGTACTTAGACGGCTGGCTGGTGGTAGGAAAATCATCAGACCCAGTCAGACAATATCTACAGACCACCCAAGGGCTCCTGGAGTCTGGAGATCCTGAGCAATCACAAAAAAATCAGTCCTCATTCCTGCACAAATCCTGAAGTTCATAGGGGTAGAGATCAATACCCTAAAAGGCAGGGCCTACCTGCCTCTGGACAGAGTCAGAAATCTCCAGCTGATTGCAAATTAATTCAGCTTGCACAAACACAAAACAGCAAGGCAGTTTCTACAGCTACTGGGCCATATGGCTGCAGGTTCCCAATGAGGGACATCCAGTTCCACCTCAGGGCTCACTGGAGTCAGAGGTAAGACCCTCTTTCAAAGCCCATCCCAGTTACAAGGACTTTACTACAAGCACTCCAGTGGTGGAAGGACGAACCCAACCTAAGAGAGGATGTTCCTTTTCAGAGAGAGTCTCCATCAGTTGTTCTCACAACAGATGCATCTCTCCTGGGTTGGGGTGCTCATTTAGGGGGATCACACAACCCAGGGTATTTGGTCAGCTGCAGAGTCCCTCCAGCACATAAACTTGCTAGAACTCTGAGCTGTGTTTCTAGCACTAAAAGCTTTTACAGCATTGGTGCAAGGAAAGGTGGTGCAAGTCAAAACAGACACCACCACCACAATGTACCACATACACAAGCAGGGAGACACCAGGTTGGGTCCTCTCTGCACAGAAGCCATGAAAATCTGGACCATGGCTTATTCTTTGGGAGTATCCCTTCAGGCAATCCATCTGCCAGGAAAAGATAACACCCTGGCAGATGCCTTGAGTCAAATCAACCACCCCCATCACGAATGGACCCTGAACAGGCAAGTGGTGCAAGTGATCTTCAGGAGGTGGGGCACTCCAGAGACAGACTTGTTTGCATCCCACCAGAACCACCACATGCCACAGTACTGCTGCAGGCCACCAGATCGGAGTACACTGCCTCTGGATGCCCTGGCTCTGGACTGGTCAGGAAAGCACCTGTATGCTTTCCTCCCTTTCCCCTGGTATTCAGAGTACTGCTCAAGCTCAGATCCCATTCGGCATCTCTAATCTTGATAGCTCCAGACTTGCCCAGGCAGCCATGGTACTCTTCTGCTCACCATGACTGTAGCCAAACCAATACACCTCCCTTGGAGGCACAACCTGTTAACCTCCAACCAGGGAATCCTGCTGTACCTGAACCTCAGGTTTCTCAATCTCAAAGCTTGACTCTTGAGGACCTAGAATATGCTAATTTACACCTCTTTAAAGCAGTGTTAGACACTCTGAAAGGGTACAGGAAACCCTCCACTACGAAAACCTATTCTTCAAAATGGAAAAGGTTTTCAATCTGGTGTTCAATTAGAGAACTGGTTCCAGTACAGGCTGGTGTAACAGCTGTTCTCGACTACCTTTCTCATTTACATTCCCTGGGGCTGCAGCCCAGCACCTTGAAGGTTCACCTGGTCGCAGTATCTGTTTACATTTCTGTTATAACAAAGGCAACAATGGCCTCAGAACCTATCTTTAGGAGGTTCTTTAAGGGTCCAGCCCATTTCCATCCCCCTCACAGGGAACCGGTGCCAGCATGGGACCTCAATGTGTGCACAGCTAAGTTCATGGGACCTCCTTTTGAGCCCATCTCTTCAGCTCACCTAAAATATGTCACATGGAAAACAGTTTTCCTAGTGGCAATTACCTCTGTAAGAAGAATCAGTGAGCTTCAGGTTCTCTGCATTGAACAGGACTACATTTCATTTCATAGGGATGAGGTAGTCCTGAGGACAAACAGAAAATTCCTCCCCAAGGTGGTTTCCGAGTTCCACCTTAACCAATCCATTACCCTACCTGTCTTTTTCACTGAACATTTCACTTCTGGCGAAAGAAGACTTCACAGTCTGGATGTCAAGAGGTCTCTCAGCTACTACATGACAGCCACTAAGGACCATAGGCAGGACAGAAAACAGCTGTTCCTGACTTATGGGCATGTGGGAAAGGGTAACCCAGCATCAAAAAGGTCCATTTCTCGATGGATAGTTCAATGTATTCAATTCTGTTACAATAAAGCTGGTAGGAAACCCCTAACAGGATTGAGGGCCCACTCCACAAGAGGGACAGCTGCTACCTTAGCAGCTGCCAGAGATGTCCCACTGGTTGATATCCATAAAGCAGCTACCTGGAAAACAGTATACACCTTTAAGAAGCACTACAACCTGGATATTCAATCTAGGGGTGATGCTAGATTTGGCACAGCAATCCTGCAAAGTCTGTTTCCAAAATAAAGTTCTGTGCCCACCTCCAGTGGTACTGCTTTATAGTCTGCAGAAAATTATGAATACCCAAGTATTACTGGGGTTAGAAGAAAAAATTAATTACCATAGTAATCTTGTTTCTCCCCAGTGATACTCAGGTATTCATAACTACCCACCCTGCCTCCCCTTCCAGAACCTTTAGCCTCTACACTTCTGCATGCTATGCTACCAGAAATACTGTATATGTGTGTGTGTGTGTATATATATATATATATATATATATATATATATACATACACACATACCACACACTTTTGAGTACAGTTCTGGCAAACAGGGTTCACATGTGTTTACCCCTCTTTTTCAGGTGATTCTGACATTTTGGGGGTTCCTTGTTGTGTTTCTTCCTCCAGTTGGAGGTTTTTTTTATTAAGGGCTTTATGGGTGTTTAAATTCTTTATTATCTTAATTATATTAATCATTAATACTTCTAGTATTAGGGTTCCAAGGGCCTACCTTTCCAAGCATCTAGGAAATCTGAGGAGTTTAGAACACTGGCAGTTAGTATAGGGCAGCATTTGAAAAGTTGTCACGTGCAAAGAGTTCCATCATTTCAATGTGTTCTATTCTCTCTGGGCAGTCCTACCTAGAAGGCTTACTGCAGAAAGTTATGAATACCTGAGTATCACTGAAAAGAAACAAGATTACTATGGTAAGTAATTTTTTCTTACTGCATATTGTGTTCTATACAATTCTTTCCTTTCATGTTGTGCATATCTTCTAGTTGTAAAATCTGTGACTTCCAAGGCAGGGGAGGTTGGCTGCAGCCTCCCTATATCTTCCAAGGAGACCCTATCCCAAAATAGAGTCCACATAGAAGAGGAGGTATATTCCAAGTTAACCTCACTCGGGGCCTCCTGGGAGCCCTTATGGCCCCAAATAAAAATCAAAATTAGGTAAAACAAAAAAACCTGTATGGGTAGGGTTAAGAGAAACACCCTCATTTTCAGGTACCCAAACCAACTTTTCTTTGCCCTGACCTCCGCGTTATCTGAAGGTCAGCCCAAAATTATTAATAGATTGGACCTTAAGGTTTAGCAACTTCATTTAGTCCAGTGGCCCCAATGTACAAGGCCTTTGAAGAAAAAGGATATTTTTCTTTGTTAATACGTATATGGCGACCACACAATCAATTTGAAGCCAGAAGAACAAAAAAAATTATTATATTAACTATGTCAGTTGTCCAGGAAAAATTAAATTTAGCCATTGGGTCACCAATATCCATAAGATTCTTAACCAAGTCCATAACTTTCGAACATAATAATACAGTTCGATCTTACTCATTTTATGCTAATCCCACAGTCACGGAGACTCCATGCCCCCTTTGGAAAAGTGGTGATTCTGTGGGGGGGGGGGGGAATAGGGCTAGGCCTCCACTGTAACCCACCCTGACAATGGCTATGCTTTGCCCAAATATGGAGGGCTTATAACAATTTACTACCCAGAGCTCAGGGTAGATGAGCAGGATAAACCCCCGCTCTCCCTAAGGAGGACTCAGCCCATCATCCCCCCTCTCCCAACTTTACACACCTTGAGCCTGTTAAGTTAACTTTCAGCAGGGGAAAGAAAATTCCTCTGAGTCATGGTTCTGGGCCTCTCAGGTCTTCTGTGGGGATTCCGTTCATCTGTATGCTGCAAGGACCTGCTTCAGATCTCAAGAAGCACTGTGTCCCTCCTGGGGGTTCCTAGAGACCATCTGCCATCTCAGAGGATGCTGGGGGGCCCCCGTTGTTGCCTGTGTATGATCTGGGAAGTTGAGGCCTATTCTAGATTGTTCCATTCTGTCTTCTTGCGCAGTTCGGAATTCCTTCTTTCCCTCCGGTAGATTAACCACCAAACGTGCTGGATAAGGCGTGGAAAATTTATATCCAGCTGCTTTGATGACTGGAAATAGTGCTAGGTAGGCCTGTCTTAATCACATGGTTTTGGGGGCATAATCGTGATCAAGATAAAATCTGGTTTGTCTGTATAACACTTCAATTTTTTTTCCAAGCCACTAAAAGTACCTGCTCTTTGGTTGCGTAATTGTTAAATCCAGCAATAATGGATCGAGGTGGGAGGTTGGGGAGGTAGGTTTGGGGTAAGGGCTCTATGGATCCATTCCAGTTGGAGCTGCAGGGATCAGGTAGTTCTAGTGCTGTTCTTAAAAGTACCTCAGTAAATTATTTGGCATTTTTGTCCTCAGAGCCCTCGGGAATACCACAGATTCGAATGTTCTTACATCGGGCCCCGTTTTCAGAGTCCTCTTAATGGGCTTCCATCTGCTCTTGTTGCTCTTTAAGGAGTTGCATCACATTTTCTAGATCATCTACCCTGTTTTCAGTAGCTGTGCCCTGCCTCGCGACCTTATCCATCCTTTGCTCCAGCTGCATAACATCTCTTCTAAGTTCTCCGTATAAATCCTTCGCTTCAGCTCAAAAGGATACCAATTTCTGGTAAATAGTATCTAGTTTCAGTTTTTTGTTTTTAAATTTGGCTGTTTTCAGGGCGTTTTTTGCAGAACCCCGTCTCGTATCTGCTGGTGTCACTGTCCACTGGGCGCAGGGCTCGGAGGCCTCCGAGTCTGATTGGTCACCCATCTCTTCCATCCTAGCCCTTTTTTTGCAGGACCAACCTAACCAACTTAATCTCTCTCGGACTCAGCGAAATATCTTGGTTTATGTATGATTTTAAAAAAATATATAGACCAGTCAGAGAGGGTTTAAGGCAAAGGTCAAACGGTGCTCATGGTCTAGGCTGCCATTTTTTTGAGGCTGGAACCGGAAGTGGTGATTATTGATGTATTTGATGTATTTTGAAGATGATTGGTTAATATACTTTCAGTAGAATTTTATTGATAAAAAACGACAAATCTGATGCATCACACTAGTTACACTCTTGACCTCAGCGTGCTTGCCATTTATCTACCCTTTGGATTCTTTAATCTAACCTATTCTTTCCACACATCTGGTTAAGTGTTCCCCATCCCTATGTCACCCATCCTCTTCACTAGTCATCTATGTGGCGCTGAATCCAAGGCGTTGCTCAAGTCCAGAAACAGGACATCCACTACTTGGCCTCATCCACTGCCTGAGACACCTTGCTGAAGAATGTTATGAAGCTCATTTGGCAGGACCTTCCCTTCACAAACCCATCTTACCTGCAGTCCTGGAGACTGCATTTCTCAGGAAGTCTACCAACTGATCCTTGATAATAGTTTTAAGCAGCTTCTCCATTATGGTGGTCATGCTAGCCAATCTGTAGTTCCTCTGTTCCCACTATTATGAAGAGATACAGTACAACGTCATCCACTCTGTAGTCCATAGGGATCACTCTAGTCACTAGTGAGCTGTTGAGCAGGTCTGCCAAGTGTACTGCCAAAGCCTGCCCCCACCTCTATCAACACGCTGGTATGCAACTTATCTGGTCCTGGTGACTTACCCACCCTGAAGCCTAATTAAGGCTTGAGCAGTGACCTCAGTGACAGTCTCCATCTCCATCCTTAGCTCCTTCTCAGCTTAAAGGGATTTTCCAATCTAGGGAGCTACTCACTGTGGTGTGGTAACTGCCCTCCACGGTAGTCGTTCTAGCCAGGTTTGAAATAATGTCTGCAGCCCATATTGTAGATATTTTCTTCATACATTAGTTTTAGCATCAGCTGCCCGATGCATTTTCAGAGCTCCAGTCCAGCCGCCACGCGCTCAAGCACATAATGATGTGACCAGGGGAACCTTGGGGGGCGTGCCCATTGAAATGAATAGAGCTGATTTTGTTCATTTTAAGATAATGAATGGCTACTAACGGATTAATGAAAGGCACCACTTGCTTAACATGATTCTTGTTAATCAAGCGGTGCCTTCATATCAGTTAGTGGCCATTGTGATCTTAAAAATGAATGAAAACTCTTCTTCATTCATTCAGTAGGTACACCCTACGCTCTCCTGGCACATCGTACGTGCTTGCCGTGAGGGCATGACAGCTGGACTGGGGCTCAAAAATGCTATTGGGCAGTCGATGCTAAAACTAATTTATGAAGAAAATATCTACAATATGGGCTGCAGACATTATTTCAAACCTAGCTAGAATGACTACCACGGAGGGCAGCTACCACACCCTGCACGTGGTAGCTGCCATCAGGTAAGTCCGAACTTAGCTTTAAATTCTGCACTCTGGCAGTGGTCCCCTATCTTCTAGCATGCATACTGAGCAGAAGTATTTTTGTTCCATCCTTCTCGACCCATGCCCACTTCTTTTTCAGCCTTGCAGTTCTCCTACTTTTTCTCTTCTCTCGAACATACCTAAACAAGGCCTCATCATTTTTCTTCACCCCTTTACTATTTTGAGCTCTGCCTCAGTCCTTCTAATTATATAACTGGCCTCCTTCAGTTTGCTAAGGTAGGTATCTCTAGCTGCCTCTGTCTGTTCAATCTGGTATTTTCTGAAGGCCAATTTCCTGGGCTACCTCGCCCACCTCCCTGAAGAAATAGGTTTCCTTTGCTTCTTCCTCTTCTCAAACTGCCTCATAATACTTTAGATACCTCCTGGATTCCCTGTTTAATGGCATTACATTTATTTTCCACCTGTCTAGTTGGCCTGTCTCTTTTTTTTTTTTTTTAAACTCTATTTATGCTCCATACCTTGGGGAACTCTCTCATGCAACCTACGCGACCACGAGCTCTACCTCCTTGCCTGAAGCCTCTCACCACTCCTGCATCATCTCAACAGATCCCCCGGCTCTGCACCCTCCGAAGTAGGGCTGCCCTATCCGCCCAGGGTGCTCTATCTGTAAATCCAATGTGTCAGTCTGGGCGGGCGGCTGTGGTGAGGAGAGAGCCCGGCATTTGCAGTGTGGCTCGGTGGGGCATGGTGCCATCGTCTATCTCAAGGATGGGGATTTTTCCTTTTTCTGTCTCCCCCTCCATTGGCCTGGCAGTGCAACGCACTCCAGCGCGGAGCATGCATGCTCCTGCGCATGCCCACAGGAGTGCCACCATGGCCAATCCCCTGTTGCCTGGATTCCGACTGCTTCTAAACCCCCAGTCTCCACTGGGGGTCACCAGATGGTGGGATCATCGTCCTCCCTCCCTCCCAGGAAAGTTGAGCAGTCCTCAAGATGCTCAATCTTTTCCTCCCCCGCCGACCCCCAAAGGCCCAAGTTCATTCCTGAACCTGGGTCACCAGTGTGGCGCGAGGTGTGGCATCCAGTGACTCAACCCTCAGTGCCACCAGGCCAACGTTGGCCTGTCTCCTTGAGTTTCTCCCCGAGCTCTTCCTTCATCTTCCTGAAGTCTGCATTTTCAGAAGTCTGCAAGTCCAGAACAAGAGTCTTAGACTTATGCCGTTGGGCCTCAAGAGCAATGCTAAGCCAAACCAAATTGTGCTGCCTGACCCAAGAGGATCCTCCACCTTTACCTCTTCCAGGTTGTCCCAGTCTGACAGAATATAGTCTAGTATGGCCTCATCCCTACTCTGCTCTTCCGCATACTGTGCTAGTAAACGGTCCTGAAATGCATCCATATGAGATTAGCTCCTACTGCATTTTGCCCCAGAAATGCTCTAGTCCGAATCTGGCTGTCAAAATCTCCTATCAGAGTAACTCCTGCTACTGCAGCATTCTTCCTGATCTCCCCTACTAGAGCCCTGTTCTCCTATTCTGGTTGGTTTGGTTGCCTGTAGGCCACCCCTGTTCAGTCAGCTGAAACCATAGAGATTCCAGTCATGGTCTGTATGGATCAACAGCTGATTACCTTGAAGAAGGAACTGCAGGCAAAGCAACACTAACCAAGGGTGTAGGCAGGCATACTCTCTGTACATGTTTGTGTACAGTTTTGTTGTGTACCTGTTGCACACCATATGCCTTTGTGTTGCCATTATCATTCTAATCAGGTGCACCTGAATAAGAAAGAGTAGGCCACTGAATAGTGCTCCTGTTTAAACTTCTATTGTTTAGAAAATAGATATGTGTATAACCTCTTTAGAGATTAGATGAGCTGTCTGAAAATAATCTGATTTGTTTTGTAATGGGGGAGCAGCTGGAGGGGGATATACATATTTTTTAATATGTTGGGGGGGGGGCAGCAGCTAGAGAGTGGGTGTACAAAATGGACATTTCCATCTGCACCCCTGACAATGACCCAAAGTCTGGATGGGACCCAGATAGGCACCCCAACCTGAACTTGCAGCATCTGTCATCATCAACAGAAGAGGAGACAGAGAAAGGAGGACACCTATGAGCCATTTGGTTTACCTTAGCAGTCAAAAGAGACAGGATCTACACACTGTGTGGGGCTCCTCCTGCTACAATTGAGGAAGAAAAGGACCTGGGGATCACAACAGATGAGGATCTGAAGCAGTGCAGACCCAACTGTAAAGTGGTTGTGCTACCATTTACAACACTGGCAATCTGCGTTTGGGAATGAGCCTATATTGTCAATGGGCCAAAAAGTATCATCTCCCACTGAAAGAGTGGAGGGGCAGGGTAGACACTGTTCATCAGATGGAATGAATCATGGTAAGTTTACGTCTTCAGAGAGAAACATTTCTGAAGAAATGGGATGACTGGCAACAGCACCTGCTAGCAGTGCCGGGTCTGCAGAAGTAGTACTAGCTAATGAGATAGGGGAAGACTATGGCTGGCTTTGCCCACCCCACCTTCCCTCTCAAATAGGTCCACTCCAGTCACCCATCCCCACCCCCAAAAAAACACCCTTTCTCACAGACTTCCTTTATGTGTAAGTAAAGTTTTATTCAGTTAAGTGCGCAATCCGTGAGGCTCTGAGCACTATACAAGTGGATAGGAAACATCCATAAGAAATAACATGAAACATAATAAAATAAGCAAGTTAAAATCAATATAAATAAAATATTGCAGCTTAGTAATTTTAGTTCTAAAAATGCTTTCCTTTTCCTAAAATGCTACATTTTTAGGCTCTGCTTGAATGCCTCCACCGATGGGGCCTCCCTCGAAGATTTTGGTAGCGAGTTTCACAACACCGGGCCTGCCACCTCAAACGAGCAGTCTCCAGATGACTTTAGGCAGGCCCTGGGAACCACTACGAGGCCATCAGTAGAGCAGCGGAGTGAGCGCCCAGGACAGGCAGGAGTCAGGAGGTCATTCGGGTACCCAGGGCCACCTGTCTGGCGGGGATAAAAGGCATATCTTGAACTTATCAAAGGACTACCAAATGGAATAAAGTATACATACACACACACACACACACACACACACACACACACACACACACCTTACTGGTTGCTGTTTAAATTTGTCCCTTTATTGTAAGGTGGGAGTAGAATTTGTATTCCCAGTTGATGTTACTTGTGCTTCATGTACAGCAGAGAAGGGTTAACACATTCACTCTACCGGAACTCTTTGAGAGTTCCACCACTTGTGTCCTGTATACTCTCAACACTGCATCCTGTGTTTTTCTAAGCATAATCAACATGCTGCAAACAAATGCGAAAACCTCATGAACTGTAAGTGCTACACACAAAGTATGAGTGGCAAAGTTGTTCAGCACAAAATTACCTTTCTAACAGTGCTATGCAGTCAATTCTAATCAATTTGGTTCACAAGTAATACAGAGAAATAGTGCTGATGACCTGAGAAGTGTTCAGGGCAAACAGGAAGTCCTTAGCTGCTGACTAAAGTCATTGTGGGAGACAAAGGGGATGATTTGGCTGCCAACTACAGGCGTTTTCCTGGAGGTAATGAGTTCTACTCACAGAATACTGCACTGAACTATGATAAAGCACTATACAATGACTATGCTAGGCCTGTGACCTTACTATCATGTGTAACTAAGCATTAATTCACAACAAAGTCAGGCTCTACTAGGGAATTAATGCCCAGTTGGGGGGGCCGCCTCATGCCTCCAACCAGGCATTAATTCCCTAGCAGAGCCCGACTTTGGAGTGAATTAATGCGCTTGTAACATGGCAAGTGGAAAGTAAGTAGTGTTTAAATACTATGTAACTTTACAATAAAAGAAAGATGAGGAAAAACAGTAGTTTTACTTGAGAAACTATACTTCACCTCTGTCCGTTTCAAACACTGTATAGATTTGGAAACGTGCACGTTGCACAGTGGACATACATTAATGTAGTGCCTGATAATTTATAATATGCAGAACATTTACATTAAGTCGGAAAAGAGAGAGAGAAACATGAAGATTTGCTACTTGTAATACAGCGTTCTAATGTTTTGCCCTCCATTGCTATATGCCACTCATGCATCACAGTACTGCATTCTGGGGGAGAAATGTGCAAGATTTGCATATTTAAGTATTATATTCTACTGCTTTCTGCACTGTACTCATTTCCGTTATGAACACTTACTTTACCATGCCTACTTGCAGTGATCGCTTCATTCCACGATGTCCTGAGCAAAGTTTTTCAATCACGTCGGTGGTGGGTGGGAAGGAGATAATCCAAGAGAGAGGCACCAATGAGCAGAAGTTTCATCAGCTCTCTCCCGACTGTGATCCAATTGCTCTTACTGAGGTCGGGCGCGAGCACAGTCTCCAAGGTAATTAAATTATTTCTGCAGCGCAACCCCGATTCAAGCTGTGGTCTAGTTCTTTAGCCCGATCCTGACTTCTCTACTGTGCCCTAGCGGGCATTACTAGGACATCAATCCCTGCTGCATTTTGTGTCAGGTATTGTCTTTTGGCCAATGTAAATACTGTATTGCAGCATCACATTTCTTGCTGTGTTACAAGCTTGTAAAACCCGTTCTGCTGTATGCATTATCTTTTATCAGTAAACATAAGTTTAAGAAATTCATCCAATAAAGATGCACTATGGAAACTGGGATACAGTATAGCACAGTGGTTAAGAACACTGAGCTGCAAACCTGGAATTAGGTTCGATTCCCACAGCTACCACCTGCATACTGTGTGACCTTCAACAGGTCACTTAACTTCCCTGTGCTCCCAGTATGCACATGGAAACAAGCATTGGCTTAATACATCTTTCCTGACCAAATATTGTAAGGGAAAAACATTATAAATGTCCAAATAAGTACCAAGGCCAACACAAACTGTATAATGATGCATAGTAACAAAATCACTCAGGTGGTGACTTCCCCGTCTGACTCCGACTCATCCTCTCAAGCCCCAAACTCCTTACAGACTTTCTCCAGCAGTCAGCCTGCCTCCTCAGATCACCAAACAGATAGGATTTCCCAGCAATGAAAATCTAAAGCTTAGCCAACAACTGCTTAGAGTTTATTACTCCAAGCTCATGAAAGCTAGATTGCACTGCATCAAATGGGAAAATAATGAGTAAGTAAGTAAGTAAAAGGAACAGTGCTAGCCAAAATTCTTAGGCGAAGCAAGACAGCTAATGTTATCACTGATTTGGTTTTTACTGCTATACAGATATAGAGAAATGGAATGATTACTTATATGCTCATCTTGACTTTCTGACCTCCTTTCACGGAGTTAATAATTTTTAATAAGACTTGTGCCATTATAACACCCGTTTTTGTGAATTATAATTTAATAATTTATTTATTTATTGAAATGTTTCACCAGAAAGCAGGGATCAACAAATTTCAAACTGGCATGCTAGTCCAGGACAACTGGCCTTGACAAAAATGGTTGTCCCCGAGTTCAGAGTGGCAGTCCAGTTCATTTCAATGGAAATTTTCAACCAATTTAATCGAAATAAATCTTAAAATGTTTTCTCCTCCTACCTCTACAATTAACCACCCTAATGCCCTCGATGGGCCTTACCTATGGAACCCTAATGTTGTTTCGCCTACCTGCTTGACAAATGTTTTAATGCACTAAATTACAACTTACCAATATGATATACAATAGCCTAATAACTACTGCTATGTGTAAACAGCCGAATACTGTATACCCATGATTACCTGTGTTATGTTTCTGCACTAAGTTCAATATGTCTGTACTAATATTCCCGGGTCGCCCCTGAAAAAGGGACCTTCAGGGCCCAGCGAGCCTACCGGTCATCAAAATTCAATAAATAAATAAAATAAAATAAAATAAAAAACTTAAATCTTTTTTCTTTTTATTAACTGTCTTTTTTTGTGTGTGTTTGTCTCTTTAAACCAGCTGGCTGCAGGCGCAGGACACTGGGCAGATCATCCCTTCCTTTTACTATTGTTACCGTCTTGTTCTTAATTTCTTTTTAATTTATTTGGGTGACTAGTTACATTTTTCCCCTTTAGTCTCTGCCAGGTGGCAAGTTTGGCAACACAAAGCCCAACTCCTTCCCAAGTCTCTTGACTTCTCCTTTTACTGCAGTTACTGTCCTGATCTTATTTTCTTTTTTATTTGTGTAGGCAGTTAGTTACACTTTCAACCTTTTACCTTCCATTTCTTCTTATTAATGCTTGGATGCAAGCTGCAGGTGTGGCAGTTCAAATAAGGACTCACTGTCCACAAAGCACCCACCTTTAGTTAGGCAGGGTAGTTACTTTAGTACAGATATGTAGAGTAGTACAGTTCTAGAACAAGTGGCTTGCTGCGGCTGGCTGACTGTCTGGCAACTAGCACACACACTCCCAGTCCATAGGTAAGTCAAAGAAAAAATAAGGGCAAACAGAAATAGCCTTGGGGTCCTTTAGTCTACTCTATTCTCCTTGTTTGCAGACAGTGTTCACTGGGAAAGAAGAGACAAGGCACTGAGCACTACTAGTACACCTATGCACTACAACGGCTAAATGAGTCAGAAAGAAGGTACAATGAATAAAGGCTGGCATTATAATTGTTTCTAGCCTAAGCCTATTTCATTTTTATTTTTCCTTTCCAACCCTACTGAACTTGGGTTGTACTGTGTCACCTGACCATACCAGTCCTTGGCAGATTCTTTCCCACAGTATGTCAGTATATCACCAGGTCACAGTGACTTTCAAAGATAAATAATTTTATGCTTCTGTACTATTTTAGCTGCAGTGCTTCACAACCCTTTCTTTATGTGTAGCTTACTTTTTTAGCAGCAATCACACAAAACCATGATTTCCAGTCACTCTCACCCAACTGCAGTGAAACAAGTCCTCTTCAAATTGTTTTGCCCTGATCAGTGGCATCTTTTTCTTCTTTGATTTTGTTAATTCGAAACTCCACACTTGTCTCTCTACGGTTTTTCCGACTGAGTTGGTCCTCCTTCTGCTTCATCATACTTTGTTCCAGTAAAGGTCATAAAGCCAGGATGTGAAAACACACCTCCTTCTTGTATCTTTTCTTTTTTTTTCCCCCCCAATTTTTAAGACCCTGACTGACTGTACAGTCCCCCAACCCTCACCACCGTTGAGTTCACTGGCAACTCCCCACCACCTCCTTCCACTTCAGTGCTTTCTCTCAGTGAAAAAACAACCCTTTTTTGTCCCCATAACTACAGTGCAGTCCAACTCCTCGACAGTAATAGCTGGCTGAGTAAACACGTTTTTTCCTTCTCAGATCCATGGACTGATCGAGACAGCAACCCCCTTCCCCAAACTAAGTGACAAAGTTAAACTCTCCCTGTATATTCATTTTCTGATTTCCCCTTTGTTCAGATTTTTCTTTTAAGGCTGCTTTAATTTACTTATATTTCTGCCAACCAAGACAAGTTGAGAGCTGACTTGTGGTAATAAAATATAGCTGTACTGAATCTGTGATAATTAGCGATATACAAAAATCATTCTGTCCGCTACATGATTCAGCAATGAAATGGCGCTATCGGTAACATGCTCCTGCTTCTGTCCCTGAAACCTCTCACCCCTACCACTGCCAATACCCAGGACTTACAGGTACTATTCCACATTGAATTCACTTACTCACCTGTCAGTCCTGGATCCAGCCACGCTTTTCTGCTGCTATAATGGGTGGAGAGGGATTGTGGAGGGTCCTGCTGAATCCTTTCTAACCGCATGCTGCTGCGCTCACTCCGGCAGATCTGGCGCCCACATTATTAAATCTTCGTCGCCTATATGACACACTGACCTGGCTAAGGAAGAATGAGGTGCAGCGGCACCTAGAGGTTGGTAGGCGCACAGCAGGCAAGCACTGCAGCAAGGGAAAATAAGCTCTTTGAGTTGGTTGTCTGTGGACAACCAGCTAATTCAATTGTGCTAGTCCGTCTGTAAATTCTTGTAGCCCGGGACGTCGGGCTATTGGATTTGTCGAACCCTGCCAGAAAGGCACACTGAGCAACAAGTTGCTTGTCTCCTGGGGCGACCTGGGGAGGGGGGGTAGGGAACAATGGGATAGAACACAGAGAAATGTTACAATGTTGGAATACAATTTGCTTACTTGCATACAATGAGAGCAGGAGAGATTACAGGTGGATAACATTGGCTAACAATGCAACAGTTAAGTATGGTAGATATGAAGTCACATATAGTAAATTGGTAACAGTTGGTGTCAGTTGGTAACACTGGAACACATAATAACTTGGCAACAATATGTAGCACTAGATTGTAAGCTGACTCAATAGTAATTGGTAGCCACTAGTGTAACATACATATTCAAGATTTACAGTGATTGGAGAGTAGAGAGAGGAAAAATGAAGAAGGGAATAAAAAATTGTGAAGGGCAGAATGGAAGAAGGGAAAGGAAATTTACAGAGAGATGCAGACAGAGCACAATTTTTGAGGCAAACACCAAGACGACAGGGTGGACTAAAGTGCATATAAAAGGAATATAGGGGTAGGTTGTAAGTGCTTAATTGAGTGTAGGGGTAGGCCAGTGTTAGGCTATGTTAACCAGAAGGGGGTTAAATAAGCCAATGCTATTTTGCGTTAACCCGTTACTGATCTTTAGAAGTACACCTGTTTCTCAAGCAAACAATGGCTAAACGACTATAGGCATGTTTGATAACATACTGGAAATTAGTGGCGATTGAATAAATAATCATTTTCCTTGCAACAATATTTATGTAGAAATTTTGAGGTTTCTAAATGCACAGCTGATTGGACAGAATGCAATTTTCAGTGCTGACCTCCGATGTTAGCCAAGCCCTTTGCAGCCATCATAAATTCAGAGTGACAGCGTTTTTTTTTTGTTTTGTTTTGTTTTTACTTTTTATTTATTGCATTATATCACAATACAATCACAATAAATGTATATTTTGTCAGGCATCATTCACAGATGTTTTTAGGAGCCATTCAATGGAACAGAATATCACGGCCTAAACAATCTTGTTATGGATATGGAGGAATGTCCAGATCTCTAATCTTTACAGTAAACTCACAAAGTGAAAAGAATAGCTGAACCCTACGTGGCTATGGGGATCAAATAAAATCAAAAAATGTAAAAATTCCAAAAATGTGAAAAACCTCAACCAGAGAGCTGATGTGACCCCAGTCCAAGTAGATGAAATCCAAACAGTTTTAGTGCCTGAATACAGTTCCCCATCACTAAGGCTTAATATTATAGTTAAACACTTCTGAATCAAATACTGCATCCATGTCAACCTATATTAATATTTAACTTTAAAGGTGAGAAGTTTTCCAAACAGAACAATAAAGACATTGCCTATCAACAAGCACTACAAAGTTCAGTCAGTATGGGTTGAAGAAATCACTGAAGACTGCTTCAAACTCACGAAGTGAAAAGTGATCCAGCCTCCCCACACTTCATGTAGTGGAATCATGAACTTCGGCTTCTTTGGAGCCCAGATCCTCCTCCTAGGACTTGCTAGATGTCTCGAATTCCTGTTAAATTAGATCCACCCTCCTGCCTGCTTCTCTCGGGTTGGTGAACTTAAAAGTATGAGCCGCACAAAAGATACGTAGGCGGGCTGACATTAACAGAGTGTGGACTACACCCAGCGTGCGCAACCGGGCTCAGATGCCATCAAACTTTTTGTGTCTCGCCCGGGTTGTGTATGACAGGTCAGGAAATAAAGGTACAGTCCAGCCAGCACAATTCAATTTTTCAGTTGATCATGCTGCTTACAGCATCCCGTCTCTAATCGCAATCCCACTGGTGACCAATAGGACAGTCTGTGGTTGGTGTCCCTGGGTCGCCACCGATCAATGGGAGATCTGGTAAACCCGAACCAAATGGGAGAACAGGTCAGTCTCCAAATGTAGAGCCTAGGGGAGCCATTGCCTCAGGAAAGCCAGAAGGTCTGGGTTCTCTTGGCCCTCTGACAAGCCCACGATATGTACATTCCCCGCTCTCTACACATTTTCCAATGCCTCCAGGTGATACCACAAGTGGGTGTTCTCTTTTATTATTTGGGCAGTTGCAGTTAGAGCCTGTGTAGCTTGGGACTCCGCTGTCAAAGCTGTCTTGGATGCCCACTTCAATTTTGGTGTCTTGTTCCCCGATTCTCTGGAGGATACTTCCCATTTTGGCATCAATGGCCTGCATTGATGCCTGCAGAACTCTCCACAGGGGTTCCACTGTAGGCTGGGTGCATGCCAGTGCTGTGCCCAGGAGCTCCAGTGAGGCCTGATTTTTTGAAGTGCTCAAAGCTCTCTTATTAGTCTGCCCCATAGCTGAATTAGATATTATTTGGTTCCGTAGGGCCAGGAGAGTACAATGCCACCTCGATCTAAAACAAAAATCGTACTTTGCAAGTAGAGAATAAAGAAATTAAGCCTCTGGTGTGAGGAGCTGAAAAAGGCAAGCCGGTACCGTAGGTGTGCTCAATGGTGCCCCGTGACAGCGTGTTTTGACTTGACTACAGATAAGGAAGTACATGCTTATGCTAATTCAGTTTAAAGCACATACTTATGTTATTCTGAATAACAACAATAGTTTTCTACTATTTATGAAAGTGGGGACCAACCTGGACTATATGAAGCCCCCTCCAGTCTGGGGCCTGCTATTTGGGCACTAGGCTGCTGATGTGTGCTGTCAGGACGTGAACGTCATCATGATGTCATCACACAGCACATGGCACTAGTGCCAACATCAGAGCCAGCAAGCAGCTAAAGGGGGAAGCAAGATGTCAGCCAGCATGGCTGTAGGCATGGTGTCATGACCGAAGCATTAACAGTCCTCACAGAGGGTTGAACATTTGAGAAATGAAATATAAATGAATTTTAATATATGGATTCTCATTTTAATGCCATCAAAAAGTATATAAAAAAATCCTGGAGCGATAATACCACTGTTCCTGAGTGATAATATTATCATTCAGGAGCCATTATACTGTCGTTCAGGACCTGAACGACAGTATTATTACCAAAGATGAACACCGCAAATGCAAGTCTATCTCCCCACATCTTTCAAACGTGCCTTTCAATTGGTCGTTTTTCCAGTTAAAACATTTCAAAAACATGGCGGCAGATTCTTGCTCAGCGAGACGAGAGTACACAAGTCCACGGTGACGGTACTTCCCCGGTTCTTCCTTTTTTTATGTGTATTTATAAAGAAAATTGACTTACCTGGCTGATCCTGCACTTTCCTACCCCCAAAAACAAAAGGTAAGAGTAACAGAAAACAGAAGGTTTGCCGTGTGTGTGCGTGCGGGCGGGAGGAGACAGGCAGAGCTAGACAGTGTGAGAAGCTTTGGCAGTCGGCTATGAGCATGAGGTTCCTTCACTTAACAGCCGACCGCACAACAAAATTATTAAAAAAAAAAAAAAAAGTCGGGTCCATATATTAAAAAAAAAAAAAATAGGTAACTTGGCATTATTGGTGAGATACCATCTCGAGGTTCTGGACACAAGAACCTCTTGAGCTTCGCTCTCGAGGTTCCTACATGTCCAGAACCTCTCGACGTGTATTACTCACCAATAATGCCCAGTTACCTATCCATTATTTCATTTATACAGTAACTTGCACTGCAACTGACTGTGTTTAATCTGTTTCATTGCCATAAGCAACATTTGCAATACAGCACTAAAAAATGTTAATACTTCTTTGTAACCTAGAACCACTCTCATTAACAAAGCCCTGCAAATTAGGGGAGAAACGCTGGAGTACATGGTGAACAGAGATGTTGACTAAAATGAGGTGTTACTGGTTTGCAAAATTCTAAATAAATATACTGTGGCAGCACTACATCTCCTGTATGTGGCATGCATTGCTGCAGCAATTTCCAGTGTGTCCACACATGGTGGCTTTAAAGCACTGCTGGCCGGGTGCCTCCCTTCCCAATGCTTTTTTGCTTAATAACAACCCTCACACTCCTCCCTTTGCTAACTTCTGCCCTCACCTATCGATCCTCAGACCTGCAGATTTTTTATTTACATTTACCACCATCCCACTCCTCCATCTGTTAGCTTCTCCCCTTCCCCACCTATCCTAGTACCTGCAGATTCTGAATTTACATTTCTCTTCATACTGCTCCTCACTCTGCTGGCTCTTTATTCTTACCACTTGCTCTTAGTACTGGCAGATTTGTTTATTTGACTCTCTCTCTCCTGCTCCTTCCTCTGCTGGTTTCCTCCCTGACCCCCAATAGGAATTCTGCAGGGGGTGAAGAGTGTCCATACAAGAACGGAAAATGCCAGCAGCGATTCCAATCTGCACCACAGCAGCACCTCACAGTAGTCACATCAGATTGCCTCTGCAATGCTCCAGGACCCTTCCATACTATTCTGCTGCTGCCATATCAACTCTGCACTGCTCACGATGGAGCAGAGAGGTAAGTGTAAACAGGGCTATAAATGCCTTTTCAGGATTCCTAAGTCACACAGATTCAAGCTGGATCTAATGATAGAGCTCAGCACAACATGAAGTTGTTGCTGGAAATGCCTTGATGGAAACACAGAACGTAAGGACCACAAGGCCCATCCAGTCTGTCCATCTTTTCTACCTTATGAATGTGCCATCGGCCTTTACTCAGTCAATGGCCTAGCTATTCATACTCATCTGTATTGCTCCCTTATGCCTATCCTATGCCTGTTTGAAGCCCTGCACTGTATTCCTATCCACCACTTCCTGAGGTATGCCGTTCCATGCATCCACCACCCTCTCTGTGAAAAAGAACGTCCTCACATTACCCCTTAGTCAGTCTCCCTCTAATCTCATGCTGTGTCCTCTTGTCCTATTTTTCTTATACTGAAACATGTTAGACTCTTTCACCTTGTCTATGCCCTTAAGATTGTTGAATGTTTCGATCATATCACCTCTCTCCCTCCTTTGCTCTAGGGTATACATATTGAGCTCCATTAATCTGTCCGCATAGGTTTTCTGATGCAGTCCCTGCAGCATTTTGGTTGCCCTTCTCTGGACTGCCTCCATTTTGTTAATGTCCTTGTGTAGGCGCGGCCTTCAGCACTGCACACAGTACTCCAGATGGGGCCTAACCAGTGTCTTGTAAAGAGGGATGATTATTACCTCCCTCTTACGTCTAGTGATACCCCTACTAATACACCTCAACATCCCTCTAGCCTTACCTACTGCTTTAGTGGTCTGCTTGGATGATTTCAGGTCATCTGTGATGATGATACCCAAGTCTCTTTCTTCCCTTGTGATTGCCAGTATCTCCCCTCCCAACCTATAGGTAGCTTCAGGATTTCTCTTCCCTATGTCCATGATCTTGCACTTCTTTGCATTAAACCCCAGCTGCCACTCTTCCGACCATTTCGCCAGTTTATCCAGCTCTCTTCTCATTCTGCCCACCCCATCTGGATCATCTACTCTGTTGCAGATCCTGGTGTCATCTGCAGACAAACCTTACCCTCCAGTCCATCTGCAATGTCACTGATGAAGATACTGAAGAGTACTGGCCCCAGGACTGATCCCGGAGGTACCCCACTTGTGACTTACATCTCATCTGACTGTATACCGTTTACCACCACACTGTTTTCTGCCGCCAACCAGTTTGCCACCCAGTTGACCAACTTCTGACCCCCCCCGAGCCTACCCAGCTTATTAATCACTCTTCTATGTTGAACAATATCGAAAGCTTTGCTGAAGTCAAGGTAGGTGACATCAACTGCACCCCCTTGGTCCACCACTCTGGTTATCCAAAGAAATCTGAGAATAATTTGACAGGATGTTCCTGTTGTAAACCCTTGCTGTCTTGGATCCTGTGCGCCTATGGATTCCAGGTGTTGCACTATCCTTTCCTTAAGGAGTGCCTCCATAATCTTACCCACTACTGAGGTAAGACTGACTAGTCTGTAGTTCCCTGCCTCCTCCCTGCTACCACTCTTGTGTAGTGGGATCACATGAGCCCTTCTCCAGTCTTCTGGGACCTCTCCTGTGCTCAGAGACTCACTAAACAGTTCTGATAACGGCTTTGCTAGTTCCACCCTTAGCTCCTTTAGTATCTGGGGATGTATGCCATCAGGTTCTATTGCCTTGTCCACCCTGAGCTTTGCGAACTCTTGTAGGATCCTTTCTTTTGTGAAGGGATTTGTGTACACCTCCCTCCTTCCTGTGTCCATGGTGCTGAACTGTGGGCCCTGCCCTACCTTCTCCTCAGTAAATACTGAGCAGAAGTATCTATTTAGGATAGATGCTTTTACATGATCCCCTTCCTCACACGTCTCCTTATCCCCTTTGATCTTAGCAATACCCCCACTGGACTTTCTCCTTTCACTAATGTAGTTATAGAAAGTCTTGCCCCCTTCTTTTACTGTTCGTGCTAGTGTTTCCTCAGTTTGGGTCTTTGATTGCCTTACTGCCTTCCCTGCTTCCCTTAGGGAAGTTTGGTATGCCTCCCCATCTTCGTCCCGCTGCGTTCCCTTATATTTCCTGAAGGCCAGCCTTTTGGCTCTGATCTTTTCTGCTACTGCTTTTGAGAACCAAAGTGGTTTCCTCCTTCTTTTGCTCTTATTTTTCTCCCTAACACAATGGGATGCTGAATCAAGTATTGCATCCTGAATGCTTGCCCACTTTGCCCGTACCTCTTCACCTGTATTTCTGCTTGTTAGGGCTAGCTTAACTCTGTTGGGCATCTTATCAAAGTCATCTCCTCTGAAGTCCCATATTTTGCCTTGGAATGGGATGATTTAGTTCTAGTGGCCAAATTGAACCATATCATGTGATGGCCACTGGTCCCCAGGTGACCTTCTACCTGGAGATCTGTGATCCTTTCCCAGTTAGTTAGTACTAGATCTAGGATAGCCCTGTCCCTTGTGGGTTGTTGTAACAGTTGTTTGAGGCCCTCCCCCTGCAGGGAATCCACCATGTGTTCAGTTCTGCTGGATGTTCCTGCTGCTACTGACCAACCTGTATCTGGCATGCTGTAGTCTCCCATTATCAGAACCTCCCCTTTAGCTGTCATGTTTTGTATATCTTCCAACAGTAATGTGTCCATGTCTTCCCCTGGTTTGGAGGCCTGTAGACAACCCCAATTCGTATGGCTGTCTCATTTCCAGTTTCCAGGGTGACCCACAGTTCTTCTAGCTCTTAATGTGTACTCTGAATTTCTGCAGCTTTGATATTTTCACTGATGTAGAGTGCCACTCCCCCCTTTTGCACCTCGGTCTCTTCTGAACAGTACACAGCCGAGTACTGAAGTCTCCAAAGTGTGATTACTGGTGATCCATGTCTCGTTAATGGCTACTATGTCCAATTTATCTTCTGTCACTGTTGCCTGCAGGTCTGGGATCTTGTTTCCCAGACTGTGGTCATTTGAGTACATAATGTTCCATTGGCCAGATTTCAGTGCATTAGTTGTTGGGCGACGTCTGGCATTTCCCCCTGCATGTCATATGGGGAGCCAGACCTTTGTCCTTACCTGGTGATGCAAATGAACTACAAACACGCTGAACTCCTGTTTGATCAATAGCTGAGGAGGAAGGGCGTTCTTCCCATTCGATGTATCGGATGCTGCACCCCTCTCCCCATTTGCTAGTTTAAATATTCTGCACAGACATCAAACTTCTGCCCCAATGCACTGGCTCCTTCCTTAGTCAGATGAAGTCCATCAAATTTAAAAGAACATTCACTCCCAAAACTGTTGCCAGCTACCTACAAATTTGGGTCCTTTTTCCTGGCACCAGCTCTTGTGCCACATGTTTAGCTCCCCTATCTCCCCTTCTCTGACTTTCCATCTCTCTAACCCCCTCTCCCAGACTGGGAGGATCTCAGAGAAGGAGAAGCTGGACAAAATGGATGACTGTTTGTCTCCCAGCCTGGTCAGGTGTTCCTTGGTCTCCTCAACAGATCAGCTGGTGAGATCATTAGTTCCTATGTGTATCAGAACATTGATGTTTTCTCCTGCTTCCTGCATGATTTTAGCAATGCAGTCAGTGTCTCTCCATGCTGATATACCTGGGAGACATTTGATCATTACCCCCAGCCAGAGGTAGGTACCAACTCCCTGAATCATGGAGTCACCTACGATCAGAAGTGTTTTGGATTTCCTTTAGCTTTTTTACTTTGGTCCCTGTTTTGGGCGAGTTTTGTAGTGCTAGCTCCTGTGCTGCAGTGTCCTTCTCTGCAGTGTCATCTGCCCCTTTGTTTGATTTCGGAGATAGAGGCAGATACTTGTTTGTAGTTTTTATATGGTTTGTGGAGGTGATACATTGGTGAGCACTGAGTGATGGGGCATTCGATTTGCCCCTTCTAACCACCTGCCAACCTCCTGGACCAACTACCCTCTGCAGTTGAGGTGCTTCAGTTGGATGTTGGGGAAATGGCGGGCGGTTCTTGAAAAATATTTCCTCCTGAATATGTGATTGAGGCACGCAATCTCTGCCCATGCTGCCTGGAGCTGAGCCCTTAGATTTCCGATGGTCCATCATATAGGACAGCATCCTAAATCTTGTATAACAGCCCTTCTGAAAAGTGTCCCACAGTACCTGCAGTTAATAACATCCATTCCAGTTGCGTTTCCGAGTTTATAACCTGGTCAGAGTAATCATAAGGAAAATTAAAGCAATTTTTTTTTGTTTGTTTTGTTTGTTTTTGTATAACTTTTTATAACAAGTTAAATTACTTGTGCCCTTGTAAGTGAGGTCACCATGTGGATACTCCTCTGATCCTCCCCTTTCCTGCTTTGCTAAACCAAATGTCACAACTGTGCTACTCTATAAAAGGAGCATAGCATGGGGTGGTTGGGGATGAAGATGGGTGGCTGGGACCTTCCCCTGCTGAAAAAGAAGAACCATGGACAAAAGAAACAAGGAGGCAAGAGCAGAAACAATCAACTAACAACAAATGCAGTAGTCCTGAAAGCTTAGCCTAATGATAGATAAAACTGTAAAATCTGTAAGCAACACGTGCAACAATTTCACAGAAGATATACCCTGCAAAAAACACTTTGCTACAGAGAAAAATAAAGCAGTAACAAAAGATATACCTTGCAAAAAACAATTTGAATCAGTGAAGATTACAGCAGTAATCTGTAAGCACAAAACAATAACAAACCTGTAGGCACACCCTGTAATAATGCAGCAGAAAGTATACCCTGCAACAGCAATTTGAATCAGAGAACAATAAAGCAGTAAAATGTAAGCAAAAAAACAGTAACAAAACCTGTGAGCACAAAAGAATATTGTAACACACAGTAAATCTGCCTAGCTAAAAGAAGCCTTAATCTTTTTCCTCGCTCTGTCCCTATAAGCAAACCTAGAAGAAAAGAGCTCAGGTGAAGCTAGGTGCCTTTGCCAGCAAACCTAGTCTTCCACAGGAAGCGAAGTACTTACTAGTAATTTATTGCATCGTACCAGACTCCTAAAATGGCTCTGAGGTCTGTAAGTGTAATGCAGTATTTCTCTTGTTCTTGTGAAAGCCAGGGAAAGAGAAATACTGAGTTCTGGAGATAAAAATCACTTCTGAACTTGTTTATAGTAGAACCAGCCAGTTCTATAATGACTGCCAATACAACTATAGCGGTTTGGTTGCTGCTGCATTTGTTTACCAAATCCATTTGCTGTTGTATGTTTTATAAATGGAGCTACTGTACAACGTACAGCCTGGGGAGTGCATGTGATTAATTTCTTTGCTCTCATAAGAAGTTTCAAGAAGAACTCCATGTTGCGGCTGGGCTCAACTGCAGCAATTTGCGGTCTCTGTAATCATTATTGTTGCAAGAACAGTTCAACTGATGCACCTAGGTTAAAACTGATATTTCGAAAAACCATCCCCACATTAATGCCACACTGTAATGTTAGGAAAATAAATAGGATGCCATTTTTACTTCCAGTTAATGCCACTGCTCTGCTGAAGCTCCTGGGTGATCTTTTCCTCTATTACACCCTTTGCTGTCCTTACCCTCCTACCTGCCTTCCTCTGTTTCTCTAGATGTACCACCCTGTCTGCATCCATTTGGGTCACCTCTTACTTCCTGTAAGTGTTTTTTTTTAATTCCTCACCACCTTAGCCATCTCCTTTGAAAACCACAGTGGCCTCTTTCTCCTCATACCCTTGCTTATTATCTTTAAGCAGTTTGCCATTACCCTAGTTATTCCCTCCTGGGATGTGAGGAAATGTGTCTTCACAGAAGGGGTGGTGGACTCCTGGAACAACCTGCCAGAAGAGGCGGTAGGGTCAAAGACTGTGGGGAGCTTCAAAAATGCGAGGGCTACCCGGCCCGGTGGCGCTGAGGGTTCAGGTGCTGGACGCCACACCTCGCACCATGCCGGAGACCCAGGTTCGGGAATGAGCATGGATCGCCAGGGGTCAGCCGGGGCAGAGAAGGATAGAGCACCCGACGGCAGCTCTCCTTCTCCGAGGGGAGTGACTGCAGGCTCCCGCTGCAATGCTACCACCTGGGGGAGACTGGCTAGATAGGGTGGTAGATGGAGAAGCAGTAAGGGGATTGGGTGACTTTCGGCAGAGGGGCAGAGCAAGAGGTACGTTTCAGCATGCCTCCCACCTCACAGCCCCTCATTGCACACCAACATCAGGGGGAAAGAAACCGGAAAAACACCTCATCCTTCCTAGGTGATGACACCTCCCTAGGACTTCTCTGACCACTCGTCAAGACAGACTCCACTGTGTCAGATCTACACACACACACACACACACACACAGTGCCGGTTTGGAGAAGTAAGCAGGGGGCGTCCCCTCTCCACCCCTACCAGGGGGTGCTCACAGGGTTTTTAAGGGTGTGTGTGTGGATCGAGGGCACTCTAGGGGCAGACCATGACAGGGATCGGGGGTCCAATGAGGATGTCTGAGAGAGTGGAGGGGAGAGGCAGGTCAGGTGGATAAAGATAAGGGTTAAAAAAATGCGAGGGCTAGGCACATGAGTACAATAAACAGAGGTAAGGGAGGGACACCTGAGACCATAGAGAGTCCAGGGTGTAGTGTTGAGCAGTGACAATAGGTCAGACTAGATGGGCCCACTGGTCCTTTTCCACCAACACATTCTGTGTTTCTGTGTCCCCCCCCACCCCATGCCTAGACATCCCATTTTTAGCCTCTCAGAAAAGTATCCATGTTCTTCCACACCATTATGTTTTCTCCCCTTAGATGCCATGTTTTTTGGCTATTAGAATGAGGGTACTTCAGGCCCCTTTAGGCATTGGCTACAGACAGGGCAATGCTACTATCTGCTGCTTTGTGGGCCTGGAAGCAGCAGAGCGCCCTTGTCAGACAACATCTGACCCCACCATTAAGTGTTTGCTTGATTAGTACAGAGTACCATCACCTCCTCAGTCATTTAGGGGTTACGATTAGCAGCCTGGTCTTTTCCTGACTGGGTCTGCATATATCTTCAGTGTAACCCCCCTGCAAATGGGGGTTCCCAAAAGACTTCCAGGAGCTTGCTTGAATGCTCCAAGCCTGAATGGTGTTTGGCGTTTAAGCCATTTATCAGTGAGTGTTTTTAGAGCCTCTGGTACTGTCTCTTTAAGAGCTGTCTGCTTGCAGACATAATTAGTTTGTATGGGGGGACTGTGTGCTTCTCTGTTTGAGTACCACCAGCTGCTGCCAATTCACTCCATTTTTGCAGTCACTAGAGTGCAAAGGGAACCTATCTGAAAGATGTAACTGTTTGCCAGAAATCATTTACAGTAATAATGAAATTACAGTTTGTCTAACCTGCTTTCTTTGCAGTCAGAACTGTGTTAGCCTAGTTCCCATTCTAGTTTTGAACTGCTGAACTGGACCAATCAGTGTGGGGTAAGCTAGCTCTAAAATGGTGCCTTGGCGAATCAGAACTTGCACTCATAATCTGAGCCAGCCACAAGAGGATTGTATGGGCAGTGACTCTGGAGATGTAGTTTAGGCTTTGGCGCCTTTTTGGACCAACAGCAGCAGTCTATTGTGAGTGACAACCAATCCAGTCAAGAACTGGGAGGAACTCAAAGGAAGTGCCCAGTTTTGTCTGTTGAAGTTTTTCAGTTGAGCTCTGACAGTGAAGAAGGAAGGAGCCCTGTGCTTTTTTAGTGTGCAGTTTTAGTCAGGAAACATGTGTAAGGCCCAGAGTTCCGGTCTGCAGCTTGTGTAACTGCTTGTTAGGACTGAATCCAGTCCTGTGAAGAGAATCAAAGGATATCTGAAGAGTAGAAACCAGGCTCACCCTGTAGAAGACTGGAGAAATAGCTGAATTGCACTCGGTCTGTCAGGAACTGAATCTGCTGTGTGTTCTCCCGGATATTGTGCAGTAATTGCGATCGGGATAGAAAAGCAGCCTGCCTGGTATAGTACTTTCTGTTTTACCATATAAATGTGTGAAGAGGCTTGTGTACCTCAAGTGAATCCTGCTGCCATTAAGTGACTTTTGCCTGTGACTGTTTACCATATAAATGTGTGAGGAGTCTCTTGTAGCTCAAGAGTAGCCCTGCTGACATTGAAGGACCCTATCTTGTTTGGAGGTCGTGAGTACTAATTCAGGGTCGCTCCCTGTTGAATTGCCAAATGGAATTACTGTACTGCTGACTGTTTAACTAATTTTTCTTTTTTCTCTGTGTGACAGGGCCCCTACCAGCTGCCACGGTTTGGACTAGCCACTAGGGCTTGGGTACCCAGGGACAGTAACTGATAGGGATAGGCCTGTGCACAGAGCCATAAATAGATAGTAGAGTGATAAGCTAATTAACCTGATTTCCCCTGTCCTTGTTATATCCCCTAAATAAATCAGAGCTGCTTGTTTCAGCAAAGTTATACTGCCTGAGGTATTTGTCTATGTTAAAGTACTGTACTGTGATTGTTGCACTGTACCTTATTCCTAGGAGGTCCCAGTGCGGAACCAGTCCTGGGGGTAAGTGTATACTGTGAAGGTAATTCTGATATATTGTGGGCCACTAGTGGGAAGAAAGGGGTTGAAGTGTCCCAGAGGGCTGTGACCAAGTTAGCTTAACTATTAAACCCTGACCTCTGGGTGGAGGCACCCGCCATTGGATCCAGGCCCCTCAACCTGTTAGTGGCAAATCAGGCAGGGTAGTAGCCCCTGGGATAGCGCCATCTGGGGTTACATCTTGGAGGCTCACCGCTGGGATTGTGTGTCCTCTAGTGGCCATATTCTGAACCACTGTTAAAAAAAAAAAATGGGTACCCCGACAGAAGTGGCTGTGCACCGGCTGGTGGAATGGTGTACTGGGGAGGAGATTGACCCCCAAAATGCTATGCTTATACTGGACATCCCCTTGGGTATCAATACGGACACTGTACAGGGAGTACTTTCCAAGGTGGAAGGTTTACAAAACCCTGTGGTGGTGGGTCGGCATGCTAATCTGCTCACCCACACTTTCCTGGCCCTAGTAGAGTTTAAGGATCCCATAGATAGCTCCAAAGTGCCACAGACCATTACCCCAGAGGGAGCCCTCACTGCCTGGAGAGTGATAACTAAGTACAGTAAAGACTCGGGGGATGAGCCCCCACCACTGTCTGAAACTTTTGAGGAGAAATTTGCTAAATGGTTGCTGGGGGAAGGGAAAACTGTGGAGGACTTGAAGAAACTATTCTTGCCACCTGGGGTGTTCTCCCCAACACCCTCTCCGCTCCAGTACCCGTAATGGTGGCTGAACCAATGCAGACTCCTATTTCTGCACCTGCCATTAGTCACTGACTCTTACTGAAGGTTGAGGATCTTCTGGCAACCTCCCACCCCCAAGGGGAGGATGACTAGGAGACCTGGATAGACTATGTTGCCCCCAAGTGCTAGAATGGCAATGCTCGGGAAGCGAAAGCGAAAGAGGGTTAGTGAGAGCCTCCGAGGTCCTGCCCTGGCTACCATTCGTGCTAAACGGGCCAGTAACCCTGAAGTGACTGCACAGGCTCATCTTGAGGCCCTGGAGAATGTGTATGGAGCCCAGATTCTGATGAGGACCTATGGTGGAGAGTAAGAGATGCACAACAGTACCAAGGGAGTTGTTGTCTGTGTATGTATCTCGGCTGGAAAAAATTGTTGCAAGAATGCCTCAGAAAGGGTAGTTTGCCAGCGATTGAACTGGACCGAACCAGGCTGGACAGGATCCTTAAGTCTGCCCCTTCTCAGAACTGCTGTTGCTTCAGTTACGCCTGGCAAATCGACTGGAATCCCACCCTCCCATGATGAGTTAATGAGAGAAATTCGAGGAGTTGAGAAAAGGCGACCTCGGGAGGGACCTGCACCAATAGCTGCAGCTACGACCCGAGTGACTGAGGGTGGCCCATCAAGTGAAGTTCAGGGGCAGAGGTTGGCAGTCAATGAGTGCTCTGACAAGGAAAAAGATATGCCACAATGGGGCGAACTGTTGAGAGAGATCCGGGAATTCAAAAACAGTCCCTTTATGAAGGCCATGCCTGCAAGTACGGGCCCCGACCTATATCCGACTGCATCTGCTATGGGGGTGGGGTACCCACCCATGTATCTCCTGCTGATAACAGCTCCAAACTCAATTCTTTGACCATGGAAGTGGAGAAACTGACGAGATGTCTCCAAATGCTTATCACGCCGCAGACAGAGATGGCACCAAGGTTTCCAGTTAGTAATACCCCGCCCTGGCTCCCAGTGTGCGTCGCCAGCTCAAACTCCAGAAAATATGTTTTGCTATAATTGTGGGAAGGATGGGCACATGAAAAGAGAATGCCAGTCCCCAAAAGACACTGACAAAGTTGCATATAGGCTACAAGGAGAGCTTGGAGAACAAATCAGTGGTTAAGAGGTCACGAAATGATCCCAGTGAGGGCACCAAAAATGCTAATTCACGCCCTTTGTGGCAAGGTCAGTTGCCCAGGCCCCCACTACCGCCTCCAGACTGGTCCAGAATAGTGGGTCCTCCATGGAGACCACTGTAAAGGTGACTGGAGTGTCTACAAGAGCTGTATTAGACAGTGGCTCCCAAGTGACAATTATGTTCCAGGATTGGTATCAGAAGCATTTGTCAGACGTGCACTTACAACCATTAGAAGGACTGCATGTATGGGGTTAAGTGAGAGGCCTACCCTATTCTGGGTATATCCGAATTTGGCTGTCTTTCCCACCTCCGTGGCTGGAGAGGCCGAACAAGTAGAGACCCTAGCCTTAGTGTGTCCCCCACTGACTGTATGATGGTGTCCTTTGTTGATTGGAACAAATGCTCATATGTTCGGAAGGCTGGCACAGTTGTGTTATGAAAACAGGGTCAAAGACTAGTAGAGCTTTAAGAGTTCCGCTTTAATTAAGAAGGCCTATGAGGCACACAGAGATGCTGAAAAATAGAACCAGAGGAACCGGTTGGAACTGTATGGAAGAAGGATCCTGAGTCTCTGATCCTGGCGCCAAATGCCCAGTGTACCTTACAGGAGAGGTCCGTATCAGAAAGGATGTTAAGAATAAAATATTAATGTTGGATGCACCAGGCGATGGAAAATTGCCGAGGGACTGCTGGTCAAGCCTAGTATTTGCCCGCTAGAGCCCATGCTTATGCCAGAAGGGTAATGGTCCAAGTTCATAATGTGGCTGAAAGAGACATTCGAGTAAATAGAGGTTGCATCCTGGCTAATGTGCATTGTGCAGATACTGCAGTGCTACCCAGCAGCAAGAGTTCGAGGAAGAATGACAGAGTAACGCCTGACTTGTTTGATTTCGGCGACTCCCCGTTGCCAGCTGAATGGAAAGTGAGGATCAGTGAGAAGCTTGCCCAGAGAGACCAGGTGTTTTCTTTAAAGGAATGGGACATAGGATGCGTGCAAGGAGCTGAGCACAATATCTGGCTGCATGACGAAAGACCATTTCGTGAGAGGTCTCGACGCCTGGCACCTGCTGATATAGATGATGTGAGACGGCATCTGCAAGAGATGTTAGCTGCTGGTGTAATACAAGAATCCAGAAGCCCTTATGCTTCCCCCATTGTGGTAGTGAGGAAAAGAATGGGACAGTAAGGATGCGTGGGATTATCGCACTTAAACCGGCGGACTATCCCTGGATCAGTACACAATGCCCGCATTCAGGATGCTTTGGACTGCCTAAACGGGAGCAAGTGGTTCTCTGTGCTGGATCTCCGAGTGGGTACTACCAGATCCCGATGGCCCCAGAGGACCGTGAGAAGACAGCCTTTATCTGTCCGCTTGGCTTCTATGAATTCATGAGGATGCCTCAAGGGATTTCAGGTGCCCCAGCCACTTTTCAACGATTGATGGAGCGTGCAGTGGGGGACCTGAACTTACTAGAGTGCCTGGTATACCTAGATGATGTTATTGTGTTTGGCAGCTCACTGGAGGAACATGAGAGCAGATTATTTAAGGTATTGGACCGACTGGAGGACTTTGGCCTTAAACTGTCCATTGATAAGTGTCAATTCTTTCAAACATCAGTAAAGTATGTGGGACACATAGTATCCACCGAGGGAATAGAGACCGACCCAAGTAAAGTTGAGGTCTTGACCACCTGGCCTCAGCCAAAAATCTAAAGAACTGCAAGATTCCTCGGATTCTGTGGTTATTATCGGCGTTTCATCAAGGACTATTCAAGAGTGATCCGCCTTTACTTAACCTTACTCAAGGGTATCCCCAACCCACAAAATACCAAAAGTCAGCGTCCCTCAAGACTGAAAGAGTGTATTTCGTCCGAGTGAAGTATTTGGGCTCGCTGGACTCCTGATTGTGAGACTGCTTTTCATGAGATCATATATCAACTTACCCATGCTCCAGTGCTGGCCTATGCCGATCCAAGAAAACCTTATCCCTGCACACTGATGCTAGCTTGCAAGGGTTGGGGGCTGTGTTGTACCAAGAGCACGAGAATGGCCTGAGACTAGTGGCCTTGCCAGTAGAAGCCTGACCCCATCCGAAAAGAACTACCCTGTACATAAGTTAGAGTTCCTAGCTTTGAAGTGGGCTATTGTTGACCAATTCCATGAGTACTTATACGGGCTAAAATACTAGTAAAACTGACAATAATCCTTTGACCTATGTGCAGACCTCAGCTAAGTTGGATGCCACTGGCCATAGGTGGCTTTCTGCATTATCTACATATGACTATGCTCTCGAATACAGAGCAGGTCTGAACCACATAGATGCTGATGCTCTCTCCGGAGGCCTGTTCCCCAGAATGATTGGGTCCGATTGGCAGAACCTGACATTCGGCACTCTGCCGAAGTTTGACAGGAGGAACAATGTCCACGGATGCAGTGGACTGCATGGTGGATTGCTTGGGACCCTCTGAGAATTGCATACCTGCTGCTTATTGCCACTTTTCTGCAATAGACATTGGTGCACTGCCTCAGCTGGACAATGACAGTATTCGCGGGCTCAATCCATGCATCCCATGATCAAAGCAGCTTTAGAAGCCTCTATGCAAAAAAAGATGTGTCCAAATTACGCCCACTGATTTGAGAACTGCACTGTTATACAAAGAAGGTCCTAAGTTGAAACTGATCAATAAACTGTTATACAGAGAAACAGTAGACAGAGGGAACAAGTAGACAACAACAACTAGTGCTGCCCACTGCCTTCGAGACTCAGTACTGATGTCCTTGCACAACCACATGGGGCACCTTGGTATAGACAGAACACTTGACTTGGTGAGATCCAGATTCTATTGGCCTAAGATGGGGGCTGATGTGGAGCAACACATTCGAACTTGTAGTCGCTGCTTACAGAGGAAAGCTTTGCCCCAGAGGGCTGCCCCCCTTGTTAACATCACCACCAGTGCACCCATGGAGCTGGTCTGTATTGATTTTCTGAGTTTGGAGTCAGATCAAAGAAATATCAGTAATGTGCGGGTGGTCACTGACCATTTCACGAGATATGCCCAAGCTTTCCCACCAAAGACCAGAAAGCATCCACTGTGGCCAAAGTACTTGTAGAAAACTTTTTGTTCACTATGGGGCTCCACAAAGAATCCATTCTGATCAAGGAGAGACTTTGAGAGTCGCCTGATCAAAGAGATGCTTTCTCTGTGGGGAGTGCGAAGTCCAGAACCACTCCTTACCACCCCAGGGGACCCACAGCCTGAACGTTTCAACCGCACTTTGCTAGATATGCTAGGCACCCTGCACCCAAAGGACAAGCCTAGATGGAGCCAACAAATTAGCACCCTGGTACATGCTTATAACTGCACCAAAAGTGATGCCACTGGGTTTCCCCCACCGCCTGATGTTTGGAAGAGAAGCTCACTACCGTAGATGTGTGTTTTGTCTCTCCTGATGGGGTTCAAGCTGACAACTATTTACAGTATGTGCAAAAGTTAAAGGCCCAGCTAACTCATGCGTACCAACTGGCTCAAACCATGGCTGCCAAAAGAAATCTGGCCAACAAAGAAAGGTATGATAAAAAGGTGAAAGCACAGGAACTCCAGGAGGAAGATTGGGATTGCTAAGAAATCTGGGACTGCATGGCAAACACAAGATTGCTGACAGATGGCACCATCTCCCTCACATTGTAGTGGGCAAACTAGATGATCTGCCAGTGTACAAAGTAAGGCCTGAGAATAATTCAAAAGATGTAAAACAATGCATAGAAATCATTTACTACCCATTGGACAAATCTTGATTGAGTCTGAGCCCCAGAAGATGCCCCTCTGGACCAGTGACTAGAGCTGCTGCTAAGAAAAGATCAAGAAAGTCTGTACCTACAGAAGCAGAGTTAAAGTCTTCCTCCACAAGTCCCAGTTGAGCATGACTGTCAGTCCATATCAGAAGAAAGTGAGAGTGACTTTGAATACTATCCTTCTTAGAACTGAGTCAATTGTTTGATTGCAATCCTAGTCAATACTGGAGACGAAGCTGGGCCTTCTGGACTGTCTAAGCCCCAGCTTTGTCCCTGGAGCCAATGCTCCCAGAAAGTGAAGTGCAAAGCATCACATCAGAGGAAATGGAATCATTGTGCATGGTTGAACTGTTTGAGCTTTCAGGAGGAAAATGATGGATTGGGTCAGACTGGTGATACACCAGAACAAGAAGAGTATTTGAGTGCCCTGACAGTCCACTGCCAGTGTCCGAAAGCTCTCCATGCAAGCCAAATGTTGTGGACTCAGAAACTGTAACTCCTGGTGCTGAAAGTGCCCCAAGTTCTAGCCCTCTACCCCATGGAGACTCCTGACAAGTGAGGACAATGCTGAAAATGAGGCTCAGAGTACAGAGACTGTAACAGTTCCCCTAGAAAGACTGGTCGAGCTGTAAAGCCTGTGGTGCACCTCAGTTATGATTCCCTGGGCCGCCAGTGGACCTGCCTCTCAATGTTGTCCATAAAGGGTGTATGTGTCCCGAGCTCATTGCCCAAACTGAGCATCAGTGCTAACTCCAAGTTACTTGTGTTGCCCTCTAATATGGTGCCCTTGCCCGTCCAGCCCCAAGGTAACTGATAGGAAGGGCCCCTCTTCAGGTTTCATGTACAAGAGGTAATAACTTGAGTTATGGTACAATGTGTGTGTAATACTGTGTAAAGAGTGACGTACTGCAATGTTTCAGAAATGTGTTCTTGGTAAAATGATGTATTGACTGATGATTACATGTGTGAGCCTAATGCAAATGTATATGGTTGCAGTTGAAACTTATTGGGGTACTTCCTTGACGCGGACGTCAAGCTTTCCCAGGCCAGGAAGGGTGTAACCCCCCTGCAAATGGGGGTTCCCAAAAGACTTCCAGGAGCTTGCTTGAATGCTCCAAGCCTGAATGGTGTTTGGTGCTAAGCCATTTATCAGTGAGTGTTTTAGAGCCTCTGGTACTGTCTCTTTAAGAGCTGTCTGCTTGCAGACATAATTAGTTTGTATGGGGGACTGTGTGCTTCTCTGTTTGAGTACCACTCGAGCTGCTGCCAATTCACTCCATTTTGCAGTCACTAGGAGTGCAAAGGAACCTATCTGAAAGATGTAACTGTTTGCCAGAAATCATTTACAGTAATAATGAAATTACAGTTTGTCTAACCTGCTTTCTTTGCAGTCAGAACTGTGTTCGCCTAGTTCCCCATTCTAGTTTTGAACTGCTGAACTGGACCAATCAGTGTGGGGTAAGCTAGCTCTAAAATGGTGCCTTGGACGAATCAGAACTTGGACTCATAATCTGAGCCAGCCACAAGAGGATTGTATGGGCAGTGACTCTGGGAGATGTAGTTTAGACTTCGGCGCCTTTTTGGACCAACAGCAGCTATCTATTGTGAGCGACAGCCAATCCAGTCAAGAACTGGGAGGAACTCAAACGAAGTGCCCATTTTTGTCTGTTGAAGTTTTTCAGTTGAGCTCTGACAGTGAAGAAGGAAGGAGCCCTGTGCTTTTTTAGTGTGCAGTTTTAGTCAGGAAACGTGTGTAAGGCCCAGAGTTCCGGTCTGCAGCTTGTGTAACTGCTTGTTAGGACTGAATCCGTCCTGTGAAGAGAATCAAAGGATATCTGAAGAGTAGAAACCAGGCTCACCCTGTAGAAGACTGGAGAAATAGCTGAATTGCACTCGGTCTGTCAGGAACTGAATCTGCTGTGTGTTCTCCCGGATATTGTGCAGTAATTGTGATCGGGATAGAGAAGCAGCCTGCCTGGTATAATACTTTCTGTTTTACCATATAAATGTGTGAAGAGGCTTGTGTACCTCAAGTGAATCCTGCTGCCATTAAGTGACTTTTGCCTGTGACTGTTTACCATATAAATGTGTGAGGAGTCTCTTGTAGCTCAAGAGTAGCCCTGCTGACATTGAAGGACCCTATCTTGTTTGGAGGTCGTGAGTACTAATTCAGGGTCGCTCCCTGTTGAATTGCCAAATGGAATTACTGTACTGCTGACTGTTTAATTTTTCTTTTTTCTCTGTGTGACAGGGCCCCTACCAGCTGCCACAGTTTGGACTAGCCACTAGGGCTTGGGTACCCAGGGACAGTAACTGATAGGGATAGGCCTGTGCACAGAGCCATAGGTAGATGAGTAGAGTGATAAGCTAATTAACCTGATTTCCCCCTGTCCTTGTTATATCCCCCTAAATAAATCAGAGCTGCTTGTTTCAGCAAAGTTATATTGCCTGAGGTATTTGTCTATGTTAAAGTACTGTACTGTGATTGTTGCACTGTACCTTATTCCACAGGAGGTCCCAGTGCCGGAACCAGTCCTGGGGGTAAGTGTATACTGTGACGGTAATTCTGATATATTGTGTGGGCCACTAGTGGGAAGAAAGGGGGGTTGCAGTGTCCCAGAGGGCTGTGACCAAGTTAGCTTAACTATTGCAAACCCTGACCTCTGGGTGGAGGCACCTGCCATTGGATCCAGGCCCCTCAACCTGTTAGTGGCAAATCAGGCAGGGGTAGTAGCCCCTTGGATAGCGCCATCTAGGGGTTACATCAGTATCAGTGGCCAGAGAGGAAAGCGTACAATAGTGCATCTGACCACGCTTGAAAGTGTCAGTCTATTCCCAGTGATCTCAGTTCCCCCAAAATGACTGAAAAATGAATTGTACTGTTTAACTGGTGGCCACAGACAAAGGATCAATCTGTGGGGCTCCCCCTCTGCTGCATGACAGGAAAAGTGTTCTAGATGTCATTCCACCCCCCCATATGGAGGTATTGAGGGCCGAGTCAATCCACTGCCTTGTACAGTTTCCTCACTAGGTGAATGGGTAAGTGAAAGTAAAGGTGTTCTTCCAGGCTGAACAGTACATTATAATCCTTCTGAATCATGGGACATTTTTATTCTTGCTTGTTTCCTAATGTAAATCACTGAGACAGTGCTGATGGATCAGATGAGTACATATCTACCCTGTACCCAGCTGGAATACCATTTTCTGCTCCATGACACAAAACAGAAGCTAGCATCTCACTAGGGACCATAAGCCCTGAGCTGATGTAGTACTCCGAATGTACAGCAGTCCTGAGGAGGAGACGGTAACTGCAGAGGTACTTAACTCTATTCTGAACCAATGAGGCCCTATGGTTCCTCCTCTAAACTGTTTTACTGGGAGCCGCTTGGACTTAGTTGATATTATGTTTTGATCCTTGCACTCCAAGTTCTGAGCGACATAAGAATAGCCTTGTAACAAGCAATCTATTCAAAGATGTAGACCCTGGGATTTCCAGCTTGGAAGTGAGCCAAGAGATGGTGCACTCCCACTCCTCTCACAGAGCTGCTATATAAATTATAAAAAAAAAAAAAAAAAAAGGGAATATGCCAGATAATGCCGGCGGTACACTAGTGTCTGAACTAAGCATCTGATGCTGAGGTAATCATCAGATATGCATTGTACAAAATGAGAAGTTCAAAAGAATAGTATACTTAGTCACAAATGTTACTCATGGTAGCCCTAGTGGCACCACACTATTGCTCATCACTGCATGCACCCTGGTGTGGTAGACCCTCTGACACCATCCCTTAATCCCATTCTGCTCTGCTCCCTTTCCCTACTCTTTTTCCTCCCTTCTGAGCAGTCTATCCACCCACACCTGTAACTGTAACTTGTAACCGCATCTATTTCTCCCGTTTCTAGCCTCTGTCTCCTTTCCCCACCCGTCTCTCTACTCTACCCCTTCTCTCGGATTCTCCTACCCTCCTATCAAAACCCTTTCCCTACCCCTAATCCCATTTACTCTACTATATCACCCTAACCCCTTCCTCTCCACTCACCTTTCTCTATACCACCCCTTCTCTTCTCCTCCTCCACCTCCTCTCATAATCCTTGCCCTACTATTTTCCCTTCTCTCTACTATTTCACCCTTCCCTTGTAATTAAGATTGTGCTACACTGTCACCCATTGACACAGCGGTTGGATTTCCGCTTGCAATGCCGGTGACCCAGGTTCGGGAATGGAACCGGAGTGCCAGAGGGCCGGTTGGGGGGAGAAGGCTTGAGTGTCTGACGACTGCTCGCCTTCTCTTGGGGGGAGAGTGGGGAGAGGACCCAGTACTTGATGACTCCTGGCAGAGGCTGGGGGGGCACAGCAATGCATTGGGTCCAACTGACTAATGGGGCATGGTGAACATCTGTGTACGCACAGACGTTAGTGGCATGCCACGCCCCTGGGGACCAAACGGGAAAAACAGTACTCCATGGCCGACCAGATGACGGTCGCTGGCTCCCGCTGCCGCAGAAGCCCTGACAAGGCAGTCCAGGACCACCTCAGCAGCACCCAGGCCAAGAAAATGAGTGTGCTGGCCACCCTCCACTGGCACCTATCTCCCTCGGAGGGGAACCCATCTGGCGAAGGGTTACGCTGGGTTACCCAGGGGGCTGGGATGTGGGGTGGTGGTGGTTGGTCTCGGGGGGGGGCAGGGTGCCAGTGGGGCCTAGGTAGTCCAGAGTGGCCGACCAGGAGCCGGGGAGGCGCAAAAAAAAGAAAAAAAAAGATTGTTCTACAACTAGCTGGTGCTGACACATATAACGGCTTTATCATTTATAATATAATATTTACTGCAGTGGTGTATGGCATACAAGTTCTCACACTGTTGATATTTATTCATTTTGTATGGATTATATTCATGCACCCAATTTACTGTACATAGTTGTTTTTAACTATTTATTTATCCACTGTATATAGATGTGTCATGATGTTCTTCGACTCTGTGTATTTTCATGTGTACTCCACTTTCCCTTTCCCCCAGGACGCATCTGGAAACAAGCTTTATTTAGCTCAGTATGACTTTGCTGGTGAAACTTTTAAATAAATAAATAACATATCTCCTCTGGTACTCCAGCATCTCACCCAACAGATGTAGGTGAGGAGAAGGGTACCAATTTTTTTTTTTTTTTTTGGGGGGGGAGAGAGACACATTAATGAAACAACACAGAAACGCTGACCACTGCAAGTGGCTGTGTGACCCTTGCTCTCCATTGGGACCTTAGTGGTATTTTGATCCCTGTAACCACGGAAATAAGCTGCATCAGTACACAACTCACCAATGCCACTGACACATACATGGTCCCTGTAGACACAGGGAGAGAGGTGTGGCCTTCAAGCCACAGAGAGTTAATTGAACTCACCCTGTTCTTCCATCAATAAGACTGCATCCCTAACCGGCCCGGTGGCATTGAGGGTTGAGGCGCAAGACGCCACACCTCGCGCCATGCTGGCGACCTGGGTTCGGGAATGAGGTGGGGTGCCAGGGGTTGGCGGAGGAGGGAGAGGATCGAGCGTCCGATGGACTGCTCTTTTCTCCCTGGGAAGGGATCCGGGGGGCTTCCGGCGCAATGGTGACACCTGGTAGAGATTGGGTGCACACAAGGTGCAGAGCAGTTAAGTGGAGGAGTGCAGCGGATGCCTATGGCTCAGCCGTGCTGTTGTCACTGCATGCCCGCGCTCCTGGGGGAAACCTGACCGAAACTCCCCGCTCCTGGATAGGCAATGGCTTCCCTCAGTGCCGTAGTGCCACATGACCAATCCGGGCCTTTGCCTCTGCCCTCTCTGTCCTTCCACCACCACTGCAGCACACCTGATTATAGACAAAGCACCAGAGAGGAGGTGGCCCTGCCTCAGGGGGCACAGAGCTGGGGGTTCTGCTAGCTCTGGATGGTGGAGGGCGGCTATCTCTGGGGAGGAGGTCGGTAGAGCGGCGTGGTGAGTAGGGGTAGCCTGAGAGAGTTCCAGGGTGCAGGGAGCAAAAAACAGAAGATACAAAAAAAGACCGAATCCCTGGTCCCTCTCATGAAGACTCTTCGTGATTCAGCATGCTGGGAATAAACTGTGTTGTCCTTTTTTAACACTTAACAGATCAGCATTCTGCCATTCTGTTTTTGCACACCAAACTACTTGTTTGCATGGCTGCCTGCTCTTCTGTGGTTGCTGCAGCCCCCAATGCAATTGAGTGCCTGGTTCCTCTGCCTGAAGCCTCTTGGGGGCCCCACTGCCTCAGTAGAGCTTGATCCACAAATGCAAACTGCCCCTCGGGTGACAGTACAACACACCAAAAACATTTTGGCATGCAGTGGACTGCAAGGGCCATCTTGCCATACAGAACATAAGGAACTCACCCCAGATTATGACCCGAGCATTCACCTACCTATGGGAAAACAGATAATTGGGTTACTGCATGACTATCTGAGGTACCAGTCTTAGACACAGACCCTTGGCATTACCGCTGTACTGCTGGGGTCGACCAGGTCCCATTAGTGGAAGACTGTTCTTCATATGTGCTTAGTTATACTGCTCCTTTACACCATGCCTGTGTTTCAGAGCAGGTCAGCAGTAAGTGCCTAGAGCACATACTGCCTATGCACCATGCTCAGCTAGATATGCTCCCCAATCTTGGGCTGACTTTTCAGCCTATCCAGAACCAGCGCAGGCACAGGGGAAAACTGCCACAAGTGGCGCTTCACTTACAGAGCCTCGGCTTTCCCTGCACATGCTGCATTTTCAAAGCAGAAGCTGGTTTATGACCAGCTCCCCCATTTACGGTAGCTTAAGGTTGCTTTTTGAGTGCAGCTGTGCCAAAATGTTACACCCGGTGGGACCTGGCATAACATCCCCCGCAGCTGTGCTGGCTGAAAATACAAATCTCCACAGATGTGGAGCTTGTGTCCCACAGCATTGGCTACGGTGTGGGTCTTAGTCCCCAAGCACTTTGAAACTCTAGCCCCTTGTCTTCAGGCTGAAATGCGTCTGAGTGCATCTTTCCCCGAAGGGCATTACAGAAATTACTCAGACCTACAGCACTCATGTGCAGCCCATACTGCGGGGCACCAGACCCTTGGCAAAAAAAATCCTTGATCCTACCCTAACCCAGGAAATCTTCACCTGGGAGGTCATGTGGGAGGGTATAATGCAGCAGCAACTGTAGAGAGAAAAAATTGGAAAGAAAATACTGAATTTAAAAATAAGAAAAAAGAAAATGTCCTGCCTAGGCAGGGTATGTCTCCTTGGCTGTTAAAATGGCCCGAAAGCTGTGAAATATGGTAAGGCAGTTGTCCCCAAAGAAGCTCTTCAGATCAGCCAACCTCTTGGCTCAAGGAAGGACATGCCCACACATTCCTAGACCACAGGGGAAGACTCACAGAAAAGGTTTATGATTAAAACCAATATTTTGAGGGCGTGCCCAAGACTAGGAGGTCCATGAGCAAACCCAGATATTCCATGCTAAGGCCTGAGTGAGACTGGGCACGTGGCAAAATTGAGCTGCTCAGTTCCAAGACAGGGTGGAAGTCAATCACCCAGCATTCACCCCACACCTCCGCCAACCACATGGTACACTGGAGTTTGCTGTAAAAGCAGCCCTCCCAGTCAGAAGGAGAGTATACCATGATGACTCCCCGGCAGGGAGGGATCAGCAGTCAAGCAGGGAAGAAAAAAAAAAAAAAAAAAGAAGAAATTTTGAAGGATGCTGTATGACCAAATGTTTTAACACCCTCTGTAACAGCTCTGTTTGTATAGTTCATCGCTTGGCTATCAGTACCACCAGCCCTTCACTATCCATTTGTTTGTTAAAACAAGACAACGTGTTTATGCCAAGCACTGGTGTTATACCACAATGCGGAGGGTTTTATCTGTGCTCTGCTTTGCTGATACTAGACAATGTGCTGCTATAATCCACAGAGAGACACAAAATCAGGGGAAAAGACCTTCAAATTCCTATCAATTCAAGTAAACAAAACTGGGGTTAACCAGGGTAGGCGAATCACCAAACATCCCAATAAAAGGCAGAAGATTTCTATTTTGAGCCATTCATGGTTCCCGTAACCTGGAGTTCAGATAATGCATTTTAAGTGCCTGATGTAGGAAGCACATTGGATTAATTGGATAGAGCAACATTTCTACAATGCCAGCCAAAAGTGCTATGTGGGCAAGAAGCAGCCAAGTATGTGTCAGAGACTCTGATATGACTAGGGTGCAAAGCAAATGAACCAGGAATTCATGTCAGAGTTTCACTGAGGGTCTAAGATGCAGTTTTCATAGATCAGCATGTTCAGTTTTACTGCAAACATTTTTTCTGCAATACTACCGTAAGGTCATCATGACATTAAAAAGTCTTTGTTTATCATAACTAAACATTTAAGCCTGTAGAAGGAATCCTGTGTTCTGAAAAAAGCCAAGTTTGGGGGGGATGATGCGGGGCCAGCAGCCAAGTGGGAAAGACGTCTAAACTCAGCTCCACACTGAGCTGCAGACAACAATATAATTTTATTATTTTTCATATCTCAACTCAATTCATTTGGGCACTTTTGAATCGGAGTGATCAGATCACCTTTTGAGACGATTTCCGCGAAAATCCAGTGACAGAAAGATCAAAAATGTGCCTGCTCCAGATGCCAGCAGCAGAAGCCGCAGGAAACACAAGGGCCAAGCACACTGCAACCAGTGGAGAGTAGGGGGTTGGAACCCAGTAATAAGGCCCTACTTCAAACGATACGCAACTTAGACAAGAAGGTAGCTGGGCTGGGCTCTAAAATCACTCTGTTTGACAAAAAAAAACTTGAGAGGGCCATATCGGAGGCAAAGAGAGCAACAAACATGGCTAACAAAACTGTTGTGACTGTGTCAGGACTAGTAGCGCAAAACAGACTCTTTCGGATGCACCTTGAGCATATAGAAAATGGGGTCAGCATTATTTAACATCTGAATTCTGGGACTCCCAGAAGATCCTGAAAACCCAAATCTGATTACGTTATGTGCAGGACTTGCTCGGGAAGCTTTTAGAACTCAACATGGAGGTTCATACTATAAAAGCTGACAGAATTAGCCCAAGGAAAAGATCACTGAACTTGGGCCAGCCAAGCCTTGGGCTAATCATCACCAGTGGACAAAATATTAAGGATCAGATCTTGGGAGCATGCAAGAAAAAGGGAAAATTCAGATGGGGGATGAGACAGTACTGTTTCCCAGACTTAAGTTTTGCCACATGGTAGGGCTGCCAGAGTTCTGAGTCCATTAGTTCCAGCTAAAGGCACTGGGTGTATTTCACGTACTGCAGCTCTCCTCAAAACTGAAGGTACAATATGAGAGTAATACATTCTAATTTTAGGATCCTGCTGAAGTAGAGCAAAACCCCCAGCCTGTAGAGTCAGACAATGAAGCCTGATTTGTAAAATGCATAAGTTGTACCTATTACGTTTCTGTATGCAATTATAGTACTATAACTTTATGTTTCTATGGGAGTCGGGTGTCTCTGATTTGCACTTCTACTATTCAATAGTAAAATGTGTGAAGGGTCAATATCTCGGCATGGGGACTAACAGAATTATACTCAGTTAACCTCCGTGAAGCAAGGAGCCAACGACAACAAGGAGCTGTGGTCTAAATTGGCCGCTGCCACATGGAACCATTGAGACAGTGTGCTATACGCAAGCAACAATCCCCAGTGAGATACTTAACCATGCCCGACTTTTATACAGGCCCAGTCACACACTCCACAAAAGTTACAAAGTTAATGTGTAAGCTGGCCTGGTGGCCTGAAGGGCTGAGGTGACAGGCACCTTAACTCCTGACAGAGACCTGGATTCAGGACAATCAGGTGCTAGCTGGGGGAAGGAGAATTGAATGTCCATTGGACCGATCTCTGGGGAGGGGAACTGCACATCCTGCCACTTAAGAGAAATTAAGGTTGCAGCACCAAGGGGCCCTATGCTGCTGAGGGTGTTGCCGTGGAGGTAGACCAATATTACTGCACATGAGTGGGCCCCAAGGGGGAGAAAATTTAAGGAAAAATCTCTGACTGCAGTAAGATGACAGCCCAGTCCCTTGCAGACCTCACACCAATGACTTGGCACCTCTGGTAGGTCCTGTGGAAGCAGGAAGCAAGGAAGGCAAGTCCCAGAAATGTCAGATGACACGGTGGGGGGAGGGGGGACTGCTCCAGAAGTTGGCTGTTCAGAGTGACTGGCAATAAAATACATAGTGAAAAAAAGTTAACACGTGGCTCAATATTTTAAATGGGCAGGTTTTAAGCCTAAATTCTACAATAATTGCTCATACGATTCTGCAAACAACCCTACTGATAAGTGGTTTGAATGTTTCCCCTGCACAGGGGTGGCAAACTGCTGGTGGGCTTGCTTGGGGAGATTACTGGTACATTTCTGTTCTAAAGTGAATCAGTTAGTATGCTTTACATTGTTGTTCTGTTTGCTGCAAAATCTGAGGCAAATAATATTATTGGCTGTGCTTAATCACTTGGATTATCTGGACCAGAGTTTCGAAACCAAGGATTTCTTTTCTGGACACTTATCTAGGGACTTTCATGTGAATGGTACGTCACAATAGGTGATGTTATTCAGTGCTTTTGGCCAACCAGCATGTTCCAAATGTTATATATTATCAAATGTGTCCACAGTTATGCTGCATAACAACTCCATTTTTTAACAGTATCCAAATGTGTTTTGAATATATGGAAACCCTCTAGTGCTGTAACACTGCATGGGGAGTGCAAATACTTTACAGTGCACATTATATTTTCATGTTATTGCCACCCTCTGAAACAAGTGTTATTTTGATGTACTGTGACCTTTTAAAACTGAACAAAAAATAATGTTAAGAGGAAAAAAAAATTAAGCCTGGCTGCCAAAGTACTTGCAGGGAAAGGAGGCTCCAGCTTCCCAGTGGATGGTCGCCTCCTTTGGGGTAAGTGTTTGTCCATGGCCCACGTAAGAGTCTCCTAGTTTCCTGAGGGTGCCAGACATGATGTGACATGACAAGTGGATTGTAGACCAGCGGCCCGTCACTGCGCATACCTGTTTAGTTCACATTCAAGATATGTCCAGAGAGGGAAGAAATCTGGAGACCTGGGTTTGAATCCCACAGCCCCCCACTTGCATACTATGTGACCCTGAGCAAGTCACTTAATTTCTCTGTGCTCCCAGGTTGTACCTGTAAACAAGCTTTCAGCTTAGTGTGTGGCCCTGGTTAAACAATTTTTGGGAGGGGGGGACTCGGGAAGAGAAAGTGCTATGGCCATGCAGGATGAATCGCAGCAATTTGGGCCCTGATCCACTAACTGGGTTTTCTATGGATTCGGGAGTCTGCCCCAACCCAAACAGATCCCCTCCCCCCTCACTGGTGACAATCCACTGGAGATAGGACGCAAGTCCCAGAGAAGGCAGGGACAGGGCTGCAAGAGATAAACAGTAACTAACAAAAAAAAAAAAAGTTCAGCCTATCAGTACAACAGTATCTCTGACGAGTTTGGGAATGAGGTCAGGTTGCTGATGGCTGGCCGGGAGAAGGAGGATTACAGATCCCTAAGATGGCTCTCCTTCTTCTTAAGTGGGCATCTCTGTCCAAAACAGCGACTGCCATCTAGCGGAGGTTAGGTGGTAACACAGCCAGGATCAGCACAATAGGGCAGGGACACGGTCGGATCTGCACCCTACACACCTTGCTGTGCATATGATTGAATGCCGGCTCCCTTAGGGGTGAAAACTGGAAGAAAACAGTCCTGGTCTGCTGTAGATGCCAGCACCCCCCCCCCCCGCCAATTTGCTCTCACACTACTGACATGCCACCCCACCCACCACTTAAGTGGCCCTGGGTATGTGGAGGCCGGGTAAGCTCAGGAGCTGGTAGGTGACATTTCAAGGGGTGCTGTCCAGAGGTGGACAGGCCAGAGGGACAGAAAATAAAAACCTGGATGAAAAATAGCATGTAGAGGGAATTTTATTTTTAAACTTTGGCTTGCTGATTGAGCCAATTCTAAATTCATCTCCAATTTTGCCACCCTTTGATCCACTGAGGAAAGATATTCTTGGTCTGATTAACTATCTCATTCATTTTCTCCAGGCTCTTGACATTTCTCTAGAATTCATGGTCTTATGAGGAAGCCACAGAAAAAGTACTAGACCTGGGAAGAAGATAATTTTTGACAGACTTGTCTGGAGCCGCTGTTGACTTGCATAGTAACAGGGCTGAAAGGGTCTATTATGTATGTCCACTGCTTCCTGCGTAAACGTATTATTTTAAAGGGGTTCCCAATCAACTCTACCACCCAGGGTATCCAGTGATTCCTTAAGTAAGCAGAAATTTGCCCAGGTTTACATGGAAGGCCTGTTCCATGTGCACTGTCAGTATTTCCAGGTCTTCTCATCACATCCAGTGCCGTTCAAGCTGGGTGCGGTAGGCAAACGTGTAGCTACAAAGGGGACAAGCAAAGTTCTCTTCATTCTTTTCACGGCGATACTTGATGTGCTCCTTCAGTGATGTCAAGCGCTTGTAGCCTCGGTCGCAGTAGGGGCAGGTCAGCAGTTGGGCAAAAGCATCTGGAGTTCCAGGTGGCAGGTCTGCAGCCAAGAGACAGGAAAGAGAGGAACAGGCCAAAAGGTCAGTAAATCAATGGCAGCTAATGGGCCTGCTGCCCAGGATGGTATGACAAGAATTATTGCAATCTGCTGCACTGAGTGCCATCGTCTCAAACTGGCCTCAGTGCACTCCATTCCCCTTACACACCCAGAACAAGCTTGTATAAATCACTCCATACTGAGTCAGAAAATTAATTAAAGACTTCTTTCTTTAATTGTCATGCTGCAGTGATCTTAAAATATGTACTAAGTCACATGCTTAGCATACCCCAGCTCTGGAAGGGTAGCACTGCAGTCCTCCACCACAGTGACCTGCTGTGGTTGCTCCCTCAGATGAGAATGCAATGCATGTTTGCACAGCCCAATTTATGCTGCACGTAGCACCAGCAGAGGTGGATGGGTTTGGGGTCACAGGCACGCACCAATGAGACTATACTGTGGGCAAAATCTCCCACCCCAGTCAGCATGGTGGCCTGGTGCTCTTCGGCCCCACAGCATGAAGTCTTCCACCTCATCAGATGTCTGCTTTTGGGGGGAGAGAGAGAGACAGAGAGACACACAGACACCCCACCCTGAATATCTGGTAACGGGGACAAGTCTTGGAGGCCAGCAATGAATAATGAGTGGCATTGGCAGAACGAAAGGCAAACCAGTGGAGTGGCGATAAAACACTGGATGAAAAAACAAAACAAAAAGGAGCAAGATAATTACTTTAAAATGAATGATTTCAGAGGGCACAGGGAAAACAAGAAGAAATGGGATTACGGTAAAAACAAATGCAACAGAAGGATAACTTCTGCAGAGTTAAAATGTACGTGGTGGTGGTGGTGGGGGGCAGAGCCAGACATGTAGTACTGAACAGAATCTTTGCAGAACTCCTGCTGAGGAGACGCATAAATTACTAATCTGCCCTGTTTTATGTTTTTTACATTTACTGTACTTTATCCTCTGGACTCCGACCAGCCCCTTTCCTCTCTACCCCTCTACCCTTCCACCCAGACTCATCATCCGCCTTCCTTGGAACTTACCCTGCCTCTCCCATGTTCCCCTATGGATGACCTCCCACGGGAATGGCCACCCGGGGGGAGGCACCCCTATACCTCCGAGCAGAGTTAAAGTGTCGGTGAGGGAGAATGAGCCCAGCAGGCGGCGCAGGACCTGCAGCAGGCAGCATCCTGTGTGGATAGGGATTTTCCTAGTTGCTTCCCATTCCCTTGAACATTGCAAGGTGTAGAGCTGATGTCACAGCGTTAGAACGCCAATGCTCATACACTGCTGCCTGCAGTCAGACAGGTAGCACTGTAACAGCGTGATACCAGGAACCCTCCCTTCCCTAAACTGTGTGATTTTTCTTTATAAATTTTGTAGCTGCACTTACAACAGTGAAACAAAGGCTCTTTCGACTTTGGCGGCATTCAGAGACTACAAAAGGAAGCTAAATAAATGGAAGTAGCTTAGTTGACAGTGTTTCCTTCAGCAGGTCTGATGAGGAAGACAGACAGTGGAAGTAAGAACCAAGGAGTTATGGGGCTGCCCACGTTATATACGCGTAGACATTGCATAACGCTGTGGGTGACCCCCAGCCAGCAAAACGTTTCCCAACTGGTCCTGAAGCCAGTGTCTTATAGTTCCAAAGGTGTGGCCTAATGGAGGATATATCCTTGATGAACACATGTTATAAACAAGACAAGGCAATCTATGAAAAACAAAGACATCTACTAGCCAAAGTAGTGAACAACAATAAAAGAAGTGCAAATGAAAGTAACAGCAGCAAGAGATATCTACAGTGGTGTCAATGAGATAGTAAGTATGAATGTCAATGGACCAATCTGACCTCCCAATTGAGGGAGCTTCCCTTTAACTGAATGATCAAGGCTGTTGCCTTATGTCATTCCAGCAAAGGCTAGAGGTATGTCAGCTCAAGTGTTGGAAACAGTCATATCCAAACAAATGTAATGGAGCGATCTGTCATTTGTTTACTGCTGCCTTCTTGGAACCTCCATGAAAACGAGATGCCGAACATCACAGGGCTAACCTGTGTGAAACCAATTTCAAGTACATAAATACTGGGGAGGGGGGCACTGTGGGGCCCGAGCAAGATGGCTGTTCTTGTTTTAAACTCTACAAAACTATCTCTGAAACACGCTTACAAATTTGATTTTTTTGGCACCATCATTGCACCAAAAATATTTCATCAACAATATGAAGTGTCCTGCTACAGTACGGGAGCAGCAGGAAGGAGCAAATACTAAAAATTCCATTGCAGCTCTGTCCACGCAGTCAGCCCTGGGTCGGGCGGCTGCCAACGCTGATGATCACGAGGTGGAGACACTACAATGTTTGGGGGTTAAAACTGACATGCTCACTAATCATGTCACTAACTTATAGACTAATGTGGATGTAATGTAAACAGCTACAGCTGAAGCTAAGAAACAATCGGGGCCAGTGATGGGAACAGCAGCAAATATTGTAAAAGAAAACCATCACCTCCGCACTAGACTTGAGACACTGGAAAATCAAGCCTGATCGGCAAACCTGGGCATATTTGGGATGCCTGAGGAGTGTGTGGGCAACCACCTGCCTTTATTCCTTGCAGACTGGCTTCAGCAACAGTTTGGCTAGGAGCTACACGATATGCAGATACCTATACAAAAGGCTTACAGGGTTAACGCTAGAGGAAGACAGAACAACCTGGAGGCCCCTCAAGCAATCTTAGTCATAACGGACGGAGTCGGAACCAAGGATAGAATGCTAGCTTTGACAAGGAGAAAGAGAACATTGCTCCAGGATGGTATGGTTATATGAATCTTCCCTGACCTCAGTTTTGCCACTAGGCAAAAGAAGAAACATTTCAACGGAGTCTGGGCGATGCTACGGGAAGCAGACATCACATATGGGGTTGTATTCCCGTCTCGTTTTTGTGAATTGTAAATGAAGGCAAGGTGTATGTGCTTATGTATCCCTCAGAGGCCCTGAAATGGGCACAAAAGAATGTGGGGCGACGACCAGATCCCACAGAGTCAGGAGATCGGAGCTCTGAAGATGAGACCGGATGACTAGAACTTTACTTATTCTAGTTATCACAAATGCGTTTTCTTATGAGAGATGACTGGGGCCTTCCAGGTGCTTTTCTGTTCCATATAATTGCTCTGTGACAGTTTCCTTACATCAGGCTGGATGGATGATAAAATTGTTACTAGTTTTGATTCATACAAATGGTTCCAGTGTATGTTACAAAAGTTGGTTTAAAATGCTTATACTGTTCCTACTGTTTAAGTACTTAAGAATTGTAGATGAGAAGTTTAAATCTGATATTGTGTTAACATTATCATAAAATCATAGAACTTGACATCAGAAAAATACCTCTTAGCCCATCTAGACTGCCCCCAGTCCCCCCATTAATCTTCCCTTCCCCTCTTAAAGTGCCCACCCCACCTCCCTGTAACCCCATGTGCCTGTCCCATGCTCTCTTGAAACCAGACAGTCTCAAACTCCACCACCTCCTCTGGAACGTAAGCCTGTTCCAAGCCTCTACCCCTCTCTCAGTGAAGAACCTTCCTTTCACGTTGCCCCTGTAGTTCCCCCTCCTGTAGTTTCAGACCATGCCCCCTTGTTATGGTGCCTTCCTTCCTGTGAAATAATCGCCCTGGGTCCACTTTGTTTATCCCTTTGATGTATTTAAAGGTCTCTATCATGTCCCCCACTCTCCATTTTAGTCTCCAATGTGTAGAGTCCCAATTCCCTACATCTCTCTTCGTATGGTTTGCCCTTCATCCCTTGCACCATCTTGGTCACTCTTCTCTGAACCCTTTCAATCAACTCTGAGCAGGTATGGCCTCCAAAACTGGACTCCCTACTTGAGGTGCAGTCTCACCACGGCTTGTGCAGGGGCATCAAGACCTCCCTCCTTCTGCTAGGGATTCCCCTGCCTATACTTGCCAGCATTCCATACACCCTTTCTACCACCCTGGTACACTGCTTACCCACCTTGAGGGCACTGGAGACTACTATCCCCAGATCCCTCTCTTCCTCCATAACCCTGCCCCCCCCCCCAAAAGTGTGTATCCTGCCCACGGGTTTCTGTGCCCCAGGTGCATAACTGCACACTTCTTGATATTAAATTTTAGTTGCCAGGTCTCCGCCCACCCCTCCAGTGTCCTCAGGTCTTGTCTCATGTCTTCAACAACCCCTGCAGAGTCTACCCTATTGCAGAGTTTCGTAACATCCGCAAAAAGAGCCACATGACCCTTCAGTCCATCCACTACATCGTTTATATAGATATTGAAAAGGAGTGGTCCTAGCACTGACCCCTGGGATACCCCGCTAGTCACCCGCCATGTCCTGGAGTGCACCCCATTTACTACCACACTCTGGCTTCTGTCTGCCAACCAGTTTTCTACCCATCTAGCTATTTTTTCCCTCACCCCCATACTTTCCAGCTTGTTGACCAGCCTTCTGTGGAGTACGGTGTCGAAGGCCTTGCTGAAATCCAGATAGGTCAAACATAGAATTTGACGGTAGATAAGGACCGCTTGGTCCACCTAGTCTGCCCATTTGATCATGTCCACTGCTCCACCCCCAGCTGATTACCTGCATCACCCAGTCAAAGAACTCAATTAAATTGGACTGGCATGACTTCCCTTTTGCGAACCCATGCTGTCTGTCATCCAGCAGCCCATTTACCGCCAGGTATTCCATCACCCTTTCCCTGATGAGCACCTCCATGACTTTCCCCACCACTGCAGTGAGGCTGACCGGATGGTAGTTCTCCCTCAACTCCCTGATTCCCCCCTTGTGTATTGGTACTATAGTCACCCTCATCAGTCCTCCAGCATCCTTCCAGAATCCAGATACAGGTTGAACAGCCTTGCCAGTGGGGCAGCCAACTCCTCTCACAGTTCCCAGATCACTCTCAGATGCAGCCCGTCTGGCCCCATGGCCTTATCCACCTTCAACCTACCTAGTTCCTCCCCAACTCTCTCTATGCTGAAGGGTCGCAAGTCCACCCCTATTCCCCCCCCCCCAACTCTGGTCCCCTGCCCTCCCTCTCCTTCGTAAACACAGAGCAAAAGTACCTATTTAGTTCTTCTGCTTTAGTCCAGTCCTCCTTTAATGGCTCCCCTCCTTCTCCCACAGCCTTGCGATCCCTTGGCCAGTCTTCCTCCTATCCCCCAAATATCTAAAAAATGTCTTGTCATCTCTCTTGGCCTGATTTGCTATCCTTTCCTCTGTGTTGGCCTTAGCCCTCCTAATTGCCTTCCCTGCTAGCCTCATTTCCCTATAAGCCTCCCTGTCCTCCTCTTTCCGTGTTCTCTTGTATTCCCTGAATGCCCTCCTCCTGCCCCCAACCACCCTCACCACACCCCTATTGAACCAGAGTGGCCTTCTGCTTCTTGTTCACTTCCTAACCCTCCTAATACACGTTTGTGTGGCCTCCCTCACCTGGTCTCTAATAGCTCCTCATAACTTCCACGCTGTTTATTTTTCCCATGCCTTCCATCGCCTCCCTCACTATCCTTCTCATCTTGTCGAAGTCTGAGTGCCAGAAGTCCAGCACCACTGTGTTGGTTCAGCTCACCTCCCTCCCTGCTCTCACTTTGAAACTGACAGTCCTATGGTTGCCGTTTCCCAGCCCCCCCCCCACATTCTCCCCATTCGTTAAGACCATGTCCAGCAGGTTGTTCCCTCTAGCTGGATCTCTGACCAAATGTTGAAGGAATACCCCCTGTAGTGCCCCAAAATCCCCCTGCTTCTTGCCAAAGCTGCAACCGTAATGGGTCCAGTCTACATCTGGGAGGTTTAGGTCCCCCGCCAGGAGTGTTTTCCCCTTAAGAGCCGTCCTTGCGATAGCCTGTGACATCACCCTGTCCCGTTCTTCCCCTTGCATAGGTGGTCTGTAAACAACTCCTAGTCTCGAGGATTCCCCTGACCTTCTGCCCAGTGTTACCCAAAGGAGTTCAGTTTCCCCCATCCCCCTCCTGCCTCTCCATAAGCTTTGGGGGAGGACAACCGCTCAAACACAGTAGTAGTGGACTTCAGGGGGGCAGACTTCGTGGGCATGGGCAGGATTCTGTGGGGGAGCTTGAACAAGATTAGGCCAGACATGGATGTTGGTAGCTTGTGGGACACCATTAAAAAGGGGGTACAGGAGGCTACTAACTACTTTCTGGTCCAACAGGTCGGGGAACCTACGGGGGGGGGAGGGAGATACTGGACGTTGTCCTTGCAGACAGCAACCAGATAAGGGGTCTGGAGATGTGTAGTCCACTGGCAGGAGGAGACCATGCCACGGTCTGGTTTCTACTGTGTCTGGGGGGGTGGAGGACAACCACTCAAAAACAGTAGTAGTGGACTTCAGGGGGGCAGACTTCATGGGCATGGGCAGGATTCTGAGGGGGAGTTTGAACAAGATTAGGCCAGACATGGATGTTGGTAGCTTGTGGGAGACCATTAAAAAAGGGGTACAGGAGGCTACTGGCTCATGTACAATGGTAACAGGGAGGTGCAAGAGGCAGTGAGGGATAAGAAAGCTGCCTACGCATGTTTTAAGCGCTCCAAGGGGGACCGGGAGAGAGGTGAGTACGAGGTGACAGCTAGAAGGGTCACAAGAGTGGTGATGGGAGCCAAAGCGAGGATGGAGCAAAACCTGGCTAGGGAATTCCGGAGGGGTGGAAAGGGATTTTATAGATTCATTGGGGAAAAGAGGAAAGGGAGACCACAGAGCTCCAGGATTAGGACTGGGGAGGGATGGGTTCAGGAGGCAGGGGAGCAGGCAGAGGTACTAAACAAGTACTTTGCCTCAGTCTTTATGGAAGGAGACATGGGATCCATTCAACCAGAAGGGGGCGGGGAGACAGCTGAGAGGAGAGACTGAGATGAGAGGACCAGAAGAGGCTGGGGCACCAGGTGGGCCAGGCCTAGAAGAGGATGGGTGCTTTGTTGGTGGGGGGGGGAGGTTAGGGAGGGAGAAATCACAGAGGACAGCATGAGGGAGGCCCTACAGGCGCTGAAAACTGACAAGGCACCGGGACACGATGGGCTGCATCACAGAGTTCTGAAGGAACTGGCAGACGAACTAACAGCTCAGCTAGCTGTGCTTTTCAACGCCTCTCTGCAGACAGGATGGGTGCCTCAGGATTGGAGGGTGGCTCATGTGGTGCCTGTCCACAAAGGGGGGGGGGTCTAGGGAGGAGATGGGAAATTACAGGCCTGTCAGCCTAACATCGGTGGTAGGCAAACTATTGGAGGGCTTCATCAAGGGGAAGCTCAGGAGGCAACTGGAAAGGCTGGGGCACATGGATGACAAACAGTATGGTTTTGTCCCGGGGAGATCGTGCCAGACCAACCTCACAGATTTTTACGACTGGGTGACAGGGACCCTGGACACAGAAAGACCAGTGGACGTCCTATATCTGGATTTCAGTAAGGCGTTTGACTCGATACTCCACATTGGGTTGTTGACAAAGTTGGGAGGGATGGGGGTGGGAAGACAGTTGCTTAGATGGGTAGAAAACTGGCTTACAGATAGAACACAGAGGGTAGTGGTTGGTGGGACAGTTTCCTCCCCTAGGAAGGTCTTCAGTGGGGTTCCCCAAGGTTCACTACTGGGGCCACTCCTGTTCAACGCCTATGTCTCCGATATAGGGAGGGGGATTAGGAGTAGGATGAGCCTCTTTGTGGATGACTCACAACTGGGAGCACTGGCTGATGGGGAGGAAGCGAGAGAGCGAGACAGTCCAGAGGGATCTGGATACCCTGGAGGGTTGGTCAAGGAGGTGGGGGCTGAGGTTTAATCCGGGGAAGTGTAGGGTGTTGTAAGGTGGGGGTCAGAAACCCAGGTCATGTATATAACCTGGGAGGTGTGTCACTGCAAGCCACATCGAGTCGAGTGAAAGGGACCTGGGGGTGGTGGTAGACACCAGAATGAACAACACTGAAAACTGCAGAAGATCGGCAGCAAAGGCAAACAGGATTCTGGGCTGCATAGCCCGGGGAACAACGTCCAGGTGGAGGAAGGTGATCCTGCCTCTGTATAATGCCTTGGTCAGGCCGCATCTTGAGTACTGTGTGCAGTTCTGGAGACCTCACCTTAAGAAGGACATAGCATTGTTGGAGAGGGAACAGAGGAGGGCAACCAGGATCATCCGGGGCATGAGTGAAAGGACCTATGAGGAAAGGCTGGAAGTCCTTGGGCTGTAATCGCTGGAGGAGAGGAGAGACAGGGGGGACATGATTTAGGTTTTCAAATATGTGAAAGGGATTAACAGGGACAGAGCCAAAGAAATGTTCAGGCTAAAGAAAGGGGGCACAACCAGGGGGCATGAATGGAAGTTGGAGGGGGGGCACCTACAGGGGAGAATATAGAAGGCATTACTTCACCGAGAGGGTGGTGGAGCCATGGAATGCATTGCCCGGGAGTCTAGTTGAGCAGGGCACAGTGAAGGGCTTCAGGATGGGGTGGGACAGACTCATGGGTGTACTTAAGCCAAAGTTGACCCTCTCGGGGGCCAGGGAGGGGGAGGAGGAGTTAGGGCCCAATAGGAGCTGGCTACCGAGCAGACACGAATGACCATTATGCCTATTCTGCTGGCTTTTAGTATATCAGTATGTTAGTATATCTTCCCTGATGTATAAGTCTACCCCCCTTGTCTCTCATGTCCTTCCTGAACAGTCTGATGCCAGGAATAGCTGACTCCCTTGTACGACACTCCGTTCAACAAGTTTCTGCGATCGCAATTATGTCCAGTCCGTCATGCACAATGAAGGATAACAATTCCTCCATTTTATTTGCCAGGCTCCTTGCATTAACCACCAAACCCCTCCACTATTGTTTTTTCCCCTACCTGTGCTCTCCCCAAGGGCATGCCAGAATCTAACTCTTCATCCCTTCCTGGGAAAGGGGGGGTGCCTAGGGTGCCCCCTCATCTCATCCTTATTACAGTGTGGTTTTATTCCCTGCCCCCCCCCCATTTAGTTTAAATTACATAGATACATAGACAGTGTAGGCAGATAAGGGCCTATGGCCCACCCAGTCTGCCCATCTGAGCTTGTAAGTTCAGTTTATGTTTTCCTAGAAGTCTGTTGCCCCTTACCCCTGACCTCCATTCCTTTATGTCTATCCCAAGCATTCTTAAATCCCGTGATTGTTTCAGCCCCCACCACTTCCTCTGGCAGGGTGTTCCACTTGTCCACTACCCGTTCTGTGAAGAAATTCTTCCTCACGTTTCCTCTGAATCGTCCTCCCTCCAACTTCATCCCATGCCCTCTAGTCCTGGAACATCTTTTTCACTTAAAAATAGTGTATCCCTGCACCCTGTTCCTCCCTGTAAGATACTTGTATGTCTTTATCATATCCCCTCTCTCCCTCCTCTCCTCCAGGGAGTACATATTCAGTTCCTTCAACCGGTCCTCATAGGATTTGTGATGCAATCCATGTACCATCTTTGTTGCCCTCCTCTGAACCTTCTCTACCCAGTCCATGTCCTTACGTAGGTAAGGTCTCCAGAACTGTACACTGTACTCCAGGTGGGGCCTCACTAGTGTCTTGTATAGTGGAATTATGACCTCCCTTTTCCTGCTGGTGATGCCCCTGCCTATGCATCCCAGCATCCTATTTGCTTTACCTGCTGCCTTGTCACACTGTTTCCCTACCTTGAGGTCATCAGAGATGATAACCCCAAGATCCCTTTTCTGCTTGGTGCATGCTATATCTTCACCCCTCAACCGATATATTGTGCCAGGGTTTTTGTGCCCCATATGCATTATCTTGCACCTCTTTGCATTGAATTTCAACTGCCAAACCCCTGACCATTCTTCAAGTTTCTGCAGGTCCCTTCTATTCTGTCTACACCCCCTTGTGTGTCTACTCTGTTACAGAGCTTTGTGTCATCAGCAAACAGGGAAATTCTGCTTCCAGGTCCTGCGCAATGTCACTGATGAAGATGTTGAATAGGACTGGTCCCAGTGGTACCCCACTGGTCACTCTTCCCTCTGTGGAGTGGCAGCCATTTACCACCACCCTCTGTATCCTGCCACCCAGCCAGTTACCTACCCACTGCACTACTGTCCTGCCCACACCCATATTCCCCAGTTTGTGTAATAGTCTTCACGTGGCACAGTGTCAAAGGTCTTGCTGAAGTCCAGATAGGCCATGTCCACTGCCCTCCCCCGATCCACCTTCCTAGTCACCCAGTCAAAAAATTCAATGAGGTTGGTCTGACATGACCTCCCCTGGTAAAACCATGCTGCCTTGGGTCCTGTAGTCCACTGACAACCAGATGTTCCACCAGTCTCTCCTTCAGTAGTGCTTCCATGATCTTCCCCACTACCGAGATGAGGCTGACTGTTTGTAGTTCCCCGCTTCCTCTTTGTTCCCACTTTTGGACTACATCTGCTGTCCTCCAGTCTTTGGGTACCTCCCCTGTTTCCAGTGATCGGCTAAACAGGATAGCCAGAGGTTCAGCCACCACCTCTCTTAGTTCTTTAAGGACCCTGGGGTGCACCCCATCTGGCCCCATTGCTTTATCGACTCATTACTTTCAGTTCCTTCAGGACCCTTTCCCGTGTAAAGGGACTTGTGTCCATTTCTGCACCATTCTCACCCCTTGTACTCCCTTCAGACCCATTACCCTCCTCTTCCTCAGTAAAGACTGAGCAGAAATACCTGTTCAATACGTCAACTTTACTGTTGTTATCCTCCACGCAGCCCCATCCTCCCCCTTCAGTCTCACTATCCCTCCCTTTGCCTTTCTTTTTTCACTCATGTACCTATAAAAGGTTTTGTCCCCTCTACCCACTGATTTTGCAATGTCTTCTTCTGTCTGAGCTTTGGCTTCCCTTACTGACCTCCCTGCCTCCCTTTGCTTCTCCTGGTACTTCTCCCTATCCCCTTCTGCCTGTGTCTTTTTGTATTGCCTGAATGCAATCTTTTTGGCTTTCACTTTCTTTGCTACCTCTTTGGAAAACCATAATGGTCTCCTCTTCCTTTTCCTCTTGCTAACCTGCTTAATGCATAATTCTGTTGCTCTTGTAATCCCCATTTTAAATACTGCCCACTGTTCCTCAACCCCGGATTCCTGCTCCATTCCCCCTTAATGCCTCTTTCAAGTATCTCCCCATTTTCCCAAAGTCTGCCCCCTAAAATCCAGGATACGTGTTTTTGTGTGGTTTGGTTCTGCTCTTTCTGTGATTTCAAACCACAATGACTGGTGGTCACTGTTCCCCAGGTGCTCCCCCACTGTTACCCCCATCACACTGTCCCTGTTTGTGAGCACAAGGTCCAGTATTGCCTTCTGCCGAGTTGGTTCCATGACCAGTTGCTTGAGGAAGGCACCCTGAAGGAGTCCAGGATAAATCTGCTCTAGTTGATGCTGCTGCTGGGATGCTCCAGTCCACGTCTGGAATACTGAAGTCTCCAACCAGTACTACCTCACCTTTGTCTGCCATCCTTTGGATGGCTAGCATCAGCTCTCTATCCGTTTCTTCCTCCTGGACTGGTGGTCTATAGACCACACCTGTGCGGATGGCTGGCCCCATTTTCCTTTCCAGCTTAACCCACAGTATCTCTCCCCCATTTTGTTCCTCCTGGATCTCTGTGGCTTATGTCATTTTTCCACATACAGTGCCACTCCTCCTCCTCCACCCTTCTTACCTGCCCTGTCTCTTCTGAATATGTTGTAGCCAGGTATGGCCATCTCCCAGTCATGGTTATCATTACACCAGGTTTCAATGATGGCCACAATGTCCAGGTCTGACTGCACCATGACAGCCTCCAGATCTTCCATCTTGTTGCTAAGGCTCCTGGCATTGGCACACGTGGCTTTCCATGATTTGATCTCCCTAGACTGTTTCTCTGTTCTACTCCAGCCCCTTCCTTGGTTGTCCTTTATCCCAGGTTCTCCTTGCTGTCTGCCCTTCTGCTGAATTTTGCCCCTTTTCTGCCTATCCACCTCTTGGGTGCTGATCTCCATCTTTTGCACACTGCTTTGTAAAGATAGCCACCCCTCCAGTTCACTGGTTCCACTGCTAGCTGTGGGGGGTGAGCAAGTAGGTACCCTCCTTGCTGGCCTGCCACCCCCCCTTTGCTAGTTTAGATGCTCTTTCAAAGAACTCCCTCAGCCTGCATTTCAGTTCGGGTGCACCCTCTTTGCTGAGGTGTAGCTTGTCAGGGGCCAAGAGGCTCTCATTATCCCATGTTGCCCCCTAGTCCCCTACTAGCCCATACCCCATCTGCTTACACCATCTCACTAGTCAACTACTGAACTCCTTTATCCTTTTTTGTTCCTCTCTGTACTAGCTCTGGGTACTGGCAAAACCTCTGGAAAGACTAGAGATTTGAAGCATAGACCACTGCAAAACCTAGCCAGGGCCTTAAATCTTGCCTGTACCTCCAGGAGACTGTTACCTTTCAGGTAGTCTGTTCCCAAGTGGAACACTAGATGTGATTCCCTGTCCTGTTCCTTGCCCAATGAGGGAATATGGTGGATTACCTCCAGCGCTGTCATCCCAAACTGCTCTATTTTTGTTCCCCCCACTTGATACCCTATATGACAGAATCACCAATCAATAGCACCTTGCCCCCTTTTTTCTTCTGGATCACCTGTGTCACTGTTCTCCTTCTCCCACTACCTCTATCGCCCCATCCCTAGCACTTCTACTATGCTATCAGACTTGCCCTCATCCCCTTGTCATGCCTGTCTGCTATACCCCCCCACACCAACACAATTGTGGGAGCCATTCCACCGTGCCCAAGTTCCTGTGTAAGATCATTCCCCATTCCCCTCCTGCCCCCACTCCCACTGGGGCCTACTATGCCCTCCTTGTGAGACCGCTGAGTCACACCTACTATCGTGCTGTCAGATCCACCCCCCCAACCCCTCAGTAGCACTGCCTTCCATTCCACTCAGTCCCATCAGTAGAATTTCCCGCACCCTCTCCCTCCTGATGCTCCCCCCTCGAGCCACCTGCCCCTGAACCCGACTCCCACCCCCACTGACCCGTGGGATACCACCACTACCAACATCTAACCTCCTCCTGCTCTGCTCCTCCCTCCAAAACCTTCCCCTTCCTCCACCCCTCTCCCAACCCCCCACCCTCTTCTGGCCCTCAGATACTGGCTGCTCTTCCGTACCTGCAAAGATTCCAGAACTGCAAAACTGTTTGATGTGTTGATTACTCCTGCTGTAGTAGCAGCCCCCCCCATTGGTAGAACTCATACTGATAGGGCACCCATCCCCTCCCCTTCCCACCTTTGGCCTGCCAACCAGCACCTTCCCAGGAGTCTGGGAAGTCCTCCTCCCACAGAGTTCTCCCGTCACCACCCCTTCATCACCTCTCATGAGCCCAGTGACTTCCCTCACCCCGCTGCTCCTGAATGTGTGCTAATGCAAATCCCCTCCTGGTCTCCTGTTCATCAAGTCTGTGCTGGGACCTACCCTCCCAGCCTTGGAAAGCCTTACTATCTTCCACCTCAGGGAATTAAGTTGCAACTCCAGCTGTCCCAGTCTCCTGCAGATCTGACATCTTCCAGTTCTCCATAGTGTACTCAAATACTGCCGCCCCGCAAGTATTGCATCCCACTATCCTCCCCTTACCCTGTCCGGCCCTAATCCCCCGCATGTCTGCCATATCCACCTCTCTCCATCTTTTGCTAACCATAAGGTTGATGATATTAAAATGCCTTTTCCCCCAGAGTCCTGATCCCTACCTGGCCCCCTCTTTGAATTAGGGTGTGGAATCAGGTTCAACTTTGTCTCAACCTAGATGCAGGTATTAACCCAATGGTACTGTCAATGGATGCAGCAAGCAGATATTAGCAAGAGCAAATAAACCAAAAATACTTTGTACCGGTGGCTCAATTTCAAATACTACCAGTCAGTGCCAGCAAGTACACTTCCTAGGATTAGTGATCTCGGCGCGAACTGCACCAGAAATAGAATCTACTGCAGATAGTACTGTAAGTCAGCACCAGAAACAGAATCCACCACAGATAGTACTGTAAGTCAGCACAGGCCCCCCTCCTCTTCACATTAACACAGCACAAGCCCCTCTCCTCATTCACATTAGCATCCCTGACTCCTTAAACACCCCTTACCTCCCCCTCCAGTCAATGCAGCTCCCAGATACCTTTGTAGTCCTCAGTTACTCCTCCTCCGCCGATGTAGTCCAGTCTTACAGGCCTACAGCTGCCACTCCTGTTGAATTGAACAGCCACACCCCTACCCCTCTTAATAGGTGCTGCTTCAATGGGAGGTGCCCTGAGAATCCATTTAACAATGGAAGTGGTGCGAGGTGGGGGATGGGGGGGAATTGGTAAGGATGTCCAAGAGGCGGCTGGGCTCTTCGGCTTTAAGCCCAACCACACCGTTTAAACTGGTGCCCTGCAACCTGATTGGCCGCAACACCCCCCCCCCGCAATGTCTCCGCCTCCTTTTAGCTGCCAATGCAGCTCCCTCAGTCTACCTGCGGTGTCTCCGCTTCTCCTTGCTGCCAATGCAGCCAAACTGGATCCCTGCCACCAATGTGGCTCCCACAGACTCCTTGGGTGCAGACTGCCAAATTTAACCTTGGAATAGCATGGCTTCCTTAATGTCCCCCTCTGGTAGGGGGTTTAAGACTCTAATACCTTTTCTGATGTTCTTTTTTGGCACATTATGACATACAGCTCATGAACTCATTCAGCAGCAAATGTCTGGACTTTAAAGTATTGGAGAAATACTGCTTTATGTTTTCCCCCCAGACATGACGTATCAACTTGGCATGGGATGTACTATTTAGTTAATATTAAGAGGAGTAGCACCCTCAATATAGAACCTACATACCTGTTAAGAGTCTATGTCTGCATCCATTAAGCTGTATGTATTTTGGAAAACCAATAAACATACAGTTAAAATAAAAAGTAAATGAATATTATTTTACAATTTATTTACCCAGGATAGCCCAGCTGAAATGCAACACCTTGTTTTTTGTTTTTTGGGGGGAGGGGAGAGTCTTGCATTTTCCTATTTGTGCAATTCGGTAGAGTGGTGCACTGGGAGGATAAATGACTTGCTCAAGGTCACACACTAAGTATCTGACTCTGGTGGGGTTCGACCCTATGATAAACTGGTTCTCAGTGTTTTTTTTTTTTTATATTTGCCCTTTTTCTGGCAGGACCACCGGGGCCATCCACCCTGGTCATGGCCCCTGGAGACCTCTACCTCCGTCAATTGCTGCTGGGGACCCACAGTCACCCCTGGCTTGCACCCCGGAGGGTGGGGCCGCGGGCCACCTTCGTGACCCCGGAACTGTAACTGGTCGGGATCCGCAGCGACAAGCGGCAATGAGGCTCTAGGAGGGTTTAGATCGTGGTCCTGCCCACCTTCTTTTCCACTAGATTTTCTCCCCGGAGGAGGCAGGGACGTGCAATGACACCAGCGTCCGCCCAGCCTCCCCTCTCCCCCCCACGTCGAGCGTCGGTTGCGTGGAACTCCCAGTCTCCATCAGGGGTCCCTATCGCGCAGTGCTGCCCGCCCTCCCGGGTAGGAGGCTGCCCAGCCGGACGCTCGATCCTACTCCCCCGGCCGACCCTCCGGCGGCGGATCGTTCGAACCGGGTGCGCCCGGTGAGCGGAAATCCCCGCTGCGCCCGCCGGGCGGCCCTGGTTTCAGTGTGCCAACTACTAAATAAATCTACAGATAAAAAAGTAAAAAAAACTGTTCAATTACCAATAACTGAGTCCATGTCTGGCACAATGCTTTTTTTACCCACTCAGCTGCTAATTCCTGAAATTCCCTCACTCCAAAAATGGAGCAATATCAGTTCCCTTCGTAGCACAAAAACTGAAGAAGTACTATATGGTCAACTGAGCACGCTTTAAATTCCTCCTATGTAGTATTTGTGGGAATATATGCACACTACACTCTAAGCCTCTTTTTGGTGGTTCTGAAAAGCTGTTCTCAATGATAGAACGTTAAAAACAAGTTTTCAAAGGTGCTGCTAATTAGCTTTCAAAGACTCAACAAACCAGCAATATCCCATGTAGATGAAATACCAATATTTAGTCTAGATGAAATATTAACTGAGCAGCTCAGTTTCAAGGGAACTGGCAAGTCTGACATTTTTAATTTGAAACAAAGCGGCTCACATTGTATTATAAACTTAAAAGCACCCCCTGGCATGAAGAACAAGCTGTTTCTCTCACCTCCGATGGACAGTGCCATCATAGAGCACTTAAGCTTCGCTATCGTGCTTTATGAAGTCACTGTCCATCCTTGGTGTGAGAACCAGCTTGTTCTTCATGCCCGAGGGCGAGTTATTCACTGCCAGTCTGTTTTTTTTGATAAACTGTACCCCTGCCACCATCAACACAGCACCTCTGTAAATGAGATGATTGATCTCAGTGGGCCTAGGTTGCCAGGGCTCTCTGCACAGTTGGTAATACAGTGCATGGTTGCTTCTCCAATGTGCGTTTAAGAGATGTTGAGCTGCCATAAAAAGACATGGTGGGATGGGCAATTTCCTGCAACTTTGGTGAAAGGATTCCAGATTCGGCACTTTTACCGCAAGTGTACACACCTAAACAAAAAATAAAAAAAAAATAGAGATGGGACCCTCAGGGAATTTGTTGGGACTCAAACTTTTTCCAGGGATCCCCAGTTTTCTAGCGAGAGCCCTGCTTGTTAATTAGGAAAAGCTGTGTTGCTACTTAACCCATTCTTACCAGCTGTGCCATGTGGCACTGGAATCATCCATTGCTTAACCTGACCCAAAATGGCAGCACAAGGGCTTACATAGCTTATGAAGCGTTAACAGTTTTCACCAATCTTCATATGTTCTTCCCTCATACACATGTAATGCTTAATACTCTTCTCCACTGTCCTTTATATTAACAGGGTATAAGTCCAACTTATCTAAAAACATTATTAGGTTTTCAATACAAGCCCCTTTTTCTTGCTTACATGTGTTATTTTGATAATTTAATTAGCATCTACAATAATGTCAATATTTTTATTTTTCAATATTATTTATTTAGATGCCAATTTCTCCTTGTTTTTATTAATATATATTTTAACATATACATTTTTTTTTTCACAAGGAAGGCAGGGTTAGCAGCCCAGCAGAGATCACGTTTTTCCTTGTAGCTCTGGCCTCACTATTATTGTTATACTACATAGTGTCGGGACAGAGAAACCTCACAAATTCAGAGTGCAGTAGAGACTCATAGGAGGAACAGACTAATCACACTTTTGTGGTAAAGGGCTGTTGTGAAACTGTGACAAAACAAGACAGCTTAGTTGGGTACAAGGCTTGCTGCAGCCACAGGTTCCTTCTTGCCACTCGCGAGGTCTACTGGGGAGGGTCCTGCAACTCTGGAATCTCTACAAAGGGCTTTAATGACCCTCATGCAATCCATCTAGAAAACTGATAAGAAATTAGACAATTCAGGTGAAAGGGTAGTGTAAGTGGAATCATGCTTTGGTGTGCTGTAGACAGTTCTACTGTGACTGCAGGGAAATCACCTCAATAAAGAACAGGGTTTGTTGAAAACATACACTGAAGCGTTGGAGAATGCTGCCTGAGCCCTCAGTGTTCGAGTTTTGACTCTGAAGGTCCCTGAGGGCACTGAAGGGGATAACCCAATAGCATTTCTGAAGTACTGGTTACTGGAGGCCTTGGGGCTGGGTTATAAAATACCCCAGTTGAAGGCCTATCGAATTAATCTTCATCAGGGGCGAGCCTTTGGAGATAGATCCAGAACTTTATTGATGGTCATTGCCTCTGTAGGTATGTGTGACTGCATTTTAAATGCAGCTCTGGACTAGGGATCAGTATTTGCCGACAGCAGGATTTTAATCCTCCCTCCCCCCTAACTATTCATATGCTAGGAGGATCAAGCACAATGCTTCTGAAGGGGGTTACTTCACAGATGAAGCAGTTGGAGCTACAGTTCAAATTGGGGTTTCCTGCAGGAGTGCAATTTTCAGATGGGAATAAAATGTATGCCTACACCAACTGTAAAACTGCAGGGACCTTTCTCTTGAAACGGGAGCGGCTGAAACCACAGCTGGAAATGTAAGATCTTTCTTCACAAACGGAGGATAAAGCTTGATTCTTGGTGTCTATAGTATGAGGACTAACGGGACCATAGTTAAGGATCTGCACTGGTTTATTGCGTACTTCACCCAGGGCTGTGTATGCACTTTCCCCAAAACTGTATTTCTCTAATTGGTGATTTACTGAATTTTGGGACCTTCGGGAATTCAATCATGGACTGTGGAGAACCATCTGTGAATACTACTGTATAGCAGTTAATATTAGCGCCTGATACATTTGCGTCTCTTTTTTTGTTTTGTTTTTTGTTACACATTTTAGTTCAGCTGTAAAACTGTCAAGTTTTTAGGTGATGACTTGCTATTGTATTACTAGTTTAAATGCTATATGATGCAATTGTGAGTATATTTATTTAGCTTTTGTTAACCGAGTTGGTGTGCTAGACAGCAGAGCTGCCTATTTTTAGGCACGACCTGGGAGGTTACAATACAAAGGGTGGGAGACACCAGTAAGATAGAGGGATAAATCAGGTGACAGCAAGAGGATACAATTTACAAAAACATATAGTTAGGTAACAACAAACTGAGGCCAGGAATAAGGCATGGAACGTAAAACAGCAAAGTGGCATAGGCAACAAATATACGATTGCTGCTTGCAACTGGTTTCTTAAAATGGTGCATGCAGTGTAGACTAAATGTGAAAATGTTGCACAGACAGAATTTATAGTGCAGCTGGTATCCTTACCCTTAGAGCCAAAGGAAGCTTGGGAGGCCTAGAGGACACATTGCATCTGTTGTCTATGTGCTTGTGCCAGAGGATTAGCAAGGTGGTACCCACTCACAGATTCTTAAGGGCCATTTCATACTGAAATAGCAAGCAGCTTCGGTTGTAAATTTTTTTTTTTTTTTTGCTTCCTTACTTTGCTGCATTACAATGTGCGAGGGTTATAATGCCCTTGTCCCCAAGGCGATTGAAGGGAAACCTGCAATGTGAGGAACCTGATTACTACATGAAGCCAAGAGGACTGGTTTTCTTTTTCATTTAACTTTAACTGTGTTCCTTATTTGACTAAGGGCACTGACTTCAATTAGCTTCTAATTTTTAATTAATGTGGTTAATATGTATTGTGCTTTGCTTACCAATGAGGTAATGACAAGGAGTGACCTACTCAGTCCTTTATTAATTTCATGTGGTGTATATTTATTTATTTATTGAGTAATCAAAGTTTGACCTTTGAGCTGAAAGCTCTTTTACAAAGGATCCCTGTCAAAAAAAGAAGGGGAAGGGGTTGAATACATGAGTGGGGACACAGTAGCAGCCAAAGGCCTTGTTGACGGTCACCAGTTAGGAGTCAATCATACATAACATAGTAATACATACATAACAAAACATAGTCATGTCAATCATACATAACATAGTAATACATACACGGCAAGACATAGTCATGTCAATCATACATAACACAGTAATACATACATAGCAAGACATAGTCATGTCAATCATACATAACACAGTAATACATACATAGCAAGACATAGTCATGTCAATCATACATAACATAGTAATACATACATAGCACGACAGTCATGTCAATAGATTCAGAGTACATTAGTAAACATTTCTTTCTGCAGTATGCATACAAAGCTCACCAGTTCAAGGTACAATCAGGGATGTTCAAAGCAGTAGCTGACACCACGTCACTAACCTATCAGGCGCTAAAGGCCTCTGTCTATTGGGAGTTAGTAAAGCCGTAAGGGGGGAGATGGTGAAGGCACTGTGCAAGTGGGGGTATCAAAGCAGAGAGAGAGAGAGAGAGAGAGAGAGAGAGAGCGAAGGAGTAGGAGTAGGCTGAGGTGTAATAGTTGGGGGGGGTGGCGAGAGAGGGACGGGTTGAAGAGACTGGTGCTGAATCAGTGGGGGGTGTTGGGAGAGGGGGCAGGTACCAGCTCAGTAGGCAGGGCAGGAGGGGAATAGTGGACATCAGGAGCGAAGGGGCAGTGGGAGGTGAATCCAAGCATTGCCTGCGGGTGCAGCTACGTAATGCAACAGGGTTGGGTGAGGCAGATGCTGCGAACAAGAGGTGAGATAAGATTCCTGAGCTCGGACTTGAAGTGGCCAAAGCCTATGAGTCTTGTGGTAGCATGAGGGAGCTCATTTAACCAAGCTGGGGCCCTTACCATGAAGGCTCACCTCCCAGGGCAGTTCTTCTGAAAGGCACAACAACAGCCTGCCTAGTGACACTTCCGTTCGCATGTTTGGTGGAGGCAGGGCAAAAAAAAGGGCTTGCAGGGAGGGAGTGCAAGTCCTAGGAGGGACTTCTTCCCTAGAAGCAGGAGTGAAGCTTGATGCGGTCCATAAGGGAAAGCCATTTCGTCCTGGTGTAAAGGTCACACATATGTGTTAAGCGGTCGGCACCTAGGATAATCTTCAGGCTTTACTGATGGCTGTATGCAGTCTGAGCAGGCTAGTTTCAGAGGCTGTGCCATAGACCACATTTCCATAATCCAGGATGGGTAGTACTGTGCCTGTAACTGCCAGATGTCTGGCTTTGGGTGTGAGGCAGAACCTGAGCCTATACAGGGCCCCAAGTTTCCTGCTGACTGCAGAGGTGACTTTGCATATGTGGTCATTAATCGAGAGGGACTCATCTATTGTGTTTACTAGATATCGGAATGAGGACACTTGCTCCAAGGAGGAGTCAGACAATGGCTAGGGGAACAGTAGCTCTCCTCTTTTGGTGGCTGGCAAAGAGCATGGTCTTTGTTTTTTTGCTGTCGAGCACTAGCATGCTATCTTTGAACCAGTCTTGGAGGAGGCTAAAATTGTGCTGCAGGTTCCTTGTGAGAGCATCCTATCAAGAGCTGCAGGAGAATACTACCATATCGTCAGCATAGAGAAGGATCTTATAAGTGGGGCATGCGTCAGGGAGGTTGTTCACAAAGAGGCCGAACAAAAGAGGGCCCAATATGGACCCCTGAGGGACCCCTACTGTGACTTCACAGGTGTCGGAGGTCACAGTGCTGATTTTTACCCTCTGACACCAACCAGACAGGTAACTAGAAAACCAATTCACTGTGTCAGTGGACAGCCCTAGGCCATGTAACCTGTGGAGCAGCAGCCGATGGTCCACCAGGTCCAAAGCCTTGGTCAGGTCTATGAAGATTGCCCTGACCAGGTGACCTTGGTCAAGGGCCTCGTACACAGTCATTGAAGTCAACTAGTGCAGAGTTAGTGCTATGCAGCTTGCAGAAGCCGTGTTGCTGGGGACAGAGTAGGTTATATTTATGCAGATGGTCTGTAAGTCGCTCAGCAATGATTCTTTCCAGTGCTTTGGAAAGTAGGGATAATATTGAGATAGATCTTTAATTGGACACAAGGGACCGGTCAGCTCCTTTGTGCACAAGCATAACCAATGCAGTTTTCCAGGTAGAATGGAAGGTGGACAGGCAGAGAGACAAGTTGAACAGCTTGGTGATGGGAACGATTACCTCGGGGAGGGAGATAGATATTAGCTTCATGTCAAAACTGTTGCCTCCCATCTTGTTTTCCCCAGGACTCTTGTGAGGTATTTTCTTATATCTTTGATAGTTACTCATTTGAAGTGAAAGGCTGGGCATGGCCTAGTGCTGGAGGAGGTGGGGAGGTGTTCCACCAGGGTTAAGTAGCCGGTCTGGGTGGGTGGACTGCACTGTAGTCCATGAATGCCTTGTTAAAGATATTGGCCACTGTGGCTTCACTGAGGATACCCTCATCATTATGGTGTAGCACTGGTGGGGGGGGGGGGCCTGTCACTAGATCCAAGGAGGTTTTTAAATGAGGCCCAGAACTTCTTCCCGTCATCCCAACAGTGGCACTGCCGGTTCTTGTGCTACGTAGCCTTGTCCTGCCTGACTGCCCAGATGCACCTGTTTCTTGCCTCCTTGTAATTTTGGACATCCATGCCAGTCCCTGTTGCCTTGGCTCAGTGCCAGAGGAGATCCCATTGCTGCATCATACCAAGAAGTTTGGGAGTAACCCAGTCCATGCTGCCTCCTTTAATCATCTTCTTCTGGTATGGGGCGAACTTGTCAGCTGCCGTGTTGAAGAGAGTAAAGAAGAGCTGCAGGGCAGTGTCAATAGAGGTACACGAGTCGAGGAAGCTCCAATCAATCCCTTTATGGTGATTCCTAAAGCCGATCATGGCACTATTTTTGATTACTCTGTTCCTCACCATTCTTGGGGGGAGGCTTGGCCTGTTTAGTTGACCACTCACACAGAATTGGCGAGTGGTCGCTGAGGGTGTCAGGGAGTAAAATGACAACCTTCAGCCGTTCTGGGTGTGTAGTTAGCACCCAGTTGATCAAAGTGCTAGCACCTGTACGGTAGTTTTTTTGGGTGCAGCTTCTGAGCATCTGCGTCAGGTAGAGTCCTGATACTAGGTCTGTGTGTGAGGCATTGGAGCTGGAGAGCCAGTTTGACTTTAAGTCTCTGAGAATTATAGTTTCCTTGTTCTGGCTTACTTGGGTGTAGTAGTTTACAAAGACTTCTAGCCCTGCCTGCTGCCGACCTGTCGGGATGTACACAGCCATAACAATCAGGCTTCTGCACCCCCTGCCTATCTGGATTTTTATTGCTAGGCATTCACAGTCCTTATTGGAGTTTGCCAGTAGAATTGCGTGGCATTGCAGGTGGTTGTGAGTGTATATTAAGCACCCACCACCTCTTTCCCCGGAGTGGTCTAACCTATACACATTATACCCAGGTAATGAGAGTACCGAGTCAGAGGTATGTGCAGTGAGCCAGGTCTCTGTCAGGGCAATGACATCAGGTTGATGGGAGTGCCACCCAGGCCTCAAGCTGAGTTAGCTTGGCTAGGAGGCTGCCAATGTTCAAGGTACCAAACTTCAGATGCCCAGATGATGCAAGGATCTGGGTATGAGTTATCTGGGGGGTCAGGGTTTGGGTGGACGTTTCCAGACATCAGTAGTAGGATAAGGATGAGGATGAGTTTTCTGCATATGTTTGGGAAGCGCAGCTTTACTTTTGACCTCTGCAGGTTCTGGAAGCAGCCCTTAGTGGGCGGGATTCACACCACAGTGTGGAGAACTGGATATAACCAGAGGGCTGGGATAGAGATCACTGTGTTAGATGGGGGCCAAGAGGGTTGCTGCATGGTGTAGGTAGGAGGGGGGGTGCTGCGCTATTGGTCTCCCATTGGGCTGTCTTTCCTACAAGTATTAAGGGATAGTCAAGGCAGCGGGTGGAGGCTGGGTGATTTTGTACCAGGACACCCACCAAGAGTAGGATCAGTCGTAATGGTACACCTCTTGGAACGAGATGTATGCTCACTTTGGGTTCCATTGTATAGAATAATCTGAAAGATGTTACATGTATGTATTTCCTGTAATACATTGCTTAATGTACATATTTGATAAAAATGCAATAAATAAAACATTGAAAATGTTTTACTCCTAAACTATATGTTTCTCACTAATATAACCAATGATCAGTTCTTTAACCAAAATGATATATTTCCAAATCGGTATTCCTTTCTTTTTTTCTGATTTTCAATTTTCACTGATAACATTGCTTCAGTTGTTTATCAATATGTTTTCAGTATGTTTTGCAACTCTAAAAAAAGTTTTTTTGACCAGGGTATGTTTTAGCACACAAAGCACACTGCATCGATCAAAGGGCTGTACTGAAATTTACTTATATAATACATCGAACAAAGATTAAATAAATGCTGAGTTTTTTAAGACTGACTGGAGTACCCTCTTTAAAGACAGACCAGTAGAAGAGTGTTGGGGCTACTCTGAACAAAATATAATGATGGCTATGAGCAAGGATGTTAAATGTGTAAGGAAGTACAACAGGAAGGTGATTAAACTGAAATGGTCAAGTAACAAAATACTAAAACTAATACAAAATAAAAACAAATGCTATGCAATGTAAAGAAACATAAAAACATCAAACTGGGGCAGATTTAGAAACATACAAAAAGTCTGTGAACATGCAATAAAGAAAGCAAAACATCACTGCTTCAAAACAAAATTGTAAGCAATTTTACAGTTACATCAGTTCCCTAAAAAAAATCAGCCAACATGTTTTCCATAAAGGTCACAGTACAACAGCCCTTCTTAAACTTACAATTGATGTTTTTGCTGCCATGGACAAGGGCTCTCTCACTGGTGTGATTTTCATAGATCCAACTAAAGCTTTCGACCTTGTTGATCACCCTCTTCTCCTTGCTAATCTGTTGTATCTGGGCTTCTCACCACAAGCTGTTGACTGGTTTGACAACTACCTAGCCAACAAGTTGTGAAATTCAACTCTGCATTGTCCAACCCAGCAATCATAAACCTAGGTGTTCCCCAAGGGTCTATTCTTGGCCCCCTCCTGTTCACCATCTTTATCAAAAAGATCTCTCTGCATGCCCAGTCATGCTCGTCCCTACTGTAGATAGATAACCTGATCCTCTATTACAGCTCCAGGAATACTGCTGACATCAACCACACCTTCTCATCTGATTTTAAGAATATCCAGTCCTGGCTCTCTAATAACAAGCTCGTCCTAAACACTAGCAGAACCCAAACCATGCTTTTTGGCTCAGACGCAAAACTCAGACACAACACTAGCAAATTACAACTCCACCATTCCAGTGGCTCCTTGTTAGACTCAGTTAGTGCATTCAAATACCTGGGCGTGCTGCTTGATGGATCCTTGAATTTCGATCAACACATCTCTTCTATCAGTAAATCGATGAATGTCAAAAGTGGGATTGCCTATAAGACCAGTTATGCTCTTACCCCGTTGCTAGACTGGCTGTTGCAAGAGGCATCCTTCTCCCAGCCCTCACCTATGGTTCTGTTACTTTCCTAGGTGCCTCCAAAACCTCTCTGCACAGGTGGGACACAACTTACAAGAACATCTGCTGCTACGCCTCTGCCTCCTCTCGTTGCAAGCATCACTGTCAGCTCTATGCTGACCTAAAGTGGCCCTCCCCATCCACTCACTAGCTACTCTTTCTTGGCTCTCTGACCGATAGCGTTATCAGATCTCGAGCCCCTGCATCACTAGCCTCCATGCTTACCTGGCAAACCACCTCTCATAGACTAAGGTTAGCTTAGCAAACTCTCATGAATATACCAAGGTGTAAAACTACCAAGGGTGTCCATGCCTTTTCCCATGCGGCCCCTCCATACTGGAACTTCATTCCTCTGGATGTCCGGCTAGCTCCAAGTCACGTTCTCATTCTTTCAAAAACAACACCTGAATTACCTAACCAAATTAGCCCCATATACCTGCTTCTATCCCCCTTAAGCCCCTCATCTTACACACTGCTGCTGGTTTCTCCTCCCTACTCTAATCACACTACCACTAGTTCCTACCCCTACCCCTATCCCACATCTCCCTGCTTGCTTTCTCCAATTCACTCTCAACCTTATACATGCTCTTAGTCTCCCTACACCCTCCCTTTGCTCTCCTACATTCCACTTATTGTTTTACCTGCTTTCTACGATAGTTCTTTATAACTTTGGTACTTATTACACTTATGTTATAAATGTATCTCTGTTACTATGTGTGCTTTTCTGCCTGTGGTGATTACTAAACTTGTACTGATTGTGGATTATCTGTATTGTATCATATTTATTTAGACCTGTACAGGCCGCTTATTATTTGTACTGTATCTTATCCTTAGCCTTGTTTTTTGTACTGAATATTCATCATTATGTCTTGTACCACCTGGCTATACTCCTCCCGTGTCATGTCTGAAAATAGGCATTTCCCTGTCTAGTACACTTCACTCAGTTACCAAAAATAAATAAATAAATAAATGTAATAATGAAATATTTGCTGAACATACAGAAATAGCAAATGCATTTAATATTTCTGCTCTATTTATTCTAAACCAAGTACAGCAAACTACTAGCATAACTTAATGAAACAAGGGAAACATACCATCGATATGAAATAAATTAAAATAAAAACTGATGACCTAAAACCTTTTGGAGCACCCGCAGCAGATAATATAACACCACAAATGTTAAAATTGTTGAAGGACACTGTCTTTCTTCCACTTAAACTGTTATACGAGAGATCTTTAAACATCGGAGAGATCCCAAGAGATTGGAGGGTGGCTTAAATCACACCAATCAATCCATAAGAAGGGGTGTACACAGGATATCAGAAATTACCATCCCATAAGCCTAACCTCAGTACCATGCAAAATACTGGAGTCAATTATAAAAAGACAGACTGTTAACACAGACTGAAATCCACTCTGGTTTTTGATGAGGTGCAGCACGGCTTCACAAAGGGACGTTCATATACCACAAACCTTGTTTGTTTTTGAGAAAATAAGTAATTACCTAGACAGTGGTCATGTTGGATTTTTGTAAGGCATTTGACACCATCCCCCACTGGGTTATAGTAGAGAAATTGTTAAAATTCAACATAGACAACCACATTGTAAATTGGGTGACTGACTCACAGACAGGACTCAGAGAATACCCGTCAAGGGCTTTTTTTCCAGGGCGAGTGGAGTGACAAGTGGTGTGCCTCAGGGCTCTGTCCTGGGCCCCATCATTTTCCAGCTATTTATCGCCGACTTAAGCAACAACATTTAAAACCATATGATCAAGTATGCAGATGATATAAAGTTAGGCAGACCATGTAGTAGAATAGACCAGATTAAATCAATCCAGAAAGGCCTGAACACAATTACTGAGTGGGCGTACAGATGGAGCATGTCCTTCAATATGGACAAATGCTGCATCCTACACATGGGTAGGAACAATACTGCACACCAATATGTGCTAGGTAATACTGTCCTAAACCAAACCACTAGTGAAAAAGATCTAGAACTATTACAAATTCCAAATTTACCTTTAGGGAACAACGTACCTATGCTGTACCAAGGGCCAATAGAGTTTTTGGTGCCATCAAAGGAACATCAAGAGTTGTAGGATGGAGGTGCTAATGCCATTGTATAGATCTTACGTCAGACCTTACTTAGACTATTGTAGCCAACTCTGGTGCCTCTACAGGAGGACAGACATTGACAGAACAGAGAAGGTCCAGAAGGGAATGACTAAGATAGTTCACGTAACATTCATGAAGACTGGTTAAAACAGCTAAACTTATATTCACCAAAGGTTCAAAGAAAAAGGGGCAACCTATTGCTCTTTTACGATATAATGCATGACAACTACCTAATAAATGAGTTGAATACTGAACTTAAGGATAAAAACTCAACAACCAGAGGCCACTCATTACAAGTTAGGGGTAGGCAATGTAGATCAGACAAAAGGAAGTATTTTTACACACAGACAGTGGTGAACCTTTGGAGTAGCCTACCAGAAGAGACAGTTGTAAGTAAAACAAAGGACACCTTTAAGAAGAGGCTAGACAGTTACATAGCAAATGGAGGAAAGCTAAACTATTACACTGGGTTATAAGGAGCTACCTATGGGCGATGGCCTTGTTTGCTCCTCATGCATTAGTGACACTAGCGACAGTGCTCCCTGACACTTGCCGCACATAGGGGAGAACTGTGGATTAAATTTATGCACTACATTAGGTGGACAATACAAGCGATACAGGAATTTGTACCGAGATTCTTTATACTTATTGCAGGTCAACAGGCCCATATGAGAGCCAAGCACTGTACTCCAGTTTTCTTCCATTATTCCTAACCCCAAATCCTGTTCCCATTTCAGGTTCACCTTCCCTGAGAAGTCAGGAAAAAATTTCCTATCCTGTTTGGCGATTCTTCCTATCAGCTCCTTTTCATCTGTCCTGACCCTAAAAACGTGTTCCACCAGTGCCAGGCTAGAGGCCTCTGCAGGTTCTCCGTGTAGCCCACTGCTATAGGCCAGAATCTGTAGGTACCTGAAGAGATAGGATTCCGGGATCTCTAAGCTGCATCAGAGGTCTACGAAAGAGTCCATCCCTCTTAAAAAAAAAAAAAGAAGTTTTTTTTATCAAATAAACATTTGACACTGGCACTGGCGAGGGTTTTCTGATTACTGCAATGTAAAACTTTTACCGCTACTAAACCACCAACAAATCTCATTACTTTTTTTCCATCACAATGACAGGGAGATGGTTAAAATATACAGTATACAAGCGTCAAAGGTACCATTACTTACTATTCTTACAAAGTCTACCAATATCTGAATGTGAGTCCTACAATACAGGCAAGACATGGGAGATTCCTTAACTACTGTGCTGACATTAAACAGCTGGGTGGTCAATTTGCTCTCTTGTATCCATGTAAAGCTTGTGTACTGATTAATGGCACAAACAGAATCTTCTTCTACTTAGATCAAATAGGACACTTTGTCAAAGATTAAAAGAGAAAAAGAAGAATATGATGTAATCTCTGACATGGATTTGGAAATGGACTCAGAGCTCGGGGCACCATATCCCTCGACTCTTCCATCTCTTCTGCCTCAGCCATATCCACAGAAACAACAGAGTTTCATCTCATCTGCAAATACCACCTGCTGAACAAATGTCAGAGGATCGAAATCTTGAAATTGTTCCTTCGCATGCTGATTTACAAGCTAATGTTGCTACAGTTTCTCTGAGGGCAAAATCAGTACAGAAGAAACCAAAATCATTAGCCTCTGAAAGCCACGAGAGAGGACAGTTCTTGGAACTCAGTTTTCACTTGGACTAACAACAAAACTTGTTCTCATTTGAAAATGCTCATTTAATGAGGGGTCTTTTTATAGTAGTACCTCCTTGAAAATGTATATGCATTTTTGGCATCTAAATTTATTATAAATGTTTTTGGGTCATTTTTAATTTTTGTTTTGTGATGAAGATGTATTTCAGGTTTAAAACTCATACGACAGAGGTTAATAAATTAGTCTTTAAAGAACTGAGTATTGACCTCTGGATAAGGAGAACAGGGTTAGTTCTGGCTTTTTATTTTTCTGCGCCATTATCTTCGCCAACAGTTTTCTTTTGTGCCATATGGTAAGCAGGACGTATTTCAATCAATTTTTAATTGCGCCAAACACTTTTAAAAACCATCATTTAAGAAAAAAAAATGTTTTTTGGCTTCAATGGTAAGTGGCAGAGCTAGCCCCAGGAATAAAATAATCTTTTATACAAGATAACTTCAGGTATAGTAAAGGATGACTTGGTAAATATGGGAGTATTGTTTGTTTAGTAAATCAGCTTAAATTTCTTACATTTGCACAATTCTGTAGAGTATGATGTAATGTTAAATGAATACAAAGAGGAATGATTATGAATTATAACATAGTATTTATAATTGCTGAGCGATATTTTTTTTTTCCCTTTTGTTACCCTCTGCTATTGAGGTATATATCACTACTATCATATATTGGAATCTCCTATTGTTTGTTATTGGACTTGTTTTTTATTGTTACTGAAGTAAGGGTATTTGCTTAAGTTTTGTTTTTCTCTTGGATGTAATAATAGAGCATCTTTTTTTTTTTAAACTTAAGTGTTTATTGAAGTTTTCCAAAAGGAGCTGGTACAGAGGATTAATAGAAACAGCACTCATGTACAATCACATATCCCATAATTTTGTAAGTGAAACAGAAAATGTCCTTGTCAACTTAAACTATTGGTCCTGTGCAAACTAACATTCTTGAAAAGAGACACAAAATTATCAAAAAAGGTCCATTACCCGTTGGTTACACTGTCACGCGGTGGAAGCAGGGGCAAAGCCCACAAATGCGTGCCCCCTCCCACTACCCAGGCTGTCAACTCTTCATATTAAACAAAATTTAAGATTATGGCTGGCCATACCGGACAGGGTCACACACCCCCAATACTCCGATGTGGTACCCCTTCCCAGGCAAAACTCCCAGGACCCATAATTGTACCTGCCCCCATGGTGTTGTCTGACCTCAGCCTACAGGGCTAAGGTGTAAGGTCTGGTCTCTGAGAGGAGATACACAAGAACCAGATGGTCCATTTGTTCATAATTTTATCTAATGACCCCTGTAATTTAGCTGCCATGGTTTCCATAGTACAAATCTCGTAAACCAAGTCCTCCCAATGTTTTATCGGGGTGTCTGGTTTTAATCAGTTTCTGATGATAACCTTCTTTGCTGCTGCCAGGAGCACTGATGCTAAATCTATACGGTGTTTTTGTCTGAAATGATGAGGGAAATGTAATAGGACTGCCAATTGTGGGGTTAATCTGTTTAGATCTGGAATTAACTCAGACATAACCTGTGAGATTTCCTCCCAAAAGTGAGATAAAACCAGGCAATACTAGAAAACATGAGCATGGGTAGCAACTTCAGCCCCACACGCCGTCCAGCAACAGGGATCAACAAATTTTAAATTTATGTGCTAGTCCAGGACAACTGGCCTAGCCAAAAATGGTAGTCCCAGTGTTGCGAGTGGTAGTCCATGGTCGGCAGGCTATATTTTAAGGAACATTTTAAAATAATTATGTAGCAACAAAGTATATGGTCTGGGGTTTGTATTATTTATACTATGTAGATGTAGGCTATTGGAAAACAGGAAAAATGATGTATTTGTAAATTGTTCTGTTAAATTAATACAGGATAAAGTCAGAGTCATATTTCTTTTCTTTTCCTCTCCTCCACCTTTTCATCGAGCACTGAAGTGCATTTCTTTTTTTGTGATGCTAATAAAACTTATTTCATTTCAGTTACTTTGTGGTGTTTTTTTTTTTTGCATTGGTGGTAGACTGCAGTGGGAGGGGACAGACACTAATAAAAAATAATGCTTAATTTACAGACGCAGGCTGATTAGACTAAGCAAGGTAGGCAGGGAGGAACAGGAAGGCAGTGGAATAGGACTGGGATGGGAAGAAATAGCAATGTGTAGAAAGATTTACAGGACAGTGAGGCTTTGATGCCTTTTTTTTTTTGTCTGTCTGTCCCATGCCAGCCACACCCTCACCCGACATGCACGACAGACAGTTCCCTTCCTACCACTCCACAGACTACAATACACTTTTTTATTTTTATTTCCTTAGGCAGCTTTTGCCTTAACATCACTTCTGATTTTTACACTTTGCCTGACTTTTCCCAGGGTAACACGAAGCCCAAGACTCACTCTCTTCCTCCTTTGGAGCCATTTTGTTTAGCTCAAGACAAGTGCTACTGTGCTGCATGCAGTTTCTTTGTAGCTAGCACATAAATCATGGCAGCCCAATAGTAACAGGCTACTTTTTGGCCCTCTATTCTGACTAGTATCTGATCCTTTTTTTTTCCTTTTTTAAAACACTATTTCCAGACTGAACTTTCTTATTTGCAACTATGCTGCATGCAGCTATTTTGCAGCTAGCACATAAATTGTCGTGGCCAAGCTGTAACACACTACCTTTTGCCCCTCTATTCTTTAGTACCCGATCCTGCAGCCCAACACACTTTTCTGTTACTTTTTTTTCAGTTCTTTTTTCTTTCCTTTTTTGTTCCTTTCCTGGGGTGGGGGGCTTAAATTTTGATCACGCTGGAAGCTGGCAGGCATGCAGATCTGATCTCGCTGATGCGTGCATCCCTCCCCAAGCTCACCACCGTCACATTCCTTTTGGTTCTTTTTTTTTTTTTAATACATTTTCAATGTTTTGTCACTGACATTTAGATGCAGAAATCTCTCCACAAACAGCCATCAGCCATGACAGCGTTGTGCCGTTCCTCAAGGTCTGCTAGACTCACAGCTACTTCATTTTTCCTCTTAGGTTGGTGTGCAATAGCCTTTAATCCCCCAAGTCACCGCCACGGCCAGTAGGTTTTCATACCCTCGTTTCTGACTGTTCTGCTTCTCCCTGCTGCTCAGATGACTCTCTGGCTCCTCATCAGTTCTCAATGGCTGCTCTCTCTCTTTATTCCACGCTTGCTCTCCACACTCTGAGACGTGTCTGCCTCATTCCTGGGCTCCCTATTTAACTCAGCTCTCTGGCATGCCAATCCATCACATAGCCACCAGGATAGTCAGACTCAGATGTCAGAAGTGAGCAGCCTAGTGGAGGATCCAAGAAATGCAGTAAAAAAGGTTTTGTTGTCTTTTTTAAGTACTACTTGTCCGAGGACAACTAGTTCTGCGCAAAAATGCTTGTCCATGACTATGAAGTGATAGCCAAGGATGTCAGGCTATTGGCTTTGTCGAACCCTGTCCAGCAAGATGAGTCTCCAGAAGCGGAGAACTTGGCCATGATCTGGGGCATGCAGAAATATCTCGCTGCCACTTTCCAACTAAATTCATGCCACATACAGGAGCCTGTGGTATGATGCTGATGACGCCAAATCCACAGCCAATCCTGCTGTGTTAGTTCAATCATCAAGTCTGCCTCCCACGCCTCATGCACTTTCCCACAAAGTCTGGGAGGAGGTCATCTCTGCCTTGTAAAAGCGTGATACCAGACGTCTAGAAGCTGACTACCCCCGGATGTGCCCCAATAGAGTGAATAGAGGAGGTATGGTAAGGGAGGCTATATGTAGTCCCAAGGTGGTCCCCAAAAAGTGTCTGACTTGTAAATATCTAAAAAAAAAAAAAAAAAACAATCTCTTTGAGATAAAGAAAATTCAGATTGTAGTTGCTGAAAGGATCTAAACTCTCCTTGGTCATAGTATTGGTAAGCGTGGAGCAACCCGCTCCTGCCTCAATCCCTAAACCCGTGATCTAATTGTGCGGGTAAGAAGGTGGTGTCCCAGGCTGGCAGTCCGATCCACCTTGCCCCCTTCTGGTTCCTAGGTAGCTTAAAATATGCGGCACAACTTCTTAAGTAACTTCTAGTGTATATTGAAGTCTCAGAAATAGGCATGACAAGTGGGGGCTGAAATAAAGTTGAGTGATCTAGTGGAAGAGAAGATTCCGCCCTCTCAGTCTTGATCCACTGGGGTGTCTGTGTCAAAGAAGCAAGCCAAGTCAACATGTGTGTCAGCTGTACAGCCAGGGTGTAGCCCGACCAGCATGGGAGTGATAGGCTTTGTCTTTCCTTAGGCACCTGTAGTCTACTCAAGGCCACTCGAGGTCTCCCGTCCTGCCATAAATAAGTGGAAACCGTTCTGTTCCACTTAGTCTCTTCCTTACTAACATACCAAGACGCCAGCAGAGTAGGCCATACGGTTTATCAAGTCTCCTTGAGGGTCAGAACCCATGTAGGGTACTGCTGCCACCCTCTCCTCCCTCCCTGTAACACCCCACCCCAACCTCTGACTGAACTACACCTCTTCTTTTGGTGTTACTCATTTTTACTTTCCCTCTACACCTGTCCCATTCCCCTTGAACCCCTCCACTGTTTCTACAGCCGACAGCTCCATAGGTAGTGCATTCCAATTTTCCACCACCCTCTCAGTAAAGTATCTCTTCCTTGTCTCCCCTCCTTAGCCTCCCACCCACCAGCTTCATTGTGTGCCCTCTGGTGACCCCCTCTTCCCTCAGTTTGAACAACCTATCTGGCTTACCTTATCCACCCCTTTAAGATATTTAAAGACCTCAATCATATCCCCTCTGTCCCTCCTCTCCTCCAGGGAATACAAGTTTAGCTCTTCCAGTCCTTCCCCATAGGACCTATCCCACAGCCCCTGTATCATCCTGGTCACCCTCCTCTGGACCCTCTACAGAAAATTTTCCTTTTTCAAGTATGGACGCCAAAACTGCACGCAATATTCAAGGTGTGGTCTAACCAGGCAGTTTTACAGAGAGAGAAGCACCTCTCTCCTTCTCGAGGTTATCCCTCTGGCTATGCAGCCCAGTATTTTATTGGCTTTGGCTGCAGCCCTTCTACACTGTTCAGAGTTGTTCATTCTGGTATCCACAACAACTCCAAGGTCCTTTTCCTTATCCAAAACCTTTAGTATCTCACCCCCCAAGAGGTAATCATACCTTGGGTTTCTAAGCCCTGGGTGTAGTACCCTGCATTTTTTTGCATTAAACTTCAGTTTCCAGGTGTGTGCCCACCTCCTGAGGGTCTCCAGGTCCCTGGAAGGGCTGTACTACCCTCCTCCCCGTCCACCACTGTGCCCAGTTTTGAGTCATCAGCAAAGAGTCTCATCTCGCTCCTGATACCATTTCTGATGTCTCAAGTGTAAGTACTGAACAGTAATGGGCCCAGCACTGACCCTTGGGGGACCCCGCTGATGACCCTCCTATGAGATGAAACCTCCCTCCCCCCACCTACTACCTTCTGAACCTGCCCCATCAACCAATTTCCTATCCATTTGACCATCTTTTCCCCCACCCTCATATCCCCAGCTTAGCCAGTAGCCCAAGTTGTGGCACTAAATCAAATGCCTTGTTGAAGTTTAGAAGAGGACATCTACTGGCCTGCCCCGGTCCAGCACCTCTGTCACCCATTCGTAGAACTCCACAAGGTTGGTCTGACATGATCTACCCTGAATGAAGCCATGCTGGTGATTGTCACGAACCCACTCAGCAGGTAAGCCCTCTGCTCCCAAAGTGCCAACCTCCAAGCGCAGTCTTGTGAACAGTTAACAGAACAAGGTAACCCTCGTCTGTTTTGTGGGTTCACATCAACCTTTGGTCTCAAGTTCTGGAGAGAGTCAAACTGTGAATCTCTTGTTAACGTACCCAATGTACAGGCTCAGATAATTCTGTCTTCGGGGGGGCCAGATATCTTTGCCTACAGGCACCTAACCAGGTGTACAGAAATGAGCCCTTAAAAACTGCAATAAAAGACCTCAGATTTAAAATGCTTACCTTTTTCCAGTTTGGTATCACCATTCAAGCTTATGTAGTGTCTACTTTAACCATATATACTCTACTTGTAAAGAAAAGAAATCAAAGACAGACCAAATAAGCTCTAAAAACAGAGTTTTACTAAAATAGATAAAAAAAAACATGTAACACAAAATGCAGAACTATTATATCACAAGACATACAAATCTCTTAAACAAAACAGGTTTTAACAGTACAATTCTTACTACAGTACTTAGATCTCTCTCTCTAAGTACCTGCTTAAAGTGCTCACAGATGCGATGTGTCTTTGTCAGAGTCTAGATATAAGTGTCACTGAAGGAAAACAGAATAATGTTTAAAAGCTGGTTTTCCCCACCTATTTGCATGAGGTCACCTAGCTCGTCCCTGTCAGAATATATAAAAAATATATCTATATAAAAACAGGATGTCTTTTCCAAATATTAAATTCTGCAACCTCAGCATAACTCATGTTCTTCAAAGGACTCTCTTTGATCTTATGATAAGCGTCCTCCTTCCAGGACATGAAAGCATTTTTTATGACTTTTCACTAAAACGTCATACCCTGCTCTTCTTCCTCTAAGCGTTATACACATTTTTGATCTATATTGGCAGTTAGGTATCTTTTAGCCTGTAATTAGCTTCTTGCTTTTCATGTAACACCTTGTATCTAAAATCTGTGTGTGTGTGTGTGTGTGTGTGTGTGTATGTGTGAGATCACATGTTGTTTCAGCATTTCTCAAGAGAGACCGTCCATAACCCATTTTTATATTACAAAAAATGATACAGTGATCAGAACCAGCTGTCCAAGGGTCACAGTGATCATCCAGATGACCCCTGTACCCCCAAGAACTCCTCCAGCCTCACCTTCAAGATGGCCTCCATTATTTTGCCCACCAGACGTCAGGCTTACAGGCCTGTAGTTCCCCGGCTCCTTGCATGAGCCACCTTTGTGAACAGGTACAATGTGGGCCATCCTCCGATCATGAGGCACCCACCTGGTCCTAAGGGAGGAGTTAAAAAGTTTCACCAAAGGTGCAGCAAGGACCTCCGCCATCTCCTTTAGCACCTTGGGATGGATACCATCCGGACCCGGTGCCTTTTCTGTTTTTAGGACCCTGAGGGTTTCCTCCACCCTACCAACAGTAATTTCCACATCCAGGACCTCCTCCCTTTCTGCCCTTTGAACCTGCCTCTCCTCGCAAGGAATTGCCCCCCCCCCATCTTCCCTCATGAAGATGGAGGCAAAGCAGCTGTTTAGTACCTCGGTCTGCTCCCCAGCCTCCTCCGCTCACCCGCTTCCAGACCTCAGTCTACTAATCTGCCCCTTCATCTTACTTCTCTCCCTGATATACCTAAAGAACCCCTTATCTCTTCTCCTGATCCCCTGGGCCAACCTCAGCTCCATCCTGGCCTTGCCCAAACTCACAACCCTGGTTACCTTTCTAGCAATCTCATCATACTCCCCTTTGTCCATCACCCCATGTGAGCACTTCTATAAGCTGCTTTTTTCTCCCTCATCACATCCTGGACTTCCCTAGCTCAGCTTACGTCAAACCTTCGTGCAGGCCTTGGTAGCTTCCAGGAGCCCCCTTTTAATAATTTCCCACCTACTCTCTGTGTCCATTTCCGGTCTGATCCCATCCAGGTGCCTCTTAAGAATCTGCTCCATTCCCTTGAAGTTTGCACCCCTAAAATCAACTACCACTGTTTTTGTGTGATTTTCCTCACCCCCAAGAACTAGAGAAAACCAGACCATGGCGTGATCACTCCCCACCAGTGGGTCCCCCCCCAACCAGGTTCCTAACCAGATCACGATCAAACAGTACCACATCCAGGATGCGGCCTTCCCTCGTTGGGCCTGCCATCAACTGAGACAGGAATGCATCCTGGAAGACTTCCAGCAGGTACTGCTCCCTGGCCGATGATGATGCCATAGTTTCTCAATCAGCCCCCGGCATGTTGAGGTCCCCCAGCACCACTCTTCTACCCTCTCCCTGCCCACATTTGTTCCCGAGATTTGCCATCAGACCTTCCTCCAGGTCATCCGCCTGCCTGGGAGGCCTATAAACCACCCCCATATTCACCCTCTTGCCCCAAGGCACCTGCAGGATAATCCATAAGGCCTCCACATCACCTTCTACCCCCTCCACCTTGCATATCCCCATGCCGTTTCTAATGATTAGGTCTACCCCACCACCTCAGCCCACCACCCTATACTTTCTAAACACTGTGTATCCCATCAGATTGAGGTCCCAGTCATGCCCTGTAGTAGCCCAAGTTTCAGTGACAGCCACCTCATCCACTTTCCGGTCTACTAGCATCGCCTGCAGCTCGGGCATCTCATTTCCCATGCTTCTGGGAATAATCAGGACCACCCTCCAACCCCTACCCTCGACCATATCCCCAACCTGAGAGCTCCCATGCTGCTGTCTGATCGCACTCCCTCGTGCACAATTAAGTGCTCCCGGTTTGCCCCCTTCCCTCACCGCTGGAGAACCCCCCCTCATCATGATGTGCATGCCTGCATCAGCTTCGAGCCCCAGCCCTCCCCCCTCACAAGTTTAAACCCCACCTAGCTTGAATTAAACTGGTCAGTTTTTGTTTCAAGACCTCCTTCCCTACCAAACTGAGATGAAGCCTATCCCTTGCGTAAAGTCCCTTGTCCTCCCAGGTCACGCCCCAGTCCCCATCAACCCATACCCTCTAGCCTCACACCACTCCCTTAACCACTCATTCACCTCCTTAATTTTCTGCTTGTTCCCCACGCTGGCCCTAGGCACCGGTAGGATCTCTGAGAAGGACTGTCTGCATTAAGTACAACAGACGTGGGAGAAGAATCATTTGTACCAATTGAATTCTATTAAGAAGTGACATCGGTAAATGTATCCAGGACTTCAAGTCCTCTTGCACCCTGGAAAAAAGTTTATTATAATTAAGGGAGAAGACCTGTTTTGCATCTGTTGGTACTGTATATTAATCCCTAAATACTTGATATGAGTGCTGTGCCATTTGTACTGTTTGCTTTGTAATCCTGGTGATGGATCCCCTCCTAGAAACAGAGTTTCCGCTTTGTTCGCATTTATTTCATTTTCAGTTAGTTTCTCCATCATACTCTGTTCCAAAGCCTCCAGGGAGGACTCCGGGTCAGTACCATATACCAGAGGGTCGTCCGAATAAAGTGCCACCTTATGTTCATGATCCGAGATGTGGTACCCTCTAATCCCTGACAGTTGTCTAAAATATTGTGCTACTGGTTTAGCGTAAAGCACAAAAAGATAGGGAAAGAGGGGGCATCCCTGTCTCATTCCTCGGGTTGGGGGAATCGAAAAGAACAAGAGCCATTAACCTTGGCCACCGCGCTTTAGGGCTAGAATAATTGCCTTTAATGTTACTAATAAAATCCTCTGGGAAACCAAATTTTGCTAGGCTGTGCTGCAGAAAGAGCCATGACACCCTATCAAAAGCCTTTTGGGCATCAAGGCTAAGTATCAACAGTGGTGTGTGAGTCAGGGATGCATGCTCAATTAAATAGAGTGTTCTTTTTACGTTCTCTACAGTTTGCAGAGTTTTTTATAAAACCCAATTGGTCTGGGTGCACTAGGGATGGCATTATGTCATCCAGATGATGGGCAAGAATACTTGTGTATATTTTATAGTCTTGACTAAGCACCGAGATGGAGTGGAAGAGTCACATAAGTGGGCTGGTTTGTTTGGTTTCAAGACTGCAGAGATTGTAGCATGTGCCCAAGAGGTCGGATATTTCGTGGTCAGGTGGCTCTCCTGCAGCGCCCTTGACAATGGATCCTTTATCAGATCCTATGTGGCATTACAGAATTCCACTCCATAGCAGTCAGGGCAGGATTCTTGCCACTCTTAAGATTTTTAATAGTGGCTTGAATTTCCTATAGCGAGATTGGGCGGGTTAATTGTTGGGCCTATAGTGGGCTTAGTGTTGGGAGTCTAAGTTACGACAGAAAATTTTCAGTACCTTGCCGAGAAGGGGGGAACCCTCCCCATAAAGGTTACCATAATAGGTTCTGAATACCTGTAAGATCTGAGATGTAGTGGTGTATAATTGTCCTGTCTGTGGGTTTTTTATCTTAGAGATAGTGACCTGCTGAATTTGTTTATGAAGGCAGTAAGCCAAAATACGTGAGGCGTGGGCCCCTCCCTCAAAATATTTCTAGTGAAGCCATAACAGCACCTGTTCTGTTTTGGCAGCGAGTCATTTTTTTATGGCTTGCTGCACAGAAGCTATCTCGTCTGTAAGGGAGTTGTCTCGCTGCATATGGGCCTCCTGTAAAAATTGTAATTGTTGTTGTAATTCTTTAAACTTAGCCTCCACCTGCCGCTTTTTCCGTGACACATATGCTGTTATGTAACTTCTAAGCATTCTTTTTAAGGTGTCCCATAAAACTTTTGGGGACATTTGGGGGGAGGTATTATCGCTTAGTATCTCCAGGATCTTCACCTGCAGGAGGTCTTTGAATTCTGGGTCTGAAAGCAACAAATTATTAAGTCTCCATAATGTATGTTTCCATTCTTTCATGATCTTAAGATCAAGAGTGATGCTGGCCCAGTGGCACTGACGGTTGAGGCACTGGACGCCATGCCGGCGACTCAGGTTCGGGAATGAGCCCGGGCTGCCGGGGGTCAGCAGGGGAGAGAGAGGATTGAGCAACTGGAAGACTGCTCTCCTCTCTCTCGGGGAGGGATCCAGGGTCAGCCCAGCATCGCAGCAGCCCCCGGTGGAGACCAGAGGCACTGCAACGCCTAGGGCTGCACACAGGGGAAGATGTCTGGCAGCCGCCTTCCGGACATGGGTGGGAATACTCATGCCGCGAGCAGGGCAGCACTGCACATCCTGCATCTGGGGACCTATAAGTAAAAAATCCTACCACAGATGAGGAGATGATGGGGATTCCAGGGACTCTGCCCACATCCCAATGTCAGCCCCGCGCTTGAGGGACTCCATGGCCGACCTGCCACCCAGGTAAGACTTCTCTAATCCCAGAACAGGCCGACACAGCAGGACAGGCCCACCCCGGGGGGTGATCCGGGGGGCTAGGTCTGCCTGGGTGGCTGAGGGAGTCCCTCAGAATATAGGGGGTTCTGACCGGGAGTTGAAGGCAGCAGTCGAGTGAATACCCCAGAAGGATGCCCGGACAGAGTAGTGAATAAATAGAATTCAGAAAAAGAAAAAAAAAGGTCAAGAGTGATTGTGGCATGATCCGATAAATAGACATTATGTATACCAGCCGTATGAATCTGCTCCAAATGTTCACCGCTCATGCAGAAATAATTCAAACGAGAATAGTGTTTGTGAGCATGGGAAAAGAAAGTGAATCTCCTGGCAGATGGGTTAACATGCCTCCAAGTATCTATTAGGCCAGTTTCTCTCAGGAGTCTCCTGAGGTGTCGCTGACCTGAAGTAAGTGGCTGTGGCCTAGACGTCGAGGTATCCAGTGCAGGGTTCAGGAGACAATTAAAATCCCCTCCTAAAATCAGGGTTCCCCTCTTATGCAAAATTGTAGTGTCAATTAACTGTTGAAACAAGGATGCGTTGCTACCTGGGGGGGGGGGGGTGTGTGTGTATGTATATATATGTATATATATCACACACACACACACACACACACACACACACAAAATACCTACTGTGTACTCCTGATCCTGGACCCTGTCCACTGCCAGGGCCAATTGGCCCTTCTGATCGGAATACTGTTGAGAGATCTCCAATATGGAGCCCCTGGGCACTAAAATAGCAACCCCACGGCGTCAACCCCTATGGTACGCAGATTCAATAATTTGTGAAAATCCAAATGTTAATAACTTTTGGTGTTCAGTGGAGGAAAGTTGCATTTCCTGTAACAGCAGCAAGTCCAGTTTATACTTTTTGAGGGACACGATTGTTCTATATCGCTTCACTCGTTCGGCCAGCCCATTAACATTGTGTGAAACTAATCTAAATGAGTTACTCATGTTAATGCCATACGACAACCGCCCATCCCCCCAAACGGTGTCTGCAGAATTTGTATGAAAACAACACATGACCTCTCAGTGATTGCTTCGAACACAGGACATACCATATCAGAATAAACTATACAGCAAGTATCAGAATCCTGCACCAGCCTCCTATTTTTCCCTGAAAAAAGAAGAAAATAACCTCAACCCAACAATAAGTAGACACTGGAGAACATGAAAAAAGCCAACTGGGCCCAACCGTCAATAACAGGTAAGCTAACTTGACTTCCAACAAGTAGGATGCTATCTAGAGCAGTCCTAAGACTGGTGACCTATCAGGCCACTAAGGAAGAAATGCACCGTGACATGGAACAGTGGTTCCCTTAGGGTACCATTTGTCCTGAATATGGGGTAGGGTAAGGAAAGCGAGGAAAAAGGGGTTAGAAGATAATAAACTGGTGCTGGGGAGTTAGTTATTGGGATAGCTAGGGGAGAACTGAAAAAAAGGTGTGTCATTCTGAGTATCTACCTAGTATCCTTCCCCTCGCCCTAAAGTAGACTGGATCTGGGTTGACTTTAAAGGAAAAAAGAAAAGGCTCTAAGTTATGAAAGTTTTGCAAGCAGGAGTCTTTGTGTCTGCTCAACTAGTCCATCTTTAGTTCACATTAATGTGCCGTCCCAGGTTAGTACAGGACACATCCGAGAAGGCCAGGAGAAGGAAACACCTCCCCAGGGTCCCCAGCAGTTTGCCTCTGGGATAGCCCCCTGAGACAAATAATATCAGCTGCATATTTGTGTTGCATCTACCCTGTAATGTTACCCAGGTCGTCCCTGAAAAAGGGACCTCAGGGGCTAAGTAGGCCTACCCGGTCATCAAAATTAATAAATAAAAAATGTATATATATATATATATATATATATATATATATATATATATATATATATACATACATACATACACATAAAGTGAAAAGAATTAAATCTTTCTTATCCGCTTGAGATTCTAAGTTGAATTCTATCAAGTCCCTCTCCATCTGTGTGGTCGATTTCCCCAGCCCCATCGCCGGCAACCTGCCCGCTCCACCCCTGAAGCAAAGAAGCGGGATAGTGGGAAGGTAGGGCACTTAACCTATCTGGCCCCCCCTTTGTCTCATCAAAGCAATCCCAAAAGGGCTACTGTGAACAACAAGGTGAGGGGGTGCAGAACCCAGGCCGCCAGCATGTAACAGTAAACAAACTCCAATGGTGTGCACTCCAGAACAGCAAGGAACTGCCACGCAGGATTTGCAGATATCAAAATAAATTTATTTTATTAAGGTAGTCCAAAGCACAGGTTATTGCCAGCTACCTGGCAATAACCTGTGCTTTGGACTGCCTTAATAAAATAAATTTATTCTGATATCTGCAAATCCTGCGTGACAGCTCCTTGCAATTCTGGAGTGCGTGACACCATTAGAGCTTGTTGGTTTCATCAAAGACTGTGCCATCCCCCACCCGGCAGGCCACCATCAGACCCATGGCCCATGCACAGGGAGTAGCCCACTGTCCCAAGAGTAGACCAAGCAGTCACACCAGCCCCCAAGACAAAGATCCACAGCTCTGCAAGCTGCTGTCTATTATCCATATATTCTAATGAGTCTTTGGTGGTCCACCCCGAGGAGGGCACACCCAAAAGAGGTCCAGCCACAGGAGAAAGGCCCACTGCAGAGCCACGAGTGCTCTATCTAACAAGTGCACGGCTCATAAGTGGGAGACTCGTGAAACAGGTGGGTCCCTCGGTCCATCCGGGTCACCTCTGTCCCCATATCGGCTAGGAATTTGCCATCCCCCCCAAAACCAGGTACATCTTAGAACCCTAATGGGTGTGGGCCATAAACTGACAGGGGACTCACGTCCCAGTCCCTGGCTACCCGGGGCTCGGGGCGGGGCCTCCATCCCCCCTCTAATCCATTTCTGTCTAGGTCAGGGGTGCACTAATTAGGCTCAGTTGAAGGGAGAGCTGCCCTATTTAATGGGCACTCACTCCTGTCTTAATCTCTGTGGCTATAGCCCCCACAGTGCATTCTTCCCCGCCCCAGGCACGCCTCCATCTCCAACTAGGACTATGGATGATCTTATTTCTGTTAATTTACTTATAACCCCCAGAGAGGTCTCTTGTCTCTTGATGTGCTAGGTGACCAACTCCCCCAAGCAGGAGCCACCCCACGCATTTGCCCCTGGCTCAGCATGGTCCGTCTAGCCCCAGCCCGCATGGTTCCACCATCCACCCACCCACTTCACCCGAGAGCCGAGGGGCATTAGCAGGGAGCCAGCAACAGGACTAGGCACTCACCACACTTTACTGTGTCAAATGGATGATCGGAGAGAAGAAGCTCAGAGGAGGAGATCGGCTGCATCACGTCCCTTAGGAAGTACACAGAGGCCTGGGAAGAAGGTAAGTCAGCCAGGGAGGAACCATCATCCGGGGGAGGACCTGAAGGCCTCTGCAGCAGCAGGGCTATCTGACATGCAGCTGAGGTGTACAAGTGTTATTCGGTCAGAAACTGAACAGTTAAGCTGGAGGGTACGGGGTTCTGAATTTAATTTTTTGCTGCATCAAGACAGCAAAAAGAGGGATATATTCCCTGCGTCACCACATGGTGTATGGTGCATAGTCATTATCTAACTAGATACTGGTGGTGCCATAGAAGGTTTTTCGCTGGGTCCATGCCTTCGTGAGGATCAGTTCTTTCATCTGATATCGGAGAAACCAGAAAATTATGGATCTTGGTCTGGCATTGGGTGCAGAGGGCTTGGTTCCCCATGCTCGATGGAACCACTTAATTTCAAGCTGCACGTCCTCATCCAGCATTAAAGAGGTGCACAAGAGAGTGTCCACAAATTCTTGTATGTCATGGCCCTCTGCACCCTCGGGGACTGAATAAATGTGTATATTGCAGTGTCTGTGACAGTTCTCAGCATCTTCCTGCCATTCGGCCGTCAGCTGGCAAACACTAATAACTTGCTGGAGATGTGTTTGCATTTGCAAGATCTGAGCTGCGGCTGTTGTTTGCGAATCCTCCATAGACCGAACCCTCCTCACAAGAATAGTAACATTGGTTCAGAGCGTGGTTAGAGATTCTTTAAAAGTGTGAAAGTCCGCCAAAATGTTATCTATTTTAGTGTCCATATTTCTGTCCGCTGTATCAGGAGCCTTTTGTGTTTTGTCTTGGTCTTTGCGGCCTTCCGAGAGGACGGGCACGTGGACTATTCTGATAATTCTGACATAGCTGAGTCCGAAGCATCCTGATCTAAATCCTCGGCATCCTGCTGCAGAATTGTGAATTGGTTGGCATTTACTTTATCCTGTGGGACAGCCATCCCTCACCAATAGTTTGCAGTAAATATTGAGCCACAATAGTAAGTTTTGTGAGAGAATAGGCTGATTAGGGCGAGGAGCTCAACAGTTAGGTGGCCATTACCCGAATGACATCACCAGAAGTCTCAACAATAGGGCATCTTAAATGTAATCTTTCAGTATGTAATATTGAAAAATGTATAAATAAAAAACAAAACATTTTTGGTATCCTGTGACATTATTTGTTTAATATCTGGCACATTTTAAAGACCATCTAATGCTGTTTAATAGGTTTAATCATATGACATATATATCAGTACTCATTCTAGTAAACCACATATTATCCTTGCTTACGCAGACAGGGAGCCTCTTGTGAAATATTCACTATGTGTGTGCTGTGAATTAAATTTTGTAAGTATTGGATGCACAGTAAAAGACTTTAATTTTTCCACCTATGCCTGGAGTGCCGGTTGTTTTTCATTTTTACGCAAACTATGTCTGAAAAATATTAGAATGATAACTTGGTCCTGCACTCAGCATTTCACCTCCTGCCACAATGGTGATCCAGCTTCAGAAACTGATGCAGGTCACTTGTGACTGGGAGCAGACTGGGGGTGGGAGGATTGAGCATCTGTAAAACTGCTCTCCTGCTATGGGGAGGGGGGGGGTCAATATGACTCGCTGCTTGACTACCCCCTGGAGGCATCCAGGTGGCAGCACATGCAGCCACGCACAGAGGGAAGGGACCCGATGTTCAGGGCACTGAGGACATCTTCGCAGAGGGGGAGCTTGTACACCGTGCCCACTGCACGTCTGTGGGCCCACGGGCAAACTCTGGCAGAAAAAGCCCTGATGGTAGGATGACGACCGACCTCTCACAGGCTCTACACCAGCAACAGAGTTCCCCTCACAGGTCCTATGGCGAGGACACCAAGGGAAGATAAGTCCCAGAGAAGCCAGGTTATGGAGCTGGGGAGATCGGTCTGACTGGAGCCGCCGGGCAAAATCAGGAGGATAAACACTTGCTTATTAAAAAAAAAATGGAATGATCAATAAATACTGCACCCTGGATAGGGGCTTAACTGGTTAGGGACAGAGAAATATACAGGAACAAAAAGACGAAAAAATTAATTAATAGTTTTCTTTTTTCTTTTCACTATTTGCAGCGCAGAACCCAGACATGACACTGCAACAATCAGAATGCAAATAGGACGTGAAAACTGAATAAAACACTTCATCAGCATATCATTTAGAAATGCAATTTGCAAAAAACCTTCTAATGTCTATTCTTAACAGGGCTGATGAATAATTATTAGCGTGTTAGTAACTATCAGTATTTAAAGGATCAAGAACCTCAGAAAAACAACAGTGCATGCCCACACAGACACTCACTCAATGCATGCACTTTGTATACATTGGACACAAACCAGGATCGTTATAAATCCTAGTGCTCTACGGATGGGCAGCAGCAGGAAAGAGCAGCGAGACACTCAAGTACATCTTTAATACTTCCCCTTAACTGACACGAAATTTAATTAGTATTCCTTTAGGGGCCTGTAGTGGTTAAACTCACTCTACAGATGACAAAACAAGGCTGTGTGGTTTGTGCTTCCTGTTCTAATTCTGGCCCCAAACAGGAATAAAAACTCTTGTTTCAAATTGCTTTTCAAACACAGTAGTTGGTATGCAATTGTAGGCTAGTTGGTTGCTAACTACATTTTAGTTACTTTTTTTTTTTTTTTTAGCAATGTATTTACCCTGACTAGGACTGCCGAGATGCCTTGTTTTTTTCTACCCACTTTTACAGTTGGGTGGACCAAAACCTCAGTGGCTTAGCGGGGAAGGGAGGACAGGTTACCCAACTGCACCAGTAGTGTTCTTTATCTGGGACCTTTTTGGTGAGGCTTGTCAGTTAAATGGATTTTGTTTTTGTAAGAAAAGTTTTTAAGGACTTGCCAGAGACTGGTTGGGCCAAAAAAAAAAAAAAAAAAGGGTTACTCACCTGTAACCATAGTTCTAAGAGTGGAATATGGTTCCCATCCACACAGTCAGTTCTACTGGAAGAGTCTGGTTGGCTAGACGTCTTTAAGCTAAGCTCCTGCCACAACCCTTGACTCCACCCCATAATGGCAGATTTTTGCAAGCTAGATGCAGAGATCCATGTTCCACTTGCCAGGGGAGACAGAGTGGGTGTGAACTATATACCACTCCTAGAACTACAGGTGGGTAATCTATTTTTCTAGGGGCGTGGATATGGTTCACTATTCACACTCTGGTAGACTCCTAGTAGTTCTCCAGGAAGAGGGGGAAGGGTGCGCACCCCTACTTGGCAAACAGAGACAGGAGAACCGAGGTCCCAAAACCAGCATCCCAGCGTCAATCAAGGTCCATGCAGTAGTGGGAAATTAAGGTATGTGCTGATTTCCAGGTACCAGCCCTGCAGATTTCCTGGATAGAGAATGAGCCTTTAACCTTGTGAGAGGCTTCCTACCAGTCAACCTGTAACAGAGTTTGAAGAAGGATGTGATCCACCTGGTAATCATCTGCTTTGCTGCCAATCTGCCAAGTGTGGCTTCAGAGTAAGTGGCAAACAGCTGGTGAGCCTCTCCCCGAACTCCAGTCATGTGCGCCACAAAATAAGAGAGCACTCTCTGCAGATTCAGGGTACAGTGTCTGTGTCGGCCTCTGAAGAAGGGTTGGTAAAGTATACCGGTAAGTTAATCACCCGGTTAAGGTGAAACTCTGATAGCACCTTCAGGAGGAACTGTGGGTTGGGGCAAAGGACAATTTTGTCCCTGTTGAACACCAGGTAAGGAGATTCCACTGACAGCACCTGGAGTTTCTGGTCCTTCTGGTTGATGTGATGGCCACCAGGAAGGCCATCTTCCATGACAGGTGTGACTTCTCTAACCTGTGCACAGGCTCGAACCAGAGAGACCTTACTGCATCAGCTGGGAGTTGGGACTAGAAGAACATGACAGACAATTGTCGGGACTGGACTTTGAGAGCTTTAGGGAAAACAAAAAAAGAAAAATGCACTGTAACTGTAAGCGCAGCTGACTTGCCGACTGCATATTATTGCTTGCATCACACAGACAGAGCATCGGACCGGGGCAGAAAGCTTGTGTGGAAAGAAGCAGGAAGAAGACAAAAAAGTGTCACATCGTCCATTCTGCTACCAGGTACAGACTTAGTCAGAGTCAGTTATAATTCTAAACTTTAAAAATAATTTTTCAGGAAGGCATTACAGCATCTCTACAGTGGTGGTGGTGGTGGTGGTGGAGAGGTTGCACAGGCCTATCAGCTAGTGTAGTGAAACATTTCAGCATCCTAAATGTTACCGGAGTTCAGTGTTAGTGTGTTTTTACATACTAACATACTAAAATGCCAGCAGAATAGGCTTAGTGGTCTTTCGTGTCTGCTCATTTGGTCAGCCCCCACCCTGGGAGCTGACCTTGCTGCTCCTCCCGCCCTCACAGGCTTCTCCCTACCCAGTCCAGGGCATTCCCACTGCATTGGACTTTGCTTCCACAACCTTTCCCCTGTACCTGTCCCACCCCCTCTTGAACACCTCCACAGTCTCTGCCTCCACCCCTACTGGTCATAATGTTGCACGCTTAATAGCTGCATTTATTATTATGGCTAACCCGACATAGCGTGATAAAGAAAGCAACTGGTGCAATACCGCATATACTGCTGTACATGGTATTGCACCAGTAGCGCTTTCCCAGGCAGAAGATAAGACCTCTGTTGGGAGCGGGTTCCGTCTAGCAGCTGCCGTGGCTCACAGGACTGAGCCACAGCAGTAGAAACCCAGGCGCTGCGTCTTGGACCAGGTTTGATTCCCGGTCCCAGAAACTTATTTTTTTTCCAACTTGTGCACTCTCCGAGTTGAACCCTCCCCAGAGTTGAGAATCTTTAGTGGGGTGGTTCAGGGGGCGCAGCTCCCCATAACATGGTGGTGGGGGCGCACAGCCCCCCCCACAGAAAAATGACATGCCTCATGGCAGAAAATGCGCTGTATTGGCAGTGTGATTTTGTCATGAGGTATAATGTCTTGCGACATTATGACCCCGTGCCACCTCCACCAGCCCCCCCGGGCAGCGCATTCCATGGTTCTACCACCCTCTCAGTGAAGTAGCACCTCCTCCTTTCTCCCCTGAGTCTTCCACCCCTCCAGCTTCCACCCATGCCCTCTAGTTGCCTCCCCTTCCTTCACAGCACCCTGACTGTGCCTCCCCTATTTACCCCCTTCATGTACTTTATGTACTATCATGTCCCCCTGTCCCTTCTCTCTTCCAATGTGTACATATTTAGCTCTTCGAGCCTCTCCCGATAGGTCCTCTCCCCCAAGCCCCAGGTCATTTTGGTTGCCCTCCTCTGGACCATCTCCAGGAGTTCAATGTCCCTCTGTAAGTGTGGCCTCCAAAACTGCATGCAGTACTCGAGGTGCGACTTCACCAAGCAGTTATACAGAGGAAGTATCACTTCCCTCCTTCTGGAGGTGATCCCCCTAGCGATGCATCCCAGCATCCTGTTGGCCTTGGCTGCTGCCCTCCTACAAGTCTCTGAGTTGTTCATCTTGACATCCACCACCACCCCCAGGTCCCTCTCAGCCATCGAGACTTGTAGCATCCCCCCCCCCCCGGGTGTACACTTGGCCCAGGTTTCTGACTCTCAGGTGCAGTAGCCTGCATTTCCCTGCATTGAACCTCAGTTTCCACTTTCAAGACCACCTTTCCAGGGCCTCCAGGTCCCCCTGTAGGGCCACTCTCCCCTCCTCCACATCCACCACCACCCCCAGCTTTGAGTTCCGCAAAGAGACTCAGCTCACTCCTGATACACTTCCTTACATCAGAGACATAGACGTTGAACAGGAGGGGCCCAAGGACCAATCCCTGAGGGACCCCACTAATGACCCTCCTTGGAGATGAGACTATCTCCCCAACCACGACACTCTGGCTCCTGTCTTGGAGCCAGTTCCCTATCCACCTGATCATAAACCACACTTCTTTAAAGTTTTGGATTAAACTGTGTTGACTGTTAATTCAAAATGTGTTTATGAGTGGTCTTTTGCTTGATCTGTGATCTCAGACTAGATACGGACAGCGTGCGTTTATCATTCCATTGAAAAGAGTGACGCTGTGAGAGGGAAGCTCATCTGTACAAGTCTGTGACATGCGTTCCTTCTGACATGATTCTGATTTAAAAATCTAAATGATAAAATCCTCTGTTTTGGGGTATTTTTTTTTTAAATATAAACCTTGTGATCTTGCTATATTCCAAAAGCACAAAAAAAAATGCTCTTGAAACAAAGTCGCAGTGTTGAATAACAGTTTATTAGTGTTATATGCCTTTATGGTACTGCCATGCTGTGTTACAATGAGAGAGAGTGAGAAGCTGAATTGGTGCTTTTTCTTACAACACAATCTGTGTATAAATATGTTTTTACACTATATTCCTCTTGCGGTTTATACTGCATTCCATGGTGCCGTGTTCAGGTGTTTATGAATGTTTTCATCAGCAGCAGATTGTAGTGAACTGCATTTTGGTTCTCATTTGCTGAAGGGAGAGGTGGATGTACTTGGTCATCCTCATGCACTTCCAAATTGATTTTTTTAGAAAAGTTAATTTTAGCTACCAGAATGTTTGCTAGTGTCAGGGCTGTGTGGTGTTCAAGTTTCAAGTTTATTGCAGGGAAAAAAAAAATCCATTGAGCAAGCTCATTCACAAGGAGGTCCTGAAACATACAGTATATACAGACAAGGCTGATACTACATACATACAGTAAGTGCTCAGTGCATACATTAAGTGCTAAACAGATAACAATGCATCAAATCACCTATCAAGCATGCTAATACAGACATTTTAGACCAGTGGGATTAAGTAAGTCCTGACAACACGGATATTAGCAGCAGTTACACACGCCTTTTATTTTTGCATTAGACAGCATTTTGAAAAGGCTGTGCGAGACTAGCTTGGAAAGTTTCAGGGATGTTTGTAACTGGTTCCAGACACTGGGGAGGGTGACTGAGAAGGCACGTTGCCCAGATTAGTGCGAGTATTTGGGACCTTTAACGTTATAAAGTCTAAGTTCCTGAGCGAGTAGATGCTGTGAGCAATCTGGATAAGGGAAGTTAAATAACTAGGGAGTTTGTTGAGAAGGAGTTTTATGGTTCAGGTGCCAGCACGGAGAATACATCTGGTAGTGACTGACGTCCAGCCTACAGTTGCATGCAAGTTGCAGTGATGGTTCTCAGGGTTTTAAATACTTGATTAGCAGTTTTTTTCTTGGGACAATGCTAACTGTACATAAAGTATTTATATAGGTTTTCTAGAAGTATTATGTTCGTAAAACACAGTGAGACAAGTGCTGTGCATTTTTCACAATGTTTTAGCACTTTTACGAGCAAAACGCTAATCAATTTTTGGAGTTAAATAAAACCCTGCTTCTATATCGGGGAATTTGTGATGAAGTGCAAGACCCGGTGATAAAGGATGTCCAATTTCTTTTGATTTGAAGTTGGAGACGAGGTGTAAATTAGGTCCCCATAGTCAAGGAGCGGGAGGAACGTGGCCTGTACAAGTATGGTTCTGATGTCGAGTGAAAAAAGTGACCTGTTTCGGAACAGGAAGCCTAGGTGTATTTTTAGCCTTCTGGCAAGGTCATCAATATGTTCCGAGAAGGTGAGCTTATCGTCAATCCAGAACTCGAGGCATTTAAATTTCAGGGTGACTTCCAGAGGGTCGCCTAGGGATGTAACTAAGAATTCTTTTGGCAGAGAGGAAGTTAATGAGGGCACCGTTTTAGAAGAAAAGATCATAGCTTTGTTTTTTTTAGCATTTAAGAGAAGTCTGGCATTAATGAGATTAGTTTCGAGTTGGGCAAAGCTGGCTTGAAGGATCTCCCAAACCTAAGACAGAGGTGCTTCAGAAGTATAGAGAACCATGTCGTTGGCAAAGAAGTGGAGTTTCGATTTGGTTATATGATGGTCGAGTTCATCAATGTATACAGAGAAAAGGATAGGACCTAATACAGAGCCTTGTGGGACTCCTCTAGTGATTGGTAGAGGTGAGGAGGACATGCCACCGGCTTTGATTTTTTGCGTCCTCCCTGAAAGGTAACTGCTAAACCACCGTACAGTCGTTGAAGTAGCGCCTATATTGGCAAGGCTGTGTTCAATTATGGAGTGGTCTATTGTATCAAACGCTTTGCTGAGGTCTAGGAAAACAGCCCCCGTTATCTTCTTAGAGTCCATGGCGGTGATCCAGTCATTGGTTACTTTGGCGAGAACAGTGACAGTACTATGGTTGGAATGGAAACCAGATTGAACTGTGTTCAGGAGCAAGGTTTCCATGTGTTGCTTTAGTTGTGCATAAATCAGTTTTTCGAAGACTTTGGAGAGGACTGGAAGAATCAAAATAGGTCTATAGTTATTTAGATCACAAGGGTCACCTGATTTAAATAGTGGAAGCATGTGGGCTAGCTTCCAGCATGACGGGACAGTGGAGGATGAAATAGAAAGGTTGAAAATGTGGAGGATAGGGGCAGTAAGGTAGGGGAACCAGAGTTTTAAGAGTGGTTCGATTCCATCATTTCCTGCACTTTTTTTTGGTATCTAGATTAATAAGGGCATCTTCCACTTCTTTAAAGCTGATAAGGAGGAGCTGAAAAGGGCAGCTTGTTGCTGGCATGGCGAGGTTCGAGTCAACCTGCCTATTCACTCGTACCGCACAGGGAGATTAATCAAATGCTAACCCAGCAGTGGCGAAGTGAGAGTTAAATTCTTCTAGGATTTGGCTACTATTTTCAATGGTCACATTGCTTTTAATGATTTTAGTTGGTAGGGGTGATGCCACCAGTTTCCCTTCGATTGACTTCAGGGTCTTCCAGATTTTCTGGGTATCCCCTTTGACCTGTTCAAATGTGGTAACATAGAAATTGGCTTTGATGGAGCAGATGAGCTTGATGCAGGCATTCCTCGTGGTTCTAAAGGCCTGCCAGTCTAACCGACTCTTAGTATGTCTAGCCTTTGCCCATAGCTTGTCACACTCAGAGCGAGCAGACTTGAGCTCTAGTGAGAACCAGGGGTGAGAGAAATTCTGCATCCTAACTTTGATGAACGGTGCGTGTTTATGTACTAGGTGGTTGAGGTTATCATTTAAGACTGTGACCGCCTCATCTAGTGTTATAGCAAGGTACAAGTTCTGCCACCTAATCTTACTAAGGTCACTTAGGAAATTTGCTGGTAGAAATATTCTAAATGATCGTTTGATTATGAACTTAGTCTGGTTTTGCGTTTTTGCTTGGGACCTGGTACATACTACTATTCCATGGTCGCTCATATCATTGTGAAATACTGCTGTGCGGAGGAATTTGTTAGGATGGGTAGTAAGAATGAGGTCAAGAATAGAGCTATTCGCAGTGTTTACCTTGTTAGTCCTAGTTGGTTCGGACACTATTTGGGTGAGTCCCAATTCATCACAGAGAGATTTGAGGGTTTGAGATTTATGTGCAAGCCAGTTGAGGTTAAGATCCCCTAGGATTAAAACTTCAGTCTTCGCAGAGGTGGTTAGAGATTTCAAAGTCTTGAAGATGTCTGTTCCACTGTTAGGGGGCCTATAACCACCTATGATCGTAATACATTCCGTAGATGGGAGGTGTAGTTTTAGGGAAACTAATTCATATTTCTTGTGCTTAGTGCTGCAATAGGTGTCGCTAATTGAGAATTTTTTTTTTTTGCATATATAGCTACTCCCCCTCCTCTGGACACCCTATCTGCTCTATAAAGACTGTATCCCAGGAGAGAGACTTGTTGATCCAGATTTGATTTTTTTTTTAACCAGGATTCCGTAATGACAATGATATCAGGCTTTGTGTGAAGGCCCAAGCTTGCAATTGTCAATTTTTTTTGCAAGGCTTAGGATATTAACTAACATTATTTTAAGGCCTGAGGCTGACGTGTACTCTGTTGGTGAGCTAAACAGTGAGTGAGGGCCTGGGTTTCCCTCAACATTGCCCGAGCAAAGTAGAAGCAGAAGGAGTAATTTCTTAAGTGCACAGATGAAACGCCTAAACGCTTTATTCCTTATGCAACGTTTATTTGAAGGTGGTGATGTAGGTTTGACGTTGCTGGTGAGCTTTAATGAGATATGGCTCTGTAGAGATAATAGGGGGAGTGCGGAAGCCGTAAATGGTGATGGGAGCAGGAGGTATGGAGACAGTGGCATAAGAAGAAAAGTTAGGGGGTGCTGGATATGGTAGGGTGCAACAGCAAGAGGCTTGATTGACAGAATATAGTAGGGCAGGTAATGTTTTGGGGCCTGACTCCTCGATAGAGTAAGAGGTACACAGCAGCAGAACAGCAGAATGCTAAAAGTATAGTATGCCATAATTTTGCAAAGGGGGGGTAACGAGTAAGAATGCCTAAAAAGAGTGCCTTTCCTGGAACGTAATGAGGAGCCCCAGGGATAGGTCTAATTATTGCCCAATGACAGAGAGGTAATTCCAGTTGAGGGCAGGGCTAGAGTTTATTTAATAGGGGCCTGGGCGGGGGTGGGAGAAAAACCCAGAGGGGAAAGCAGAATCCTTTAAGCGGAGAAAAGTTCAGTTTGCAAGACCTTGGCTCCTGATGAATCCGGGCCGCTCAGCAAAAAGTCGCTCGGTTTCCGATAGGCTAGTGAAGTGCCGTACCTTAGAGGGAGGTAAATCTAGGCTGGGCGGCTTGGTCAGCGGCTTTGGAATCGCCACCCGACCACTGGGCTGTGTAAGCCGGTGGAGCGAGGGCTTTCCCCAGTCTTGGGGTGGGATGGGGGGCCGCTGGAGAAAAGGAGAAAAAAAGCAAGATTTATAGGCAGCTAGGGTAGAGAAAGGTCACGAAGCACAGAGGCAGAAGATTTCCAAGACAAAGGAGGTACTTAGAGTGGGCACCAAAACGGCGGGGGGGAGGGGAGTTTAGCAGCCTAACCTGACTTAACTGGGATGTAATCACTTTTAAACAGTTCAATTGTTCATGCACTGCTTTCATCAGCCGCAGACAACGGGAAACAGTATTTCAGCAGAGTGCTGTAAAGAAAAATTATAGCCATGCTCAGCAGTCATAGGAGTGTTAGCATGCACCAATTGCTCATTCCTACTCACATTTTACTATGCATTATATATGAACCAAAAATGGTAGGAGCATTATAACAGCTACCAACTGTTATCAAGACCAAAAACTTTGGGAGCAGCTGTGATGCAGGGGGTAGTGACAAGGTTCACACTCCCACCCCCATTCAAGGGCACGTGTTTGTTTCAATCTCCTTTACTTGCTAATTATATGAGCCAGTGTAGTCCACATCAGTATTAAAAGCCATATTCTCTGTCCTTTTTTATAGTCATGTTCCAATTAGGCAAGTTTTCATCTGTTTTTTATGTAGGTACATGAGACGTCTGCCGTCATTACCAAGCAGTGAAAGAAAAAAGGATGGAAACAATGAGTAATAATGAATCTAATAAATTTAACATGCTTAAACATTTAGTATTCATTTTTATTAAACAAAGAACCAGCACACAAAGGAAGGTGACTCTGTATTAATATTTGAAAATGGCTGAGTTGAAGACAGCCTGGTTTGTGTTGTAAAACAAGCAGAAAGCAAACAGCAGACATGACTTTGCAGCATCAAAACAAATAAACAGCATCAAAAGAAAGCCACAGGTGTAAAATACAAAAAAAAAAAAAAAAACTATAGGAATAAAAGCACTTTTAACATGTTCCTGTTGAATACAGTCAGAACTACAGCAAGTGAGCAGGGCATTTTCCCCCCACGAATGTTACAGGTCAAAACAATAACCTGTCAGACTATGAGCATCTGCAGCTCATCTGGAGCACACATATATTTATTTATTTATTAAATTTTGATAACCGGGTGAGCCCACTGGGCCCCGTAGGTCCCTTTTTCAGGGGCGACCCAGGGGTTATATGGAATTTTACATAGGATTGTATACAGCAAAAATACATTACATAAGACACATAAAAACATAACATGGGGTAATACATAGTAGCATTTCAGCAGGTTACATATGCTGGGTAGGTTATATAGGGCTATCCCTGGGAGGAGGGGGGGGGCAAGGGGGATGGCCCATTGTGCGTAGTGAGCTGTGATGTATTAGGCTTGCGCTTAGGAGCCCCTATCCTTAGCAATTGCACTTTGAGGTGGACATCATATGAGCCTTAAGCCTAGTGCGGAAGGTGTTGGAAGAGGTAGCTTCCTGGACACCTGGGGGCAGGGAGTTCCAAAGCGTGGGGCGTGATGGCGACCCACTTGCCACCCGCCTTGGTTCTAACCCTGGGCACTGCGATGGTCGGTCCTTTGGAGGAGCCTAGGGTTTCTCTTATGGGCAATGAGCCCCGTGAGGCTGGGAGGAGGGGAGGGACTGAGTAATTTATAGGTATGGCAGAGTAGGGGGTACTGGAGTCTGGCATCCCAGGAGGGTCAGTTTAGTTGGAACAAAGTGTCACAACAGTGGGTCCTGGGGCCGGATAGTATGGCGAAGCAAGCCACGTTATGATAGAGAACTTGCAGTCTGTTTATCTCTTGTCTGGCTGCTCCCCGAACCACCGGGCTGCATAGGTAATGGTCGGGAGCAGGACACTAGTGGCGATGGGAGGCCCTGGCAGCTGGTCTTTCAACCTGTACAGGGTCCTGAGTGTGGCGTAAATATTTTTGGTTACCTTGTCTACGAGTTCCTTGAGGGTGAAGGCCTGGTCCAGGGTCAGGCCAAGGTATTTTATAGATTCGACCACCTCAAGCCCTTTGCCTGACACAGTCGTCAGCTGGAGGTGTTGGCTTCTGTCACGACTGAGGGTTCTTGGGCCAAACAGCATGGCCTTAGTCTTGTTAGGATTTATGATCATTCTATTGGTGACAAGCCATTTCTCTAGGGATCTCAGGTCATCCTGTAGCCTGGAGCTGAGATCTCCCAGATTAGCGGAGGGGCGGTAGATGACTGCATCGTCTGCATACTGTACCACTGAGCTCCCCCCACAGTGATTACTGAGATCATTGGTGAAGAGACAGAAGAGAAGGGGGCCAAGGATAGACCCTTGGGGCACCCCCTCTGTTAATGGGAGGGGTTCTGACAGGGAGTCTTTCCATTTTATCCTCTGTGACCTCCCAGTGAGGTAGCTGTTGAACCACGACAGGGAGTGGCTGTCTAGCCCAACATGGCTCAGTTTGGATAGCAGCAGATTATGGCTGACGAGGTCGAATGCCTTGGATAGATCTATGAAGACTGCCCCAGTGGGGGTCCCCTTGTCCAGTTCTCTGAGAACATCTGTGGAGAACTTGAGTGCGGTATCAGTCACATGATTGGTTCTGAATCCGTGCTGGGAGGGAGATAGTAATTGATGGAGCTCTAGGTAGTCACAGAGTTGTCCATAGATCAATCTCTCTTGAATCTTACTAAGGCTACAGAGTAGGGAGATTGGCCTGTAGTTGGTGGACTCCCTCAAACCTCCCTTGTAGACAGGGACTACATGAGCCACTTTCCATTGTTCAGGGATGGCACCTTCAATAAGGGATCGATTGAGGAGCCAGGTTAGGGGCCTGGCGAGTGTTAGGGCCCCTTCCTTTAGTATTCTGGGGGGAATGCCGTCAGGTCCCACGGATCCTGATGTTTTGAGGGATTTTAATAAAGGGAGGACTTCGTTAGGTTTTACTTGCCTGATGAGGAAGGTGGGGCGGTCGATATGTGGGGAAGGGGGTCATTAGAGACTGAGAGGTGGAGACGCAGTCCCGCTTTGATCTGGTCCAGGTTTGTGAACTGGTGGCTGAAAGCCATAGCAATGCTTGTGTCATCGTTTGATAGTTGACCGTTTACCTCAATGGGGCAGTGTACGGTCTTTCCGCTCCCCTTTATTAGCCCGTTTATATGTGCCCAAAGGAGTCTAGGGCTGCCTAGGTTCTTTTTCTGTAGATTTGTGACATACTCTCGTTTGGCCACTTTAATGGCCAATTTGCACCTATTTCTAAGAGTCTTATAGCAGATTAGGTCAGCCGGTAGGGAAGAGAGCTTGTATTTCTTCCAAGCTGTATCTCGGTTTTTCATAAATGATTTCACATGGGGGGGTGATCCACTTATAGCAGCTCCCCTTGGTGCGGAATTTCTTCATAGGGGCCAGGCGATCGGCCATCATGGTGACGGCTCCCTGGAAGAAGGCAGCAGCCTCATCCAGTTAGGGGAGTAGTTTGATTGGCTGCCTGAACAGCATTGATTGGAGTCCAATCAGGTGTTCGGGTAGAAAGTTTGTGAAATCCCTTGCCGCCAGGATTCGCGGGTGGACTCTGGGGACCCTATTTTTCCAGGTGCAGAAAATTGGGGAGTGGTCGCTCAGGGCATCCGTTAGGGTGCCTGCCGCCTGTATGTTGGAGGGTTTGCTCGTAAGCACCCAATCAAGCGTGGAATGATTTCCCATCTTGTAGTTCATACGGGTGGGCCCAGCGATGACCTGTTCAAGGTTAGCTTCCTGAACCAGCCCTATTAGGGAGTGGTTGTCTTGTGGAGCCCAATTTAGGTTAAAGTCCCCCAGAATGAGTAGCTCAGAGGTTACCTCCTCAGAGATATCCCTTAGGACTACCTCGAGAGATGAGCGAGCATTGGTAGGGGGGTTTATACACATCCTATATTGAGATGCTTACATGGGCCAAGGGTGATGCGCACAAAGATCGATTCACCTTCCGTGCCAGTGGGCTGATGCAGGCTGACCTGCACTGAGTTAAGGGTGTCTTTTGTGTAGATTAGGACACCACCTCCCCTTTTGCTCAGTCTGTCTTTTCTGAGGGATAGGTAACCAAGGGCTGCAACCTCATGTGATAGAATATGAGGCTTGAGCCAGGTTTCAGATACGGCCAGGATGTCCGGGTTGTACTGGTCAAGGCAGGCTTGAAGTTCCTGCATCTTTGGTCTTAGACTGCATATATTCATAAACGCGATCCGCAGGCCCTTAATGGATGCCCAATGCGGGTCCAGTGGGGTGGAGACCAGGAGGTTGTAAGGTGGGGGTCCAGAATTAGGTTGGATATCCCTGGCCATGAGCAGGAGAGTAGCAAGGAGGCAGAGAGATGGGAGGCTTCTGAGGGTTAAGGACTTGGCGCAGAGTCTCCGTTTGGTGGTGTGTAATGTTAAGTACAAAATGCCTCTCCTGCAGAATACATGGGCAGTCAGGAGTGCCTCCGTGTTATTATGGGGGTAGCAGTGCCAGGAGTATCTAGGGGGGAGGTCAGATGGAGGGGGCCCTCTAGCGTCCTGTTCTCCTGTGCTAATAGTTGTGTCTGCCCAGAGGAGGGACAGAAGATACAGGACGGCCAGCAGGAGCCCACTGTTTGGGCAGCTAAGATAGGAATGTCCTAGCTTGGGGGGGGCCACATCCTGGTCAGGGAGGCAGGGTGGAGAGGAGGGATAGCTGGGCGGAGAGTGTGGTTTTGGCCCTGGGGAATAACTACCCTGCGTCTAGGGGGCACCACTAATAAGCAGTACCCTGTCTTGTAGGGGCACTGGGTCCCTGGCGGGTCAGTTCCGAGGTGTAGCCGAGATTTCAATGGGGCACTGTTACTCTGCAGTACCCAAACTAGTGGGGACGATGAGTCCCAGGCGTCTTTACCCTGGGATGGATGAGTCAGGAATATGAGGGCAGGTGAGCTTAGGAGCTCTTGCTGGAGAGTAGTCCTCCTGAGCGTGAATATATGGCCACTACTCTTTAGGCAGGCAGGTGGGTTGGGTGTAGATTTTAGCAGGGTGTCACCTAAGGCACCAGAACGCCCCACTAATATGGTAATAGATCCTGACCAGAGTCAGCCAGTGGCTTTCTGAGAAGCCGTACCCAGGCTAAGTCGTGTCAATCAATAGAAGGGAGGCTATCTAGTTGGAGATACAGTATTATCAGGTAAACAAGCAGTAACAGGTGAAATTTACGGAACAACTTGTTGCAATCCTAGCCCCTAAGGTAAAGTTACTACATTTATGTACATAAAGAGGGGAAATAGAATATCAGGCAGATTATGCAGGTGATTTCTAGATAGCTTAAGCAGATTAAAGTCTCTGTGATGGTGCGAATTCTGGACCAGATAGCTGCCATCCGCCCCCTTACAGAAATCTATAGCACATATTGCAGGTGGGAAAATATACAAACATACAGGCTATGCGATTAATTAAGGGATTAGATAGTGCGTATAGACAGGATGCAAAAAGCCTAGCGAGTGGGATAATATCCACTATGGGCAGTGCTCCATAGTGTACCAGATTGGCAGTTATACCCAGCTAGGCAGTGGGAGAGGAGGCGTTCCCCTTGGTTGAGCTGTCTCAGTCCTGATTTGCTCCCTTCAAGAAGTGGGCGTGGCGGGGAACGGGGCGGATGGGAGGGCCGAAAATCAGTCCCAGTCCACAAGCCCCAGCAGTCGTGGAGGAGTGGAGATGAAAGCTTGGGAGTCCTGGTAGTCGGGGGAGGTCCACCCGGTTAATGATTAGCTTGCCGGTGCCTCAACCCCGAGGTAGAGCAGCTTGCGGTGAGTCAAAAAAAGTCCAGGAGTTAAATAAAATGAGGAAGTCCATGTAGTATGGGGGAGTCACAGCCCCAGCCACCTCTCCTCCCTGCAGTCGGGTCAGGTAGTGTAGAGCCGGCACTCAAGCAGATTAAAGTCTCTGTGATGGTGCGAATTCTGGACCAGGTAGCTGCCATCCGCCCCCTTACAGAAATCTATAGCACATATTGCAGGTGGGAAAACTTTTGTCAAGGCTGCTTGAGCGTCACCGGCTAGGGCATCCAATAGGCAGGGATTGCTGTTTTTTGAATCTTCGCGCCTCCTTTTGTTCCAAGCGGAGGTGCGGCATGGAGACTGAGAGGATTCGATCAGCGAGCAGGAGACAAGGTGGACAAGTGGGTCTCAGTTGCAATCAGTCCTAGTCCACAAGCCCCCAGCAGTCGGTGGAGCGGAGACGAAAGCTTTGGAGTCCTGGTCATCGGGGGAGGTCCACCCGGTTAGCGATTAGTTTGCCGGTGCCTTGACCCCGAGGTAGAGCAGCTTGCAGTGAGTCAGGTCCAGGAGTTAAATAAAACAAGGAAGTCCATGTAGTACGGGGGGAGGAGTCAAGCAGCCCCAGCCACCCTCTCCTCCCCCTGAAGTCGGTCGGATTCATCCAACAGCGTCACTGCCAGGCTTGCTATAAGAGATAAGGTGATTTGCATTACTGTCGGCGAATGAATTCACAAAAGCGTGAAAAATGAAAGGATGCAAAATTTGGTAACAAATGTACATTAGGTTTGTGAGCCTTGGATCACCGATTACACATCACAGGAAAAAGGAAACAGAAATTAAATACCAGATCCACTAGCTGTTTAAGTTGTCCCACAATTTCAGTTCTGAGTGCTCTGAGAAGCACTTTATTAATCGTGTATTTTTTAATGTATGTTGAGTTTTAGTACACAAAAAGTAACATAGTAAGAAAACTCCACGCTTCAACCGGACAAAAAGTTGCTCTTGAAACAAAGTTGCAGTATTGAATAGCCCACTAATAAACTGTTATTCAACACTACAACTTTGTTTTAAGAGTAGCTGTTTGTCCTTTTGAAGTATGGCTGTTTTGGGGTTTTCTGTACGTACTTTGGGAGCCGCTGATCTAGTGGGTCAGTGCGCGCTGGAGTTTTCATGTAAGCAATAAGACGACAGGGTATGGTATAGATTTATCGCACGCAATAGGCCATTAAGGCATGAGGCCTTGGAAGAGTGCCTTTAGCCCCTGGCGTGCAGTAAAATCTGTTCCATACACACACCTGGAGTGTCTTATTGCACTTATAAAATGGGATCCTAGCTTTATTTTACTGTTTGCAGTTAAACAAATCTCGCTTGTATGCAGAAAAAAAAACATTTAATGCTGCTAATGTATGATCAAATAGTCCTTCCGCTGACATTGTGTTAATATTAATGAGGTCATTTGCATAATATTCATGCCATCATTTGCATATATCGCTTTAGTAACCTAGGAGGACTGCTAGAGGGACAACGAACAGGTACACAAACTGCCAGTGTTCACAGTCACACAGCACAAACAAAACTTCAACCAGATCGCTAGCTGGGGAGATTAACATAAAATTAAGGACCAGACATCCGCAGGTTCTTTCAATTAAGAGACCTACACACGACCCATAAACTACACCTTTGTTTCTTGTTTCGGTAGTGACTGGTTTGAGCAGCTGTAACCTATCACCCAGAAATGAAAACATCTGATCCCTACCCCGGAAGAAGAGGTTTTGTCTGTCAGTTTGGTATCTTGTTGGAGTTGTCTCTTTCCGTGCGGTGTGTGTAGAGTCACTGTGTAGCACTGGTTCGGACAGGTTATAGTCTGGAGCGGGTTTAACGGTCGCTGTGCACGCCAGTGGAGATGGTACAGGGCTGAAGAAATGGAGTCCGAGGCCGTGGCAGAGGGTCGGGGGAGTGGTTGTTCCCTGCTGCTGACAGATGGCCCAGTATAATTATGAGTCTAAATAATATAACGATACTTTTTATTTACAGCAGTTCTGCGCAGGCTGCCTCCGGAGCCTGTCACAGAACAGACTGTGTCCCCCCCCTTTATCTGCTGCAAAGAGGGGTCTTCAGTAGAGAACAGTGGGTAGGCATGGCAGACGTGCCTCACACTAGAGGTTTATGTTTCAAATCATCAGTAGGCAGCAATCCTGTACACAGCTGAATCATGGGGTAGTCTAATAAACTGCTGTTCAGCATTATAAAATGGGTAAGCTAAACGCTCTCGCATTGGGCAAACAAAAAAAAAAAAAAGATGTCTGCCAGTGAAAATGCCAACGTTCCATAGCACCAGAATCTTGGCCTTTTCACTGGCAGCTCTTTTTTTCACCCATGCAAGGAACACATTTCATGCATGGACAGCTTGGCTTCTGATTGGCTGGTTTAGCCTACCCATTTTATAAATATCCATAATCAGGTAGGGTTCCCTTGTCTACAATGTTAAAAGTGGCTCCTGAGACCGGCCCGGTGGCGCTGAGGCGCTGGACGCCACACCTCACCTCGCCTGGCGACCGGGTTTGGGAGCGAGCCAGGGCTGCGAGGTCGGCGAGAGGGATAGAGAATAAGCGCTCACCAACAGCTTTTTCTTCCGGGAGTGGATATGGGAAGTGCTCGCCTAGGGCAACCTCTGGCGGTGGCTGGAGGTTCGCCAGTGGAGCAGCGCGGTGTAATGCCTGGGGGTGAAGCCATGGCACAACGTTGCCTTGCTGACCAGGCTCCATGGGGGAGAAGGGTACAAACAAGCAGAAAATACCTTCTGCTCGTCGGTGAGATGACGGTGGCCCCGGGGGACTTCGCCCACATCCCATCTGCCGGCCCAACGCGCCCTGGATCTTCCTCCAAGCCGACCCGATGACACCAAGGTAGGCACTTCATACTTAGGTGGTCACCACCGTGGGAGGGTGGAATCAGCCCCGGAGATGGTACCGGGGGTTAAGCCTGCCTGGGGTCATTAGGGGGAGGAGATAGAGGGGGAGATGCGAGGGTTCAGGCTGGGAGTAAGGCGGACTCTGTGTGGGCACTCCTGAAGGATGCCAGGGGAGTGGATGCAGAAATAGTTAAAAAAAAAAAAAGCGGCTCCTGAAAATGCCTGTTAAAATTTAATTTTTATAAGAGAACGGGCTATTAACTTTTAAAATGCTTAATTGTACTTATCTTGACCTCGCGACACACATTTGTACAGCATAGCCTAGAGGTTAGAGTAACGAGCTGTGAATAAGCATGGCATATCCAGCAGACCTGGGTTTGATTCCCACAACCTCCACTTGCACACTGTGTGACTCTGAGCAAGTCACTTAACCTCCCCAGTGCTCCCAGGTCACTCCTGAAAACAGGCACTTGTGCCTAGTGGGCCTTACCTGGTTATCAAAGACTAAAAAAAAAAAACAAACAAAACTAAATTATTGAATAATAAATTACTAAATGGGTGCATATTGTTTTGTCCTTTACACTTCTTCTTACTTTTATTTAAATTTGGTGACTACATGTGTATTACAGAAGTTAAATGAATGAAAATAAACTGCTTTACAACAGGCTGTAACAGAAAGACATCAGATAGATAACTTTTTTAATACAAAAAAAAACAACATGCATAGTTCAATTCACACGACAAACTGAAAGAGGAGGACTATAGTAACATTTAACTGGATGAGAAAGGCAGAAGGGAATATTAGGTATCCAGTGGTTATAGGGGTAAAAAGCCGAGTTTTGTAGCCTCCCACCAGTATGAACAGTAAATGTCCAGCAATAATAAACTGGATGCAATCAGTGTACAAAACTAAAACTGGCAAGTGGCAGGGAGTTATAGCACTGCTCACATAGTTGTGCTTCTTCTGCAAATTTTTTAAAAAAGAAGGGACCACACTCTAAATTGCACATCTGTATTTTAAGCAATATTGCTGCTTCCAGCTTATGTAAGTTACAGTAATAGTCTCACATGCAAAGGTCAATAATGAAGGTCAACTCATTTAAACAATTTTACAGGTGCATCCTTTTCTTTCTGAGCCAGTACAGTCCAGCCTTTTTTAGCTCATTCAGCAGACAACTTCAGAGTCATCTTCTGGTATTCCTGTTCTTTGCAGGTGGTGGGGTGGGGCACTTTGTTGGGGGGGAGGGGGTATTCTGCAAAGCAGGGGAAGGGAAGGAAATGTCTAGGTCTGGTCCCTGTGAGTTTGTTAAACTCTAAAGAAAATCCCAAAACAAAACTGCACTGTAAATATGAGTCTATCCCAGCATGTTAGCTAAACTCAGGCCCCGTAAGAGGAATTCCGGGCCCCGGGAAAAGTTCAGACTCTGGAGCCCCTATGCAGCTGCGTACAGCAGCATGCCAGGCAGTCCAGGCCCCAGGAATTATCCCCAACTCCTCCACCCTCTTATGGGCCCTGGTTAGGTTACCCATGTCCAGGAGAGGTAGGTCCATACCTCTCAACTGTCCCTGATTAGGAGGGACGTCCCTCATTTGGCCCCTCAAAATAGCTCTGTTCCTCACAGAAAAGATAGAAACATAGAAACATAGAATTTGACGGCAGATAAGGACCGCTTGGCCCACCCAGTCTGCCCATTTCCCTGCCTACTGGATAAGCTGCAGATCCTAGTTAACCAGCAGCCTACTTCTTCCTACCCCCATCCTCTAGAATTGCCTTATGACTGTCCCATGCATGCTTGAATTCCACCACTGTTTTTGACTCCACGACCTCCTCCGGAAGGCCGTTCCATGCATCCACAACCCTCTCTGTGAAAAAATACTTCCTTAAATTACCTCTGAGCCGCCCCCTCTATCTTCAAATTGTGCCCCCTTGTTCTTGCACACCTCTTTTTTGAAAGATGCTACCCTCTTGGACTTTGTTGATTCCCTTGAGGTACTTGAAAGTTTCTATCATGTCCCCCCTCTCCCTCCTTTCCTCGAGGCTATACATATTAAGCTCCTTTAGTCTCTCTTCGTATGTCTTCCGGTGCAGACCCTGCACCATTTTAGTTGCCCTCCTCTGGACAGCTTCCACCCTGTCTATGTCTTTGCGAAGACTGGGTCTCCAGAACTGCAGGCAGTACTCCAGATGGGGTCTGACCAGCTGTCTGTATAGAGGGATAATAACTTCCTGTTTTCTACTGGTGATGCCTCTCCCTATGCATCCCAATATCCCCAGCCCTCATTGCTGCCCTCTCACATTGCTTGCCCACCTTTAGGTCATCTGATATGACTACCCCCAGGTCCCTTTCCATTTTTGTTGTTGTTAGTATCTCACCCCCATTGTGTACTCTTCCCCTGGGTTTTTGTTTCCCAGGTGCATTACCTTGCACTTCTTAGCATTGAATCTAAGCTGCCATACATTTGACCATTCCTCTAACCTTGCCAAGACCCTTTTCATCCTTTCCACCCCACCTTAGCATCAACTCTGTTGCAGATCTTTGTGTCATCTGCAAAGAGACATATTTTTCCTTCCAGTCCTCTGCAATGTCGCTTATAAAGACATTGAAGAGGACTGTCCTAATACTGAACTCCTGTGTACCCCCACTAGTAACCCCTTTCATCAGAGTGACTCATTTACTATTACCTCTGTGTCCTATTTTCCAGCCAATTTTTACCCAGGCTGTCATCTTGGGACCCACTCCCAGGCTAGCTAACTTGTATATTAATCTTTTGTGGACTGTGTCAAATGCCTTGCTAAGTCTAGGTAGGCCATGTCCACAGCCCCTCCTGATCTACTACTTTGGTCACCCAGTCAAAGAAATCTATTAGATTTGTCTGGCATGACCTTCCTGCTGTGAATCCATGCTGCCTTGGGTCCTGTGCCCTCTGGCCTCTAGATACTCAACAATTCTTTCCTTCAGAAGTGATTCCATCATTTTCCCTACCACTGAGGTTAAACTAACAGGTCTGTAGTTTCCTGCTTCTGCCTTGCTCCCACTTTTGTGAAGGGGAATCACATCTGCCCTCCTCCAGTCCTCGGGTACCACCCCATCCTCCCATGATTTGTTAAACAAGGTAGTCAGTGGTGTCACTAATTCTACCCTTAGTTCTTTTAGAATTCTGGGATGAATCTCATCAGGCCCCACTGCTTTGTCCACCTTCAGTTTTAGGGTTCTTTCAGAACCCTTTCTTCTATAATGGCTGGTATCAACTTCTGTATCCAGTGTGTTTCTACTGTTTGTTCTAGGTACCCCGCCTCTTCCTTTGTAAATACTGAGCAAAAATATTTGTTTAGTATCTCTGCCTTTTCACAGTCTCCTCTGCCCAACCTCCCTCCCCTTTATTAAGCCTCACTATCCCTCCTTGGTCTTCCTTCGCTCCCTGATGTACCTATAAAATGTTTTATCCCCTTCTTAACTGAGTTGGCTATCTTTTCCTCGATTTGGGCCTTTGCTGTTCTGACTGCCTTCCCAGCTTCCTTTTGCTTTAACTGATACAGTTCTCTGTCCTGCTCCTTCTGTGATTCCTTGTACTTCCTGAAAGCTTTCTTTTTCTCTTGAACCTTCACTGCCACTTCCTTTGAGAACCATAGTGGTTTTACAGCTGGCCCATACTGTGTGCTGTAAATTTAGACTTTAAAGAAGAAATTAATGATATTCTAAGATGCTCCATCAAAAAATAAGCTTTGCAAAAGTAAAGGCAATTGTTTGTGTAGTTTTTTAAGCTCAACGTACTAAAATGCCAGCAGAGTAGGCCTCACAGTCTTTCGTGTCTGCTCGTTTGGTCAGCCCCCATCCTGGGAGCTGACCTTGCTGTCCCTCCCACCCTCTCAGGATTCTCCATTTCCAGTCCAGGGTATTCCCCTTGTATTGGACTTTGCCTGCACAATCTTTCCCCTCTGCCTGTCCCAACCCTTCTTGAACCCCTCCACAGTCTCTGCCTCCACTAGTCCCCTGGGCAGCGCATTCCATGGTTCTACCACCCTCTCAGTGAAGCAGCACCTCCTCTCCTCCCCCCCGAGCCTCCTCCCCTCCAGCTTCCACCTATGCCCTCTAGTTGCCTCCCCTCCTCCCTTCGGAGCAACCCTGACTGAGCCTCCCCTATTTATCCCCTTCATGTACTTGAAGACCTCTGTTATGTCCTCCCTGTCCCCTCTCTTCCAGTGTGTACATATTTAGTTACTCGAGCCTCTCCCAATAGGTCCTTTTCCTCCCCAAGACCCAGGTCGTTTTGGTTGCCCTCCTCTGGACCCTTTCCAGGACTGCAATGTCCCTTTTTAAGTGTGGCCTCCAAAACTGCACACAGTACTCAAGGTGTGGCCTAACCAAACAGTTATACAGAGGGAGTATCACTTCCCTCCTTCTGGAGGTAATCCCCCTAGCGATACATCCCAGCATGCATCATGTTGGCTCTGGCCACCACCCTCCTACAAGTCTCAGAGTTGTTCATCTTGACATCCACCACCACCCCAGGTCCCTCTCAGCCATTGAGGCTTGTAGCATCCCCCCCCCCAAGGGTATACACTTGGCCCGGGTTTCTGACACCCAGGTGCAGTACCCTGCATTTCCCTGCATTGAACCTCAGACTCCACTTCTTTGACCACCTCTCCAGAGCATCTAGGTCCCCCTGCAGGGCCAACCCTCCTCTACTCCCCATCCACCACCACTTCCAGCTTTGAGTCCTCCACAAAGAGACTCATTTAACTCCTGATACCCTTCCTTATGTCAGAAGCTTGTATCTCCATCTTTGAGGATGTGTCCTTCACTGTCCCTCATTCTGAGTGGCAATGTCCTCATTTCAGTGAAAAAAGGCTGCGAGCTATGGTTGGGTGGGTCATTTACATGCGATAAGTTAATAATAAATGCTATATAAAGCTATTGCTGCAGGAGGAGAAGTTGATCTCAAATTTGTTTTGGTAGATACAGTCATTTTGTTTTTAAAATTCTCTTTCCTTTGAGTGGATGCATGCTGCTGGGGTTATCCTAATTTAGATTAAATTTTGCACAATTTAATTCGCTTATCACTCGCAAGACCTAGTTCCTACACTACACTTAGACTTGCATCTCTTCTGTTGCTTCTCTGGTAAGCGTCAATCTTACCCGGCTAACTATTAAGGTCTGTACTGTCTTCATGTCCACTGTCTCTGTCAGTAGGTTGTTCCATAGGATAACCATCCTATGGGAGAAAATGTGCATTCTAACGTTACCCTTGAATTTACCAACTTTAAACTTCTGCAAGTAAATCCATATATGGCTGCAGCAGATCACAACAGATATGTCCAACTGTTCAGTTTCACTGATATCCTTGAATATGAAGACTGAGATTGTCAGCCTCCTTCCCTCCAGGGTGACCATGTTAAGGGTCTCTGACCTGTCTTCTTAGCTTTTGTCCCCTCTGCCACTCATCATTTTGGCTGCCTCTATGTTGCACTCCCAACTGTCTCCATCCCCCTTTGCAAGGTGACTAAACTGCACTCAGTACTCCAGGAGGGACCTGACTAGGGCCTTGTACAGTAGCAGAATTTCTCCTCATTCAGCCTCTGATACGCTATGGTGAAGGGGCGTGGTCACAATGAAGGGGAGCGGTCACAGCAAAGGGGGCCCCAGATTTGTCTTGGGCCTAGGGCCCTAGGTTGCCTTAATTTGGCCCTGGGTACAGGACAGCACAGCCAGGATGAGAAGGAAGCCAATCCACAGCTTGAGGAAGACTCAACGCTAAAAGCAATGGAATTTCAAGTTGGCCAAAAAAGGTAATACGTGGGGGGGTCTCTGTATCATGTGTTGAAGACAGCAGGAGCAACCGGAGTGGAGGACGTGTTCAGGTTGCTGCAGACAGGATATACCACTGCCAGCCGATCATTTTGCGCATGGCTCTGGGGGCTCAGTGCTGAGAATTAGAGAAGGCACAGACAGGATTTGGTACACTACAGCTGCAGCCTCCATGTACTTTCTCTGACTTCCAGATGCAGAGTTTAAACTGCTAGACAAAAACATCTTATAGAAGGAGAAGAGCTATCTTGGCCAATTCTATTTTTTTCTGTTCCATTGTTATTGATAATAACTAAACACTACTTGCAAATTTTATAACTCCTCCTGGTCTACCAATGCTTCCTGATTTATGTCTCTACAACAGTCACTAAGAGTCCAAAAAGATACATGTCATCGAGGTTTTCTCCCACCAATGAGCAACATCATGGAACGATTCCCAAGCAGTACCAAACATTAAGGGAGGAGGACAGGACCCAATTATCCTGACTAAGGCCCTGTCCACACTACCCCTCTGTAACGTTACAGAGTGCCCAAACCATTACCGCAACAGTTTGCGTTCACACCTGTAACGTTACAGAAAGCATTTTTGTAACCGTTGTTGAAACCACATATGAGGTGGTTTCAACAATGGTTATGAAACAGGTTACGCCTCGGTAACTTTACCGGGCGTAGTTGGACGCGTGGCAACGGTCCCCTAGCGCAGCGCAAGCTGCATTGTGGGATCGGGTGCCACAGTAACGGTCGCCAGGCTCCCAAAGTGTGGACCAGTGGTGCCGGTCCCGTCATAGACACCGCAGCAGTGTGGACACACTGCACCACTCACCGGTTGTAACGGTTTCTATCCGTTATGGGGTCTGAGCAGTGCAGTGTGGGCAGGGCGTTAGAAGGCCAAAGCTAGCACTTCTACACGAGACAATGTCCAGACTGAGTGTTTAGTGAACGTATGAACAGTACTCCAAGTGGCAGCAGCACAAATATCAGCAACAGACACATTTTGAAAACAAGCCACTGAGGCAGCCGTCCCACAGGACCAGGAAGTTGCTTACTGCGCTTCTGGTAACAAAACGTAATACAACCTTCCAGACATTTGGACAGGCCTTGTTTAAAAACCAGGGAGCACATCACTTGAGGGGAAACAGCAATAAACAGCTGAGGATTTTCTACAATCCTCTGCATGATCCAGGTACCAACAGAGCATTCTACGGACGTCCAGGGTATGTAAACGATGCTCTCCACTATCCGTGTGAGAAGAAAGGTAAACAGGAAGGTTCATGGTCTGATTTAGTGTTCTTTCAGACACACCCTTTGGAAGAAAACAAAGACTGGTACATAAGGTGATTCTGTCCTTTTGAAAAATAATAAATGGAGGACCTGCGACCACAGCTGGTAACTCTAATGTGAATCCAGCAGATGTCACAGCCACTAGAAGCAGTGTATTCCAAGAGAGGAAAAACATCTCACAAACAGCCACAGGCTCAAAGGGAGGCACAGTGAGAGTCTCTAAAACTAAATTAAAATCCTATACCAGAACCGGAAGTCGGACTAGGGTTGCAGAAGGAGGATGCCCCTTAGGAGTCTATGGGAAACCTCTAACGGGGCCACTGTTTTACCCTCTAATAAATTATGAAAAGCAACAAAGCAGCCATGTGGACCCTTATGGAGGAATACTCTAGACATGAATTCTTAAGGAACAGGAGGTAGTCTAGCATTTTAGGAACTGGGCATGTAAAGGGATTCAGCACATTGCCAGTACACCAAACAATAAAACGTTTCCATTTTTGTAAATAAGCGTACCATGTAGATTGCTTTCTAGCTACCAAGAGAACATCAGCCAACACCAGGGAACCCCAAAACAGGAAAGCTTTATGTCTGAACCCCAAAACAGGAAAGCTCTACGTCCTCAGAACCCATGTGTGATGGGGCTGAAACCGAAGATCAGGGTGCTCCTGAGTCAGATGTCTGGCTCACAGGGGGAGCGGGACAAGAGGGTCCACTGCCAATTGCCGGAAAACAAATTTGTCTGGGCCAGTGAGGAGCACCAGAATATGGGTGGCATGATCTGCCCTCCGCTTTCCAGAACCCTCTGAATTAGAAGGAATGGGGAAAAGCATAAAGAAACCTCCCTTTCCAAAAGAAGGAAAACACGTCTTGCAAAAACTCCAGGTCCTCAAGCCAGCAGGCAGAAACACTGCAGTTTTGCGATGTATGGAGATGCAACCAGATCTATGTACAGACAACCCCACTTTTCAAAGAGGACATCCATGACAAAATCCAAAAGTTCCCATTCGTGGCAGAGCACACTGGATCAACTGAGGTGATCTGCAAGTGCATTCAGGGTCCTGGGAAAGAACCCCATTGGCAGAAATATGCCATGTTCCACCACCCAGTGCAAAATCACTGCTTTTCTGCAGAGAGCTTATGAAACAGCTGTCTTCTCCTAATAAGTTAATAACATGTACTATGCACTAGCTTTCCCTTGACCATTCCTGCACTGACTACTTGATGATATGCTGTATTACTGACTTGCAACTACTGGCTTGTACTGATCCCTGACAATGTTCCTCAGAAGCCAGTTATTTTTGTATCTAATGTGTTAATTTCTGTGTGTATACTGTCCTTGTCTTTGACCTGTAACCTTAGTAGAACACCACCTGTGCTCAAAGGTCTATTCTGAATGAATGAATGAATAAAAAAATAAAACAAAATTAATAAAAATGAACTTCACCCTGTCGGCCGATGTAGCACATCACCGACATACTGTCTCTGTGGATTTCCCTGAAAGAGGTGGCAAAGGCCTGTAGGCCACATAGAACAGCCCTTGTTTCCACAGTGTTGCTGTGAAACACTGTATCCAGAGGACCCCACTGTCCCTGTGTTCTGAAGAGGGCTCAAATGGGCCCCTTGGCCTGTCCCTGAGGCGACTGTGGTCATAACCAGCAGAGGTAATGACCTCAGGAATGGTGACCATTTCTCTAGGTTGGAGCAGTTCAGCCACCAGAGGAAGGAACGATGGAGAGGAGACATGAACAATATGAGGCACTCCAACCTGTCCAAGTGCTGAGATCACTGTGCTGTGAGGAAACACTACAGAATCCTCATATGGAGGTGGGCAGGTGGAACTGTCAGGATGGCAGCTGCCAACAGGCCAATCAGTCTTAAAGAGACAGAGGGCCAACACAAACACGCTGGAGGTAACCAGCTGTGCGTGTGTTACTAGTGCCATGGCATGGTCCAAGGGCAGAAACATCCAACAAAGACCTGTGTCTGGTACAGCTCCAATGTATTGGAGCCATTGGCAGGGGGGTAAGTACTGATTTTGGCTCACTAACCTATATACCAAGTTGGTCGAACAATTGCCATTTCTGAAACAGTATATATAAAATTGCTTCCTGATATGGGGCCTTTAACGGCTAATTATCTATGTAAGGGAAGACATACAGACCTTCCCTGTGGAGGGCCACTGCCACTGCTACAAATACTTTGGTAAAGGCATGCAGTGCAGAGCATAAGCCAAAGGGCAGAACACGAAACTGGTAGCGAAAGCCCTGAAGCATGAATCGCAGATACTTTCCATGAGATTTCCTGATCTGGACTGTAGGTAAGCATCCTTCACGTCCAGTGGGATCATCCAGCCCCCTTTCAACAACAGAGACAACAGGGAGTGTAGAGACGCCATTTTGAATTACTCATATTCTATGTATCAGTCCAGGCCCCTGAGGTCTAGTACAGGCCATAATGCAATTTGGAACCAGAAGGTACGGGGAATAAAATCCTTGATTTATTTCTGCAGCCAGGACTAATTCCACAACCCTTTTGTGGAGAAGGGATTGACCCTCCTCCATCAGAAGGGCAAGATGTCCCAAAGGATATCTGCTTGGCAATGGGGGAGTAACTGGAGGAACAGTAAAGATCTCCGGGGCATGTTTGTGCTGAGCCATCTCCAAAACCCTAGCATTTGTAGTTATCTCCCTCCACTTTGATAGACAGAGGGAGATACAGCACTCCACCAAAAACCCCTGAGGTAGTGAGGATGGAGGCAAGGGAGGAAAGTCAGAAGGTGCCGGGGGTATTGGTAATAGTCTGACCTTTTGTAAGTCTGGCATGGGCACCAGGGGGGCAAGTTTGTGGCCTGTGATATGGAGGGCAAAAGTCTCTGTGATCCACCACCAGAGTCTCTTGAGTAACCTTGGCCAGGACAGGCACATGGCCTACAAAAATAACCACAACCCCTTCCTCTGGGTTTGGGGTACAGAGTATGCAGGGAACTTAAGAGTCATCCTTGACATTTGCAGACCCCTCAAAGTATTTTCAACACCATTACCAAACAGGTGCTTTCCCCAGAAAGGAGCATTCATTACAGATTGTTGCACATCAGAAGGAAAAACAGCCACCTGTAGCCAGAAGTGGCAACAAATGCAAATCCCAGAGGCAGCAGCCCTAGCAGCAGCTTCAAAGACATCATAGGCCAATCTGAGTTGGTGCTTACTTGCCTCTTGGCCATTAGCAATTGTTTGCTGGGCCAATATTTTGTCCTAACCCTCAGGCAATTTTTCAGCCAGAGTGGCCACTGTCTTCCAAAGGCAATTCTGATATTTAATCATATGCCTGACAGTTTGCAATTCTTAGGCCTAGGATAGTGGAAGCAAAAGTCCTCTTACCCATCACATCCAGCTTCCTTGACTCCTCCTCAGGAGGAAGAGAGCTCATGTGTTTCTGGAGCTTTGGATCTGTTCTGAGCGGCGATAATTACCACAGAGTCTGTTTCGGGTTGTGAAGAATAATATGGCTTTGCAGTAGGGGCAGGATATTATTTAATCCACCTTCCTGGGAACAGCAGGCAATTGAGCAGGCCGATGCCAAGCAGCCAAAAGAGCATCCTCTAAAGCATAATGCACCAGAGGAATAATCACCGTAGGACAGGCTGAAACTTCCAAGAACTTAAAAGATTTTTCTTGGAACAATCCTCTTCCTTAGCCTGGAACCCCCGTTTGACCAGAAACTCTTTAACAAAGGCTTAAAATGAGGCATCTTCAGGGAGAGATATAGGTGTATTTAGCATGCTCCCCTCAGAGGAAGAGGACAGAGTAGAGCCTGAGCCAACCACATCTATTATCTATTCCTCCTGTTCCATGGCACCCTTCTCCTCCTCCTCCATGCTGGGACTATATTCTAGTTCGTCAACATTCACCAATATAGGCAGAGGGTCGATAGGATGGTGAGAAACATGAGGAGGAGCCAACAATGTGTGTCCCATTGATGACAGCCTGGCTAGGCCTGGCATTAGAGCAGGTACAGCAGCAGACAGTAAAGCTGTCCACGGACCAGCCAGAGGTGCCACTGTGTAGGCATTAATAGGAGTGGTAGCGGGCACTAAAACAGCCCTGAAGCCTCTGATATTGTTTGATACAATGCCTGTGCATTGCTGGAGCCTGAAGGGGTCGTCGATGGCGGAGACACCAACAGGACAGCGCCCAACAGAGGAATAGGCTGCGAGTCCCCAACTGGGAGGATGAGCCAACACCGGACCCTGACCTTGGTGTCAGTAAGACAGCTGCTGGGCGGCAGGAGCCATGGCAATAGCCTGGATCCCATCTTTTTCTGTGGACTTTCCCTGTCTAAGTGGTGAAAAGGAACAGTCCAGAGAAGCATCTTTTTCCTTTCTTTATTTCTCCGTGTCTGCATGGTGGTGCTTCTCGGCTAACTAGTCTTTTTTGTTTTACGAGTCAGTGATGGCTGCTGTCAACTGTAGAGATCGACAGACCGATGGTGAGCCGGGAAAGGGCTCCAGTGATGATGAAGATGCCACCTCCACTGCAGCCTGTTTCTCCAGTTCATGGATCAAACAGACATTTTTTTAAAGCTTTTTTACGAAGTCTCCTGGTTGCCTGCTTAAGGTTCTGGCAGACTGTGCATGCTTTAACGTCATGGTCCATACCAAGGCAACAGATGCAAACAAAGTTATCATTATCTTTATAAATATTAACATTGCTGGAATGGAAATATTGTAACAATGATCCTTTGTCAATTTGTGGCATAAAATATAAAGTATAAAATAAAGAAATATATAAAGCTGAGAGATAAGAGTTAAACTTGTGAGACGAACCACATTGTTTAGCAATGTAATCAATTAAAGCTAAAATTTAAGATGTAAAGATATGATCTTAGTATAAGAAACGAAGTAGATAAACATAATCAAACCTAAAGAAAAGATAGAATGGGGAAAACAAGAACAAACTGTAAAACAATGGTTGTGAAAAGATAATGTATATGGCTATACAATGATCAATGTGACGTCCTAAATAACAACCAATAAAACTAAGTTAAAAAAAAAAAAAGTATAGTGATACAACAAAATAGTTGCAAAGGTGCAAAAGAGTTCAGCAGCGGTGGACCACCAAGCAGTTGTTGGTGGGAGAAAGAACTGAGGCATGTTGGGGACGCCGTTATATGAGCACCCAATGAGGCTTGTCGACCGGACTGGCTCCAGCTTGCAAAAGTTTTCATGTGGTCTAGATGCTGTCGGTTTACAGTTCCATGATACGGCTCAATGGAGGGAGATATCCACAAAGATTGTCAGATCATCCAGAAATGGCAGCTGTGAGGTCAGCTGAGATCAGTCAGACGCTTTTTGAAAGACAGTGGAAAAAAGCAACAATACCTGAAATATATTAATGACAGACAACAAAATAAAGTTAAAAATAACTATAAAATGAAAGCTTAATATAATTTCTTATAACAGTCTCAAGCTTTTTATTCAAGTGGATACATATTCATATGCAAGTTTCACTGTATTTTAAGGGGATATGTTCACATGTTGTGAAAAACCAAGTTATTTATAAATGTTCAACCCCTAGGTGAAACTGCTACAACATTTAGTAAAGGTAATTGCCCGATTTTTGTAGTTCTTTTTTCGTTCTTACTAAATAGTGCAGGGGTTGCGTTAAGAGTGTGCTCCGAGCACGGTCAGTGATTACAGGGCACATTTTCTTTGTAGAAAACTCAGTTAACTGTGCTCCACTTGTCTTTCAGGAGTATAGTTAGAGGCAGGAGTTCCAGGCAGTGGGAAGGTGGTGGTGGTGGTGTGGGGAGGGGAAGGGTCTAGAAGGGATACTGGGATGTATATCGGACTTTTGGTTTTAATTTGTCAGAGTAGCTGTTGGGCGAGTTGGAAGCTATCAGGTTAGTAGGTCGGCCAGCAAGTTATTGAGTGCTGTGGCATGCTGGTAAGGAACATGCGTGTTGGCAGCCAGCACAGGCTAGTATGTACATGGGGAGGTAAAGTAGGAGTATGAGACCAGCTGGTGGACAAATGCTCACATAGGCAGACTGGTAGGGGACGAGTGCATGTGGTTTCAAGGTTTTATATTGGCAGGTTGGAAACAGGTGTGTGAACAAGTGGTGCCGCAGCAGGCAGGGAACAAGTGTATATGCACTCTTTGGCCATGAGAGTGTGTGCAGGCAGGTGAGAAACAAGGGTTTTTGTGTAGAAGGATGTCGAGGAGGAAATTCTGGTATAGAACATGGAACAACAGTTAGATGAAAATAAGGTGGCCGAGCAAAAAAAAAAAAGTGAAACATTATACGTTTTACTGTCTGTAGACAGAAGAAATCTGCAGGCATCAAGGGAATTCATGTTGAGTAATATACAATATAGAAAGTAGATAGGAGCATGGCCAAGATCTGAAGGAGCACAAATTTTAGGATGTAATTATGTTTCGCCATGCTCCTCCGATTTAGAGGAGCACACCGAGATAAATCCTTAACATCACCCCTGAAATACTGAGATTCACCTTTGTAAGTTAAGGTACGAGCTGTTACAAGATTCAAGCTCCAGTCCCAGGAAGTGATGATGTGTGGCTACTTATTGGAAGGGTGGACAGGCGTGCGGATCAGCCACACTGGAAGGAAGGAAGGGTGGACAGGCTTGCGGATCAGCCACACGGAAACATGAAGCACTCTGCTTTCAACACAAGCAGCCAGCAGAATATTTAATGTCTTACAAAGAATCCCCCAATCCCAATCGCATTTCATTCGAAAGACTGCAGCCTAGATGTGTTGCAGATCACTACGCACTATGCAGAGTATCCACATAGTGCAAACTTTGCAACTGCACAAACTGCACTACACAAATTGTCGCAGTTCATGACTCTGCAACAATTTTTTGCCACAAAGTGCATCAGCTCACACCATAAAATTCACTGCAAGGTGTGAAGCGCAGCAATCCACAGAGTAAAATTCACTACAAGGTGTGAAGCACAGCAATTCACAGAGTAAAATTCACTGCAAGGTGTGAAGTGCATCAGTTCACACCGTAAAATTCACTGCAAGGTGTGAAGCGCAGCAATTCCCACAGTAAAATTCACTGCAAGGTGTGAAGTGCAGCAATTCACATAGTAAAATTTGCAACTGCAAGGATTTTAATATGTGAACTGATGCATTTCGTGACAAACTCCACGAACTGCAGCGTTTTCTCATGCAGCTGCAGCTGCAGCAGCCCCATGCCCCACTCAGCATCATGAAAACACTATTATAACTGGGCAGAGCTGCAAAGGCTGGTAACTCAGCAACAGAGAAAAAGAAAGGCATTCAGGCTTTACAATTTTAATAACAAAAAAATTATAAACGCTGGGCAACAAAATTATTTTTATTGCTGAATTAGACCCTTGGACTGGCAGCTTGTTTGTGAGTTGCCTGCCTAGCCAAGGTAATGAAGTGTCAGCTGCTTTTTAATACAGTATTGCTATAAGGCACTAATAACTTTTCTAAAAGCTTCTGGCATCATGTTACTCACAATGACCTCTTTTTATCACATCTATTTTTTTTCATGGTAAATACAGATAGTTTCTTATATCACTGCTGTGGTGGACAGAGCTTTCTTTTAAACTGTTCGGAGTCTTTTGCTTTCATATGCCCATATGACTTCCAGTAACACTGCTATTCTTAAACTGCAAAGCCTTCTTCCCATGTACTTGTCAGTCAAATTTCCAAGGAGCAGCAAAACTTCCAGTGCAAATGGATTTCTCTGTAGGCTATCAGTATCCAGCAAGCTCATACAAGCCATTAGGTCCCATTCAACAGCTAGTAGGAACTGGATGTTGATCACACGGCTGGAAAGGCAAACCACAATGAAACAAGTTCCTCAAAGGCACAAAACCAGACAGACCTCTGAAACAAAAATATCAGTATCTAACTGGAACAAATTGTTTCGACAAAAATTATGCTCTGGGCCTAAATGGAAGCCACTCATCTATACATAAAAGATTAATTAAGAAGTGTAATATACAGAGATTTAACAGCACCATTTTGGAATGACAATTATAAAACAGCACTGCCTTTTGTTTAATTCAGTTATTGAGTGGGTGAGATCCTGGTAAAACTTTTGAAGTAAAATAACAACAATAGATGTTGGTTCAATATCTGATCATAATTACTGGCCAGCAGTTTTGGTAAATAAATAACTAGGTTGTAATTTTTGGTTACAGCTGGTTGTGTGTAAACGCAAGCTGTCAATCACACACTGCTAAAGCTGTACACGCCAGTAGCACAACCACCCCTCAATTCAAACAATTAGTGTCCCTCATAAGACAGCAGCTTAATTTGTTTTTTAAGTTTAATGGAAAACAACTGTTAGCTAAAGAAGCCTACCCCCCACCCCCAGATGGAGAACCCCTTGATTTGGGTTCTTGCACGGAAAAAATATCTGAAGGACCCTTTAGATCCAGTATTTAACTTCTGTAAATCCTCAGGTTCATAAACAATGACCATGCTGTGTGGCGCCATTTAAAGTATGGAGTGCACCTCACTGGTATGCACTCAGTACAAGTGAGCTTTGTGGAGCCGTGCTCCTTACTTGAAATGGCCGCAGAGGCGCCATTGTTTGCAAACCAGAAGATTTATTTATTGAATTTTGTTGACCTAGTAGGCCCACTGGGACTAGAAGTCCCTTTTTCGGGATAGTAAGCAACTGAAATTGAACTACATTAAGCTGTTGGTGGTATTTTTGTGAATGAGGGAAATGCCAGGGCACCGGGGAGATCCCCTACTCTTTTCAGTAAGTGCCATGGGATCTTCAGCATCCACCTGAACTACCACCAATCCAGGCAGATGGGAACTCGTTTAATGTCTCATCGGAAATACTGCACCTCAGAATTGCAGCACCCCCCCCCCCCCTCCATGCTGCACTACAGTGTCAATATTGGAATATTAACCCAAGTGCCAGATGTGGGAACTGAACCCACAGCCCTCTAATCTTCTGGCCTCAGGGGCGAGTGTGCTACTGCTGAGCCACTGACACTTAAAAAAAAAAAAAGTTAAATACTGAACCTAAAAGGTACTAAAAAAGTAACTGAAACCCCAAATCAGGGGATTATCCATTGGTGGTGGGTTCTTTGGCTAACGGGTGTTTTCCTTTTAAAAACAAACAAGTTGAAATGTATATAACTGAACTAGGAGTTCTACAGTGACTTTATATAACTGAACTGTCTATGTCTCTCTAAACTCCTCCCTTACTGAAAATACTGAGCAGTAATTATAAAAAACAAACCATGTGTAGGTGTGTGTAGCACAGAATTTTATGCACACCTTCAGTTTGGGAGGCTGTTTTAACCCCTCAAGGACTATGCTGCTTCCCACACCTCAGGTATTATTCTCCGTTTAATTTTTTTATGCTATGACTGTTTATAAAATGGGTTGTGCTCATTGTTGTTTTTTGTATTAGAGTAAATTGTATGCACACAGAAGAGCTTTGTAAATAGGGAAGTCAACCCTAAAGGTATTTCTCCTATGTAAAATGAAGAATTCTACTACTTCTATTTTCATAACTCAAACAGCGGAACTTTATTTAATTTTGTTGACTGGGTAAGCCCACTGGGCCCAAATGGTCCCTTTTTCAGGGACGACCTGGATTTAGTTGCACAGAAACCTGCAGGATACAGGCTACATCAATGATGCAAACGGATGACATAAGTACATACTGATGATATCAAAAGTTTTAGAACAATAACTATGAATGTCTTTCCCCTTAAAACTAATGATAAACTGTGCATTTTTAGTCAGGTGGTAGGCTCTTTCTTTTTGGTTGCAATAAGTCTAGAGAGATGCACCTTTCTTCTAGCTTCCTGACCGCACTAAAGAAACACAGAAAGTTGACAGCAGAGGGAGAACCAAGGGTCCATCAAGTCTGCCCAGAATTTCTCAAGGCCATTTCTGATCCTAGGACCTAGTTCCCTGCCCACCCAAAAGCCATCATGAACCTTTCTGCGATAGTGAAGATCCTATCACTGAGGAAGACTGCTTTATTCTGTAATACGTCTGTTGCAACAGTTTTATTTCCTTCTATACCTATCTATCCTGTGCATTCTACCTCTGTATGGCTGGCCACCTGCGGACAACCTCCACCCCAATTCTTCTCCCATGCTGGTTTTCTATATTTCTGTCTCCATTCTTAGGTCTTCATGTTATCATGTAGAAAACAGACCCAGCCAGAAATAGGTCTGCTTCACTGTTATGTAAATATAAAGAAATGACAAAGAAATAATTAATGGTGAATGTATGGATTTAAGTAATCATATAAATCCCTGATAGCAATGTCTCCTATGTGGTAAAATCACTTTGTTAAGCACAATTAGACATTGCCTTTGGTTTCTGTGAAACTAGTAAAAACGGAGCGGCTTACGTTTTCATTCTGATACCAGGTCAGCCACTCCGTGTCAAGATATTCCCGTTTGCCTGTTAAGTAAAATAGATACTGTGTGGCAAACGTTAGGGAATGATTAAATAAATCTCCTGGGTTAGTGTGAGTTCGGGGAGCATCCCTGTTTAGGCAGCAGAGGAGTTTGAAGCTAGGAGTGTCAGACGGCCCTGCCACCGAGAAGCACTCCTAGAAATACACTAGTGGAACAGTTTTTGTTTTTCTCTTTTTATGGGCCGCAGACAGCCCAGTTCTCTTATTTGCAAATGAAAGAGACCTCTCAGCATGTAGGCAGACTCGAGGTGAGTTTGCTGAGAACGTAAATCTTTTGTTTAAATAAATTAAAGTATGCTATTTGAGAGACAGAGAGAGATGAGTTAGAAAAAGTGCTGCTCACTTCTCTCTCTCGGCCGCCGCATTGTGAACGTCCTGTGGTGCACTTCTGAAACAAAACCCGCTTTTCTTAGTTTTGCATTTTGTAAATAAATGTCAGACCTGGAAACAGTTCCCCTGGCAAGTCGCCTATATCCTTAAGACCTGATATCCCCTATGCCCTACTCAAAGAAATAAAACATATGAAAGGGAAAGATAAAATAGAGCATGCATAACTACAACAAGTGGCTCAAGGTACTCCTGGGTATGTAAATCCCCGTCCTAATGCTCGGTTCTCCTTCCAAGATTTTTCTTTGTTTTAGAGGCAGAGTAACCACATTTGTTAGTTGAATTACAACCCTAAATCAGTCTTTAGAAATTATAGGACCTACCTGTGGGATATCCTGGTAGACTGTACCCTATAGGGTGGCAGCGACCTCTAGGGGCCCTTTTTATACACACTTAAGTGTCAATCAAGACACGGGGCAAGGGCTTACTGAGAAAATAAATGTAAAACTTGTGAAACCAGCAAATTACTAAGCTTGAGGGGTGTCATAGCTACTGTAGGTATTACCGTTATCATTTTTCTTTATGTATAATACAAACGTCTGGTGATGACAAAAAAATTTAAAAAATGCTGCCCCCTACAGTACTTTTGCTATCTGGTCTCCAGAATCTGCATATTCAGCTGAGTGAAACTTAGCAAGGCGTGAGACCTTGGCCTCCGGAGTGCATGCAAAATTTCATTGCAAACTCACTGAATGGTGGCAGACCCTAAGTGAAATTACAGGTCATAAACAGCCTACTGATCTCAATTATAGTGGCCACCACCACTATAAAATTTTTTTTTTTTTTTTTTGGCTCATTTACGCTAGTAGCAGGTGGGTTATTGTGGGTTTACCCATGTATGGTATGTCACGTCTGTAGTGACTTAACTACACAACAAGTGGGTAAACCCCCAATAACCCACACCCTGGAGTGCTTTATTGCAGTTATACAATGGACCCATGTGCAAAATGCGTTTAATTATGTTGTTTTATAAATGCATTTCCTCAGCCGTGGGTAATGCAGGATTTACCCACGGTCATGTGACATGTTTTGACCAGTGAAGTTACAAGATTTTCGCACACCATTGTATAATGAAAAACAGACCAATGTCACATTACCGGTCAAGAGCAGTTGTGGACCGTGGTTACATTATGGTCTCGTCTGTAACAAATGTTATAACCACCTTGTAAATACATGCACGTTAAGAGTGAAAAGAAAAATATAAACCAGGTTCCCAAAGAATGTTGACAATCAACCAGCATGCCCCTTACGTTTAGCCCGTTATTGATAACCCTGTCAGATCTATTAGAAATGAAAGTCCATCAGTTGCCAAAGAGAGTAAATGCCCACTTTAGTCACAGTTCTGCCACCAAAAAGATGTGGGCATTTTGGTTCTTGTGTATCCTAAAATACCCGTGTGGAAACGCATTATACTGACATGAGCTATTTCCAATGCTACTGAGCCTAAATACTGCTTTGTGAAGTCATCAGTCTGAGTGAGGCTCTATCTCCATCTCAGCAAGGGGTGGGGTAAGAAGTTTATGACAGGGGTTCCACAGCTCTAAAATTTTTTCTCTGTACAGTTGAAGCTCCCCTGTGATCCGTTCCATGTGTTCTAGATCATTAACTTTATGTATCCACTGATCCAATGAGGGTGGTGTTGGTGAAAGCCATTTAACTGTGATACACTTTAGTTAGAGCTACACTCAGTATTTTTCCCCAATTTCTGGGCATTAACAGAGCCCAGCAGTAAGTGTGGGAAACCCAGGACCAGGTCTGAGAAGGTTTTTGGAAACTGCTTGCCCAAAATTTGCTGTATGGTCTTATGTAGCTCTTCTCAGAAATTTGTCAGTTTCAGGCATTCCCAAAAAATACGGAAGTAAGTCTCTGCCCTCCCCCCCAACCGTACACCACCACCAACAGGCATCTGTAACAATATGGATGTGAGTCTCTCCTCCCAACATTGGCCCCAATAGACATCTGTATTGGTGATAGAGAAGTGTTTAGTAATTACAGGCGTATGAAAAGAAATGAATTAACGTTTTTTCCAGATGTACTTGTCCAAATGGGAGAAGATGTGACCCTCCCAGTTGTACTCCCTCCAGGTGGGGGAAGATGCAACCCTCCAACCTTTCTAGATCCTGGCACTCCACTGCTTCTGTGGCATTTCTACGCCTGCCTCTGGCTCCCAGTTCTGAGACATATTGGATTCGAGTGGCTAGGACCACCACATCATAAAAGAATTGCTCTAAATTTGTACGGGGTCATATGAGGTCAGACCCTATTGCGACTGAAAAAATAAAAACATCTCACCTGCAAGTACCGATAATGAGCTTCCTTTCTAAGCCCAAACGGTTCTTCGAGCTGCTCGAATGAGGCACAGTGCTATGTAGATAAGTAATGGGCGAATCTTGTAAGCCCGTTTCACTCACAGTATGCATATCCTCCATCTAGTGAATGAAATACAAAAGTTTCTTCATTCATGATTGATGAAAAGAGAATCATTCCATTGGGGGGTCTAGTCAAATGCCTAAGATTGATCAAGATCCGCAGGGAGTGTTTTGTTCAGGGGTAGTGAATGGTGGATCAAATCTCTGGTGAGATTCCCACAGTGGGAAGGGTCCATAGAGCCCTTCCTAAGAGAATTTTCTTCTAGGAGATACCAGCCCGACTGGGTCCTCTGTTTGACCCAGGTGCAAAGAAATGCCCCTTGAGCTGCTAGATAATCTTCCTTGAGACAGGAGAAGCTCAATCTTCCTCTTTCAAATGATTGCTGCAGTGTCTTCTCTGCTACCCTGAGGTGTTTACTCCTCCTCAAACAAATCTTTTAAAGGAAAACTGTCTAAATCCTTGGCCCCCGCCCCCGAAAGGCATACCCCCGATTTAGCTTTTTATTCAGCTAATAATGAGATTACATTTTGTATTGAAGCGAGCAGTGCGGCGTGCATCTTTACAGTAAATAGAGCCCCCAGTCTCATATATTGCCAGCTCACGCCTTTTCAGTACTAAAATAACGAAGTTGCAGCGCAAAAATTCTCGCTTTCTAAATAAAAAGTTAAATTCCGGGGGGAGACTTTCAGGGACAGGGGGTCAAGGATAGAAAGTGATCCCATAGTCAATTAGGGACAGGATGGATGAAGTGACCGCTAGGCGGAGTGCCTCGGGGGGGCACTGTTTGTACCAGTAGAGTAAACCAACTGTGGTGTTGACAGTGGTACTATGTAGGTGGATATTCTCATGATAGGTGAGCGCAGAGTCGAGGGTAACCCCAAGGTATTTGAAAGTGTTAACCTGTTCAAGTGGTAAGAGTTGGGAGTTAAGGATTTGCAGTGGGAGCCCTTGTGTTTGTTCTGGTTGTGAACCAACACAATAACTTTGGCGGATTTGCTCAGAAGAGCCTCAATTTCTGCCCTGACCAGAGGAATGTGGCATTTTGGGTAATGACAGTGACCCAAAGGATTTCCTGGTGGTCTCTCTAGAAATTCTATTGTATGACCTTGAGCTATCAATTGCAGGACCCAAGAGTCTATCATAATTGCCTCCCATCTGGTCAGGTGGTTGGTGAATCTACCCCTCACGGGTTCCTTGGTAGCGGAGGCGGGGGGACAGACGCGAGTCAGGAGGCGGTGGGGGGGGCTTGCGGCTGCTGAAGTAGCCAGATATTTGGTTTGATGTCTGGTGGGCTGCTGTTTGGACTGGCACGACTGTTGGCAATGAAAAGCTTGCCTGGGCTTACAATTAGAGTGACGCATAGTTCAAAATGAACAGCACTCACCCCTGTACAAGTCCTGGTTCAAAAGAAAGCACAAGACAATGACATGTAGTTTTAAGGCTTTACTCCCGTTAAACTGCAGTGCAATTACAGGTTCTTAATGTTCAGCTGACTTATTCAGGCTTCAGAGATGGTGAATAATTCAATATAGTCATCTTTTATACATTAATCCAGTGCTGTCATTTACCAAATCAACCAATAAGAGTTCACAATTATTATACAACCAATCGCTAAGTGCACTGCAAAATTCCAAAGATTTCATCACATAAACAAGTGCTCTGTTTCATTACACATATCATGGTACAAAAAACATAGCAATTCTAAGTATTTATTAATTCTTGATTTCATAAATTCCTGTTCTTAATTTCTTGCTTTATTTCCAACCATTAGTTCTCCTGCCGAGTCTGTATTTAAAGGGAAAACCTAAAAAAGATTTTAAACACATCCATTTAGTCCATAAAATCCTTACACTTAAATCCCTTCATTTCTATTTTATCTTCACAATCTACACATATTTCACAATCAATATTTATCAGATCCTGTCATCGGGGGGCCTGATCGAAGGGAGGAGAGGGGAGAAAAAAAAAGACAAAATAATATATATTTTCAGGATCCAAACTTTAAGTTGTTCATTACTATTTCACTCTTTTTATAACAAAAAAGCAAAAACTATGCACTTGGCTTTTAATCGTAACAGAGACAAAAATGGGAAGTCATAGACAGGGAAGGAAGAACAATTGTATACTATGGATACAGAAAAGGGGGGGGGGAGGTTTGGCACATTGGAGTAGTTGGTTTTGGAGTGGGTTCTTAAACACTGTTAACCAAAATGTCTATCTTCTACATTTTTTCAAGAAACGTTTTAATTCAAATTAGCCATTCAAGCCCAGTCCCTTAGTAGCCCCTAATTTAAAAATCCATAGCTGTGCTTTCTTATCTAAAATGGCTTCATAATCTCCACCTCCAACATTCTTTGGAATATTTTCTATTCCCATCACTGTAACTTTATGTACCCCCGTCTTTACACTTCTTAATATGCATAGCCATTGCAAATTCAAGATTTTGCTTTTTAATTGCAGTAATGTGTTCATTGATTCTTAATTTTCTTTTAGTTCTACCTATATAAAATTTTCCACAGGAGCATGTCAGTTTATACACAACCCCCTCGGTGTTACAATTGATGTTCTCGATCTTACCACTCTTTGGGTTAACAAAAGACTCTGCACTCTCTATAATGGAGCAGATGCCACAGAAACCACACGGTCTTGACCCTTCTTTACCAGTTTTTTTTTTTTTTACCATAGTCCTACCCTGGTAACTACTGGTCAGTTTGTCCTTTAGGTTTTGACCTCTCCTATAGGCCACCTGTAGGGATCTCTCAAAAAGGTGAGCTAGAGGTTCCAGTCCTCTTAATATTAGTAAGTTATTTTAACCACTTCTATCACCTCTTTAGATCCCCCCAAAGGTAGTAACAAATCTTAGTTCTCCACCAGGATCATGTGGTCTCTTATGGCCTGTCAGCAAACTATCCCGTGATAAACTAGCTACGTTGTTTTTAGCAGTAACTATGTCCTGTACTGTGGATATAGAAAAAGGGGAAAAATTCCTCAGACTCAGCAGGAGAACTGATGGTTGGAAATAAAGCAAGAAACTAAGAATAGGAATTTGTGAAGGCAAGAATTAATAAATACTTACAATTACTATGTTTTTTGTACAATGATGTTTGTAATGAAATAGAGCACTTGTTTAAAGTGATGAAATCTTTTGAATTTTGCAATGCACTTAGTGATTGGTTGTATAAAAATTAATTGTGAACTCTTATTGGTTGATTTGATAAATGACAACACTGGATTAATGTATAAAAGCTGACTGTTGAATTATTCACTATCTCTGATGAAGCCTGTATAAGTCGGGCGAAACGTAAGAACCTGTAATTGCACTGCAGTTTGATAATGGGAGTAAAGCCTTAAAACTACATGTCGTTGTCTTGTGCTTTCTTTTGAACCAGGACTTGTAGAGGGGCGAGTGCTGTTTGTTTTGAACTGTGATGCTGCCTGTTTGGAACTTGCACCTCCATTACAGTGGCCACTGTTTTAATTAATTTCTAGAGTGATACATAGACTGCATAGAGCAAAACGCTTTGCCACTATCCTGCAGACTAGTGATGATGTCCTTAGCGTCACCCCCAAACAGGACCAACCCCTGAAAAGGGGCATCCTAGATGGCGGCCTGGACGTCTTGGATGAGCCCTGATACCTGCAACCAGAAACATCGGCACAGGCAGATGGCCGTAGCGGTGCCCCTGGCTGATGCATCCCTGGCATCATAAGTTGCCCGTAGAGCATGGCGGCAAGAGATCTCTGCCATCCAGACTGTCTGAACGATTTTTCACTTTGCTTCAGAATCTGGAAGGAGTCAATGTCGGTTTTAAGTTGGCCCAGAATGGCCTTTTGGTAGATGACCATGTGGGACACATAATTCAGGGCCACAAGGGCCAAAGTAGAAGATGAACAGAACTTTTGTCCAAACTGGTCTAGCTGACTCAACTCCTTATCCAGAGGAGAGGTGGTTATGTGTTTGGGCTTGGTAGAATGGTCGTGAACCATGATAATGACCACCGAGTCAGCCATGGGATGGCTACTGAGGTAGTCCTTGCCCTCTGGAACGTGATACAGTCGGTCAGCCTTTTTTGGGGACAGCTGCCACTAACAACGGCTGTTGCCAGACAGTAGAGGCCAGATCCTCAAGAGGGCCTATCCACACAGGGATAAGGAGAGGAGTTAAATCTGACATGTAAAGATGTTCCGACAATCTTTTGCATTTTGGGTTGTGGTCTTCAGTTGTCCATCCAATAGCCTCCTGGATCTTTTTGAGAAGTTCCATGAAGGATGGGTCCTCAGGCGGAGATTTGGGAGACTCTTTGGACACAGTCTCCTCAGGGAGAGGGGTCTTGTAACCCAAGGCTGAGGATGGAGTGTCAGACTCGGAGTCTGATGACAGGCTCCTGTCCAGGGACAAGGCCCGGCCCCTGGGAGAGGGAGCTCATTCTGGGGAACAGGAATCACAGTGTTCCGTGACCATGACACGGCCCGATATCAGCCCTGATGTAGAGGGTCGAGACTCCACTGGGGAGGCAGACCTGGGCATAGGGACTGAATGGGCCAGCGTAGAGAGGCAGCAACCGGCTGGCAACAGTCCAATTTCGTCATGAACTGGGTCTTGGCTTCATTCCACCAAGACTGAAAGAGTTGCCTCAAATCCACCTGTGGCTGAGGAGGCAGAGGCAGCTGGTACAAGGGCAGGTAGCCCAGTGTCAGGTAATCTGGTGCTGGTAGCTTGGTGTTGGGTAACCTGGCATAGGACAGCCTGGCACTGGGTAGCTGGGCATAGGGAAATGTGGCATTGGGTAGCCCAGCATCAGGTATCCTGGTGTCAGGCCCTGACAGAAGTGCCAAGGGACCTGATGGTGGCCCTGAAGGAACACTGGAAGGGCCTGGGATAGTCAGATCTGGTGGCAGACCCACTGGAGGGAGGTCCGGTGGCACCAAAGTGCCAGAGGGTCCCACCGGTGTCTGGGGAGGAGCAAATGGCCCAGGTGGGGGATCCTGAGGCGTCGGAGCCGGAAGCTTCAGGGGAAGGTCCGGCATAGTGCGGTCCAGTGTCAGAACTCTAGTGTTGTTGACGGTCGGGTGCTCCTCCTCCTCCTCCTCCTCCAGCTTAGAAACAAGGGAGGCCAGAGGTTCCACCAGGGGAGGTGGAGATGGAGGCTACCACAAGGGAGATCCCTGAGGGGAAGGCTGTGGCGCAAGTGGCAGCGGGCATTGATCTGGGAGATCAACATCGGGCCCCTTATCGGGGCCTGACGAAAGCACCTTGGCTGGGCAGTTGTGAGAGGAGCTGGCGGCTGACTTATCAGCCGTGGCTGTGTGGTCGTCAGTGGGGATGACGAGTGACTTATCAGCCATGCCACAAGACAGACCCCTGGGCTTTGATGGGCCTAAGAATGGCAGGAGCCTCAGGAGATCCGAAGGCGCCAGCTTGAACTGTGACCAGTTCAGGCAGGGGCACCAAAAGCTGCTCCACGGTAGTGGGAGCAGGCTTGGCCAGAGGGCACTCCATTTACTAGAGGAAGGCCGCTCGACACCCGTGGTCCCGGGAGTCACAGGCAGGGGAGACTGATCCCGGTCCCGGTGTTTCTCCTCGTCCTTCTTCTTATGCCTGGTGGAGTCTGAAGAACCACCTGGTGAAGAAGATGACACAGAGCAATAAATACAGAGCACTAGGCAATAAATAAACATAATGGTTAGCCAGCCCAGTGATGCGGAGGGTTGAGGTGCTGGATGCCAAACCTCGTGCCATGCCAGCAACCCAGGGTTGGGAGCAACCTCAGGCTGCCAGGGGTCAGCAGGGGAAGGAGGGAGAGAAGTGAGCGTCCGATGGACTGTTCTCTTCCAGGGAGGGGAAGGTTGCCATCCCATTCCTTGGCTGCCCCTAGACAAGGCTGAGGACAACATTGGAGTTTAGAAGACACAGAGGTGCAGAGATGTGGCGTGCGCTTGCCTCCACACGCTGCGAGAGGGAGGGGGGTGTATGGGGAAAGTGTGAAAATGGAAGTAGCAGACTCCATGATGGCCTGGCCACACCTGTTGCCAGATCCTGGCTAGATTGTCTTGTGAGGGCTCTCTCTCTGGCCGCTACCGGGGGAATCTGTGGGAGAACATGCTAGAATGGGGGTTAGATCGTGGTGGCAGAGTTCAGAAAATGAGCTCTCCGAGGGAGGGCTGTGGCCCGCTTCCAATTCCATAAGGCAGAAAATAGTTGATAAACATAATGGTTATATAAAGCTGGTACAAAGGTCAAAGAAAATGGGGTGAATACAGAGAATAAATACAAATTACAAATAGAACAATTCATGTGAATCAGTGACATGAGTATACATCAAGACAAGAGCAGGACATCCATGACAAAGGCAATGAACTAATAGCAGACAGCCACAAGATGTTACTTGCAAGTTAGATAAAACAGGCCTAACGGGGAGATGAAGAACCCCATTACATGACATTCACCCTGGGGATCTTGAGCAGGTAAGAGTGGTCATAAGGTGAGTCTTGAGTAGGGAGCAGAATTGCAGGTGGGAGTCCAGGGCCCTCAGGGAGGTGACAAGCTGTTCCACAAGCTACAACAGCGAAAGAGAGAGCTTTTTGACCCATACAGATGGAGATTGCAGACATTCCAATGAGAAACTAGAGGAGCAGTGGAGGTTGTGGCAATGCATTTTAGGTCACAGCAAGGACGAGAATGGGGAACATCATGTTCTCTGATGGCCTTGTCTACAGTATAACCCAGGAGGTAGTCACATCTGGTGTGAGGGGGAGCCATCCTAGGGCCTGGCAGAGGGTGCAGTGGTGCGTGGTATAGCGTGCCAAGAGGGCAAAATCTGCAGACATTGCTGTAGGTGGTGTTTAATCTAACTAGATTAGAGGATGAGATTTGGGAAAAAACAGGGGATCCATAGTCCAGAAGGGGGAGGATGAAAAATAAAGTTCACAGGGCTTGGATTCTGATGGTAAATGGCACAGCAATGCAGAAAACAGCAGTCCCCAAAAATAAAGACTAGCACCCAGCATGTTCACAACTCCAGTTCTTAAAAGCATGTTTTTATTTATTTGTAAGTGTTCTCATGGAACAGAAAGGAGTGAGACATTTACAATGTGTCAGTAAATTGGCCCATCTCCAGTTAGCTTCTGCAATGGACCCTCCATGCGACATCGTATCTGACAACACGTGTGAAGATCTCAAAGCTGGACAATAATTCACATGTCAGTGGCACATGTTGCAGAAAGACATCAATTTAAACCCAGGGCTCTTGCTGCAAAATCTCTTTCTTGATACGTGGTCCATTCAGTCTGGACTCAAGACCAGGACAATTTTATTCACCTTGCATGCTATGTAAAGAGGAGGCAAACAATCTCTTCTGAGATGGAGCAGCTCTTTTTCACAAGAGAGAGTCCAGGGCAGTTACTTTTATACATATTCCTTTATTCTGTAAATGGTAGCAGTCATACATACATATGTAAGGACACAACTAATCAGGGACCACCCATTCACCACAGCAGAAATGCATCGGGCGTCTGTGCTAGTAACTTAAATTGGGAAGTTAGGCTGGGAAAACAGTGCTGCCACTGCCAACACTTTCCAGCTTGGGAGGAGATGGTGGTGTACCCAGTGTTACAGCAACCCCTGAGGAAGGGCAGGCAGCTTGCTCCACCTCCTAGGGAAAGCTTTGGTGTCCAAGGCCACTAAGTTGGCTGGCAGTGCCATCATGTGGATGAAGGGTGGTTAAGGAAGAAAAACAGGATGATGGCAGCAACTCCCTTGGGCCTCATGTAGTGAACCCTTACTGGAGACAGTGGAGGATGGGGCTAGGACGTGTGCAACATGGGTACACCATCATGCCCAAGTACTGGGCAGACAGCAGCAACGGACAGAAAGTACTTAAAAGACACAACCAATGAGGTACATAGCTCATACAACAGGGGCGGAGGGGAGCACGAACGTCAGTTCACACTGTTGCCACATTGTTTGGACCTCTAAGAACAGTTTTCTAATAAATAACTGTATGAAACCAACATTTAAAAAGCTATGCAATGCAAGAACAAGAAATATTAACTTTACACAACAAACAAACATGCCTGAAGCTGAGCAAGGCTTCGTTTTATGTGGCAAGATGCAGAGCGGCTAAGTTTCAGCATTTTTATTATTGGTTCCGGAGATCCCTTGCAGTGAGATTACATATCGGCTCATTTCAGTAGTACCTTTAATAAGTGCATTTTTCAGAATTTTCAGCTTACACATAGATAATCTGATTGAGTATTAGGGTCAGGAAAGTCTTAGCCACAGTGGCTAAAACATATATATTTTTTTTCAAAATAGTTTTTCCCTCCAGTGGAATCCATCCACCTCTTTCAGTCCTAACCATTCCCACATGCCTGTCACAAAGTTGCCATACTACTGGAATCCGATGTTCAGCAGTCCTGTCACCTACTCAGAATGGCCCTCAGACTGGGTCCCTGCCTTCAGATTCCTTGATGGGTATTCAACCTCCCTGACTAGGTAATAACTACCTGGAACCCAAACTGCTTGGCATCAGGGAATGGAGAACTGGCCAGGGGAAGCAGGGCATGCTGCAGTCAAAGTTGATAGGTGGATATCATCTATCCAACAAAACCAAAAGGACAGCCACTCATGATGCTGTGGGACTAGAGGAGACTATTGCATTATGAGTGACTGCACTGTTTGAGGGTGTTCTAATGCTCAGAATGCAGGCAATAAGTGTAGATCAAGGAAAAAGGAGGTCAGGTGTAATTGTACCATTCCCATGCATTTCAGTTCTACTAAGAAAGGAAATGGATCAAACATCATCAATGAGTTTTAGAGAAGGTTAGCAATCATAAAATGTGTGTTTTCAACTAGAAATTATAGGATACAAAAAAGGTTGACAGTGTTTTACTTATTATATTGCGTTAGCCACTGAATTCAACATGACTTTATACAGGGCTGGTTATACCAAACACCAAACAACTTTAATTGTGTTTGTTAAAGAGCACCTTTCTCCAATATTTTTCGATATAAAAAACATTAAACAGGGAGCGCGCATACCTCATTTGGGAGCTCCTCTATGCTATTTTCATTTTTTTTGTACAGCCCCAAAAGGAAGGGAAGGGATCGTAATCTGCTTGCCGCACGATCTCTCTCCACGTCCTGACCCTCTGATCCACCCCTGGGCTCCGATGTTGTGTAACAGCTTTATAGGTCAGAGTGCAGGGGTGCACTCCATTCACCTGAATGGAGCATACTTTTCAAATGTAATTTCCTGAGTGCAAACAGCGTTTTGGTACCTACTGATACAGTACCAGGGTTCAACTAACAAGAGCATTGTTAGTTGAACCCTGGCATCTATAAGTACCAAATCCCAAATCCCACACCCGCACTCAAGCTATAAAAACGTCACAATAGGTTGGAGCACGGGAACGAATTGGAGAGTCAGAAAGTGGAGAGGGATCATGTGGCCAGCCCCTTGGGGCAAATTACGATCCCTTCCCTTCCTTTTGGGGCTGTATAAAAAAAAAAAAAAAATTCAATGTTTTTTAATATCGAAGAAGATGCTCTTTAAAGACGACCTTTCTTGAATTAAAACTGGGCTGAAAAGCAGAAATGGGGAACTCTCTTACCTCAATGGGAGCTCCAACATGGTGTTTTAAATTTCTTTCTTGTTGAAGAGAAGATGAAGATGAAGAAAATTCAGCATTTATGTAGTGCTTTTGATGCACACTGTATCCCAAAGCACTTTATAAGCAATGCTAGACTGGCAGTGAAGTGACTGAACGTGTACTGGCAACCATTTCGCACATCAACACCCACACACAGCCTTGGACAATTGCATGAACCAGTTTTATGGGAAGGGGAATACTGGCCAGGACCCTGGGGAAAGTCCTCTACTCTTTGCAAAAAGTGCCTTGGGTTCTTTTACTTCCAACTGGTCACCCACCAGGACAGCACCAGAATAGGCAGAAGGGACCTCGGTTTAACGTCTTCTCTGAAGAAAGGTACATCCTGACAGTACAGTACCCCCTTATATTGCACTCAGGTTGGCCGGCCCATTGGCACAATGGTGGAGTCACCGCTTGCGGCGCCAGTAACCTGGGTTCAGAAATGAGCCCGGGAAGCTGGAGGGTCGACGGGGGAAGATGGCTGAGCAGCAATTGATCACTCCATCTCTGGGGAGGGGAGGCCATGCCTCCAGGTGTAGCACCCTTGGTGACCACAGGAGGCGGGTTGCTGGAAGACCAAGGTTGAGGCTAGGAGGCATGCGGATGCTAGACGGGACTGCGCTGTTGCGTCACTGCATGCTACGCCTCCCAATTCCAGAAACTGAAAATAAGCATAGCCCCAACCGGTCTCCTTGCAGCTGCCTAAGGCCCACCTCGAATTGGATGTGTTGGGGATGTAGCCGGCCGCCCTGCCTCGTCTGGAGGGTAAACCATGGCTCTGTGGGGGAGGTCAGTGGCGGTGGGCTAGAAGGCTGGCAGCAGAATCGGGGGGGCTTGCTCAAAAAACATAAAAAAAGAAAAAAAGTACTGCACTCAGGTGCCAGCATTTTAGGTATGAGCACAATCTCAGTGTGCAACTAGAACCCACGACCTTGTGGTCCAGAGGCAGATATGCTACCAACTGAATCACGCTGACACCTTGTAGGTCCCCAAGGAAGGGAAGGGAAGGAATAATAATTTGCCAGCGAGCGGCTGGCCACGTGATCCCTTCCAGTTCCTGATAGCTCGATCCGTCCCAGTGCTCTGATGTTTTGTGACATCTTTACAGGGAGAACATGAGGGTGTGCTTTATTTGTTTTTAAGCTTATCTGCTGATTTTAAATCATGTTTTGGTACAGACTGATGCTAGGGTTCCATTAACAAAAGCCTGTTGTCGAACCCTTGCATTGATCATTAAAAAAAAAACAATTTAAAATTGAAGCATATGCTTTTTTTTTTTTTTTTTTTTAAAAGGACTCTCAATTCAAGTGGAGTATGTCCCCAAGCTCTCCCTATAAAGACATCACAAAACGGAATGGGGCAGAGGCATGTTTTGCAAATTAGGAACTGGAGAGAAAACAGGAGACAACGTGGTGCTAGGAGAAAAAAATGTCTTGATGAGAGGTGGTGATGAGCAGGGAACTGCAAGGGTGGGTTCTGGAACTACTACTGCTGTGTTGATACTGTGTAACTTTTGTGTTCTGTTTTAAGGTTTGTAATGCACCCTAAATGGGTTATCAGGAAAACATATGTAGATAAGGGAGTACATTAGGGAGGCAGTATAGCGCAGTGGTTTAAGGCTCTGAGCTGCAAATCTGGAGACCTGGGTTTGAATCCCACAGCCCCCACTTGCATACTGTGTGACCCTGAGCAAGTCACTTAACTTCCCTGTGCTCCCAGGTTGCGCCTGTAAAAAAGCTGTCAGCTTAGTGTCTCTCACCTGGTTAAACAATTGGGGGGGGGGGATAAATCAACCAAGTAATCAGTTTGCATATTAACAAGAAAATGAATGATGTCTGTGGATGATATAAAGCTGGCAAGAGTGGTCTAGTGAGAGGAAGGCTGAGAAATTAGAGCAAGACCTGGGTTCTTGGTTAGACAGAGGGCAGAGAAGGAGATACAATTTTCCTGCATGTCTCCAGTACACTCAGACCCTATACAGCCTTCCGTAGCCCTCACTACCCTTAGGTGCTCCAGTGATAGCAGGGACCTATCCTGATCTGGCCCCATCCCGTGGGTAACCTGGGGTAAAGTGGTAGTCACCGTTGGGGGTGACTGGGTTGGGTGGCCACCTGGTGCAGATGAGGAGCAGAACCAGGATGGAAAAAGTAAACATTTACAAAAAAAAAAATAAAGTAAGAAAATGCAATTCATAAAACAGCACACTAGGTCTCAAAGGCCAAGACAAACATGAGTTTTAGATAATGATTTAAACACAGCAACAGAATTTACCTGTTTGAATGTTAGGAGGCAATGTGCTCCAAAGCACTGGCACTCAAACTGCAAAGGCTCTCCCTCACACTGTTTTCAGATGACGTTCAGGAACAGTGAACAATCCTTTGTTCAGTGATTTAAGGGCACAAGGGGGAAACATCCTCCACAAATAAACTGGTACGATATCAAGGACCTTTCCCACCACCCGCAAAAGAAGCCTTAATCACACCTATATTTACTAGGCAACCAAGGTTTAATGTGGGAGAACAGGGGTGTTATTGATCAAGTGGAGATGTCCTAGAAATCAGTCTGGCAACTGCATTAATTTACGTGTTGAAGCATAACAGGGGGATGAATTAGTAAGTTCAGAGTGCAATCCGCTGCAGTACTCAATTCTTGATATTATAAAAGGATTAACTAAAATTTTCAATGTTTTCAAATCAACAGTTTTTTTTTTGTTTGTTTTTTAAACTTGAAAATCTTTTTAAGATGAAAAATGTTATTTTTCAAACTGACTTGATGTGGACATTGTAAAGCAACACTGGGTCCATGGTTCACCAAGACTTTTTACATAATTTCTGGAGTGGAAATAAAATAAGTACAGCCCCCAGACAAAAGTGATTTCCTTGATACCATAAACCAGAGCCTCACTATCTTGTAAGTTTGACTGAAGAAGTTTTTCTGAGGGCCAGGTTTTCACTTCCACCACATGCCACACAGCTCGCCAAGGTATCTTCACACCATGAATGGATTTCAGAATAGCTGGGTGTCCTCAGTACATATGAAAAATTCAGCCTATGCTTACAAACTATATCTCAAATCAGGAACATATAAATATTGAACAGGACAGGGCCAAGTATATACCCCAAAGGACACCAGACTGGACTACACCAGGGTATTGATTAACAGCCACTAATTCTCATTTTAAATATACAGGACTGAAGAGAAGCATCATAAAAATGCAGAGTTGACAAACCAAAAGGATTTCAGTCGATCCGGCATTATAGTGTGAGCAACAATATCACAGGCAGCAGAGAGAGCCAAAAGGATCGAAACGTTAGCTCATAATCACTCTTTAAGTACACGTTATTTGTAACTTTAACACGGATTCAGTGGTGTTATTTCTAAAGCCTGACTGCAAGCAATGCATAGAAATAAAGAAAAGCAGTTCAACTCATTTTTGCAAAGGCAACCATTTTGTATCATGGTTAAGGAATGGAAAGACTGAACTTCTAAAAATGATAGAGATAGAGATAGAGAGAGAGAGAGAGAGAGAGAGAGAGAGATGGAGAAAGATGGAGATTTAAGCAATAAACCACTTCAGGGTGTGGGTTATGCTAGGATTTACCCACGCCTGGTATGGTTCAGTCACAAGGCCACAGGCCAAGTGATGAAACCACACCAAAAGTGAGTAAATCCCAACATAATCCACACCCAGGAGTGGATTGTTGCGATTACACAGTGTCCCTTTTTTTTTTTTTTTTTTTTTTAACTAGGGCTTCCCTGTTAATGTGCATGTGCAGTGCTTTCTGTCATTCCCGAAAGCTACTGTTTCCTTGAGGCTGGAAAACCTTCAGTAGTGTGCCTGATGTAAGAGTTCACTATGTTCCGGCTGCATTTTTATTAGAAGAGCTGGGACAATCTTTTTTTTCCACATTCTCTTTCACTCCGGTCACGTCGCCATGGAGCCTCTCTCAGGCAGCCTAGTCCTGATTCCTGTCCAGCCTGAAGCCTCCCCGAACTGAACCTCCTCTCTCCTCCCCCTCCCCTGTAGCCAGCACCCTCAGTTTGACCCGCCTGGGGTGGGTTGCCCTCTCCTCTTGGGTGCGCTTACTAGTCAGACTCTGGCTTGCGGAAGGTCTGGGGAACGGAGGACCTGGAAGGTTAGTCAGGGATGGCCCAGCGAGGGGCATGGGGGACAGGTGCCATCACCTGCCCATGACACTGCTGGTTTTCCTTGTTATGTGAGCCCTTCCACTCCCTCCCTGTGTGGTGCACGTTGATGCACTGGCGCACGGCAACTCTGCCGGTGTTGTCCACACTAGATACATGCTCGTCTTGGCTGCTGTAGTGCCCCCGGCATCCACCAGGGGCGACCAGCATGCTGAGACAACCCACCTCTTACTACCCAGGGAGGAGAGCACCACAAGGGCACTCATCCTCAACCCTCCCTGGCCGACCCCTGACGGCCTGAGCTCATTCCTGAACCCGGGTCATCGGCGTGGTACGAGGTGTGGCATCCAGCGCCTCAACCCTCAGCACCACCAGGCCGGCACCAGGGCAATCTTTTGAAGTTGCTTTTTTTTTGTGGTTTGTAGTATGGAGCACTGACTTCGTTTTTCTGCTGATTGTGCGCATGCGTGGCAGCATACAGTGCTGCCACACTTTATAACACTTGTTCCCTGGCCCTCTTCGGTGCCTGGCCCGGGGGAAATGAAGTTGTCTGTCTTCTTGTTGTGTATGGCTTCTGCCTCAGCCCCTGGAACAGTGTAGTGTGTCCAAGATGACACAGTATCTAGGCAAACAGGTTAACCTGAAGCACTGCTTAGGAAGGGGGTCTACAATTTTCATACACTTAAGAACTTTTAGAGCAGATATGGAGTGCAAAAGACTTTGCTACACTTTCTAACAGGTGTAAAACATCTGCCAAATCAAGTTACCATTCTGAAGTAATCCAACAAAATATATACTTTTATTAATTGCTGCGTTTATGTGTTTTGAATAAAACATCACTATTTGCACATTATAAATTTTTCTAGGGCCTGTCTGTACTTCCAGACTCACTCATCTAGCACAGACTCCATGGAAATCAAAATACTGCATCTCAAATGGGCTACCCTGGATAAAAAAAAAACTTGAAGAAAAAAAAAAGGCAGAAGCAATACAATGTGGGAATGTGCAAGACCCAACAGTAGGGGCCAGAAAAAGAAACCAGGCTTATAAGTTAAAGAACAAGAAGCATCAAAAATAATTATCAGAAAATGTTATTAATTTTAAAACAGTCAGGTGTTACTTTTATATTTTAAATCACAAATTGTAGTGAGAAAAAAATAATGCGACCTACTGGGAATTGAACCCAGACCCCTGGAATACCATCCTGGTGCTCTAACCACTGACCTACAGGTTAACATGGATGGAACTGAGGTGCTCAGATACACTTCCTTTTTCTGGTATTGTATGTCCTACAAATAGAATAATCAAGAAGACAATTAGATGTCATATAACAAGGCAGATAATATCTAATTGTCTTCTTGCTTTATTCCTAGTTGCAGGATATGCAATACCAGAGAAAGGAAGTGTGTCTAAGAACATCAGATCCAACCATGTGAGCCTGTAACTCAGTGGACAGAGCACCAGGACAGTATTCCAGAGACCTAGTTTCAATTCCCAGTAGGTTACATTATTTCTTTCTTTCTAAAATGTGTCATTTAAATTTAGCAATGGTGAACACTGCACCAGATAATTTTTTTTTTTTTATTTTATTTCTTAAATACCTTTTTTTTCTAACCGTGATGCCGACATATCTAGTTCTATCCCTCTTCATACCTCATCAGCATTGTGAACTTACTGACTGTGACATCACTTGCAGCAGGTGACTGTTTTTAGACATAACTGACCAAGAAGAGCCAGTCAGGTGACAAGGTTGATGGTATAGGAGGTGGAACAGAACTAATATGTCAGCCTCCAAGTAGAGCACTGTTTCACCTATCACACCAAGTACTGTCAGGTTGAAAATCTTCCAACTAGGACAAAGGGAAATACTTTAGATATAAAAAGTAACACATTCTTTTAAAGTTATACTTACTTTCAGGTAGTACACAAGCTCTTTAAATGTTAAGGCACTGGATATGAAAGAGAATGAAATAGACTTGGAAGTTATTGTAGACTCAGCATTGAAATGGTCTGATCAGCAGTCAGTAGGTCCAATGAATGCTAGGATGCATTAAAGATGTGATGAATAACAAGGGACATTTTTGGATATCAAATAACAATTTCAACATCCCGGAATAGAAACATAGACTTTGACAGCAGATAAGGACTGCTTGGTCCATCTAGTCTGCCCATTTCCCTACCTACAGGATAGGCCACAGATCCTAGTTAACCAACAGCCTATTTCTTCCTACCCCCCCTCCCCACAAGAATTGCCTTATGTCTGTCCCATGCATTCTTGAATTCTCCCACAGTTTTAGACCCCACAACCTCCTCAGGAAGGCTGTTCCATGCATCCACTACCCTCTCTGTGAAATACTACTTCCTCACATTGCCCCTGAACCGCCACCCCCTCTATCTTTAAATTGTGTCCCCTTGTTCTTGCCGTCTCTTTTTCTGAAAGATGCCACCCTCTTGGACTTTGTTGATTCCACTGAGGTACTTAAAAGTTTCTATCATGTCCCCCTCTCCCTCTTTCCTCAAGGGTATACATATTAAGCTCCTTTAGTCTCTCCCCATACGGCTTCTCTTGCAGACCCTGCACCATTTTAGTTGCCCTCCTCTGACTGCCTCTATCCTGTCTATGTCCTTGCGGAGATGGGGTCTCCAGAACTGGACACAGTACTCCAGATAGGGTCTCACCAACTGTCTGTACAGAGGGATAACAACTTTCTGTTTTCTGCTGCTGATGCCTTTCCTTATGCATCCCAGTATACCCCCAGCCCTCCCTACTGCCTTATCACATTGCTTGCTATCCTTAAGGTCATCTGATATGATTACCCCCAGGTCCCTTTCCTTTTTTGTTGTTGTTACTCCCCATTGTGTAGTCTTCCCAGGGTTCTTGTTTCCCAGGTGCATTATTTTGCACTTCTTTTGCATTGAATCCTAGCTGCCATACTTCTGACCATTCCTCCAACCTCGCCAAGTCCCTTCTCATCCTTTCCACGCCTCCTTGTGTATCAACCCTGTTGCAGATCTTTGTGTCATCTGCAAAGAGGCATACTTTTCCTGCCAGTCCCTCTCCAATGTCACTTATGAAGACATTAAAAAGGACTGGACCCAATACTGAACCCTGCATTTCAACTTTTAAATATATAAGTATGTAGTCATTTTGTATAAACTAGGTGTTGTTCAATAAAATGAGGATGATGATAGGGAAAAAAAGGTGATAAGATTGTGCAGGGTGCTGGCAACCCCTTACCTAGAGGACTGCGTGCAATTATGGACATCTCTGTTTTCAAAAAATGCCATGTGAGATTTTTTTACTGCCGCCCCTAGTACTACCAAACATCGACTTGAAGGGACCTTGGTTTAACATCAGCACCTCCCAATAGAACAGTACCCCCACCACCACTACCACAGTACTGCACTGTAGGGTCAGTTTTGGCCATGAGCGGATGTTCCACGAGTGAGATGTGAACCCACAGTCTTCTAGCCTAGAGGTGACGGTGCTGTCAACCGAGTCAAACTAGAAGCGTTCCAATTAACACAAACTGGAAATCCGAAAATCTGTAGAGCAAACAGTCTGAGCCTGTGACATAAATTAAGGAAGAAGGTGACTGTATGCAAACCAGTGGTGTAAATCTAAGCATTCTGCCCTTGGACAAAACAGCTGTAATTCTGGATAGATAGACAGACAGAAGTCCAAGGAAAGAAAATCTGTATTTTAACACTTCATGACACCCAGCTCTGATGCCTGATCAAGATTTGCTGTTGAAGACTATCCAGGACACCATTAGACAGCACATTGCGTAGAACTGCATAGCACAGCACAAACTTGATTACTCTGCTGTCTTAAATCCTGCATCTGTCAAATCTCATTGTTCCGAAGAGCAGGCCCAGGGTGCACTTCTGCAAAATGGCTTCCACTACAATGCAAAAACATTAAACAAAAAAAAAAAATGCACTTAAAGCATATTGGTTACTTTCAGCATGCTGTGCAGCCCCCTTTCACACATCATCATATACACTATCAGTTTACCGAGGCCTAGCATACACTGGGTTTTGAAAAGCAGCTAAGACACAGTCCTGCTTATGTTGCCTGTATTTTGTAAAAACAAAAACAACTCTTCATTATGTTCTTATTACACAAGGCATTTGCTCAAGAACAACTGCTCCATGAGAGTTTATCTACTCCTATTCATTCCCCACCCTGTTAGACCACAAACAATTTAAAGCAGAACTTGGAAACTTGCTGATAAATACAAATGCCTTCAGATGCTTTAATGTATAAATGTCACGTTGCCGATCGTTCACATACTTAACGTATAGTAATGTGCTTGGGCCGTGCCTCAGTATAGGCATTTATTTTGTCTAGAGCATTTATCTGGTTGCAACATATGTAATCCTCTTCTTGTGACATCATAATCCATTGCCCTGGAAATAACGGATATCTAAAGCAGGTCAATTGTAAGAGATATAGGTATTGATTTTATACAAATTTCCTCCATACAAAAAGAGAGTAGGGAGCAATTTATTTATTTAGCTTTTATTAACCAGGTAAGAACATTTGAAAATTAAATTATTTTCAGGCATGACCTGGGAACTTACAGCAACATATGCATATCATTGAACATGAATATCAAAGTGCATTCATTACAACTGGCATATTGTCACATGTGAAACTACTAAGTAGAATTCAAAAGAAAGGCAACACAGAAACAACACAAAACAGAAGCTGAATTATGTCTGAAAGTGATTTTTGAAGTTCCTACCGAGATGTCAGCTGCTCTTTTAATTATTGCTAAAGACACTTGCATAGTATGAAAGCCACATCAAACACAAATTCCACTTATATGGTGTATGGAGGGAGAAAGTGATCTGTAAAGTTCCATCTGCACTCAAATTCTAGTGGTTACAGAGAGGTACAGTAATAATGGACAGCGACTTGCATGCAGTTTAATGGTATTCAAAATCTCAACAGGCTTACACTATGAAATTTCAAACACGTGTTTGGATGTTTGTTAACAGAGACTGGTGATGTGATGAATGACCCTGCCCTACAGACCTCCGACTGCTGTAACCACAACATCTAACTGGAAAATAACAAGAAGTAATAGCATTCCAGATGGCAGCTATGAGCAGAGTCAGACTCCCTCACCCTAGGCTGGTGGGGTTATCAGGCATCAAACTTTGGGAGAGGGTGGACAGCATCCCACCCTAAGAGTGCCACCTGCAGGTAGGAAGCAGGGGCTGCACTGATGCTGTGAGTGATTATGCAGCATCAGCAACTCCCCAATGCAGGTCAGCAAAACAGGTGCCTATAGGCTATCTGTCGGGGAGGGTATACAGTGTACAAGGCGACTGCGACCGAGTGATTTCAAAAAGTGCGACTCAATCACAGTGCCTTTGTACAGGGCTACCTGGCAGGGTAGCGCCTGGATACATGGGTGGGCAGGTTGGGCGATGGGAAGTGTACACTTGTGTGTGTGCATGCACACGTCTTGTAGGAGAAAAGGAGGGGAAATGTGGGATGGAGTGTGCTTGAGCAGCTGCCGAGCTGATCGGCTAGCGTTGTGGGGAGGGTGGTCGGTTGGGTGTGCAGGGTTCGGGTCCAGAGCATCGCTTTTTTTTTTTTTTTTTTTTGCGCCAGCAGATTTTGTTATTTATGTATTTATTTTTAAAGAAATTCAAACCCACCCAACATACACCCCAGATTGAGAATCCTTAAAAGTAGGAGGTGCAGGGGGCTGCCTGAGAGTGTACATTGTTGTAATTCATTTATGGCGTGTACACTCTAAATGTGATGATCGCTATTCCGATCACCATTATACACAGAACCATCAGGGAGGTGGGAGGGCCAGGAATCCACGAGAAAAACATGGCAGAAAGAAGATGATGGAGCCAACACCACCAACCCCGATACTAAAGCTCTGCCTCTATAACTCCCTGAAACCAAGGCTGCTCTCTTCGGTGAAGGTATACAGCAAGGGTTGATCACTGGGGCCCTTCAAAGGGGTAAACCATGATACAATTTGAAGGTGTGCAACGGATCAACCCTGGCTGGGTCTGAGAGGTATGTAAGTGTGCGAAGGGGTGAAGCTGTGCACAAGGAGCCTGAAAATACTTCAATGTATATACTTGTATGCTGCATGCTGTGCAGTATAGAATAGATAATAAAAAGTACTAGCATCTTTGACTTTTCTCCTAATGTGTCAAGAATTTAAAACAAAATACCCCCCAAGACCTTTACATCCTTTTAAATTGACAAGCTCCTGTGCAATTTCATCTGGACTTGTTAAGACACAGAAACTCACTGACAGTAAGACTGTAAACTAGTTCCAATGCCACTGCTTCCACTGGCACCAAACTGTAATGGCATCTCAGGGTTCTGGTAACAAATATAAACCTCTATATATACACCAGAGCACCTCAACATCATTGCAGCCTTAATATGCAAACTTAGGTGTACTTTAGCACTTTTATATCACATAAATAAAATCATTAGTCTAGGACTCCCCCCTTCCCCTTTAAATCCTTCAGTGTATATCCATGCAAGTAGTAGGATGTTTCTAAAATGTTCTGAAGCGAGGTTGAATATGTGATAAGGGTGGAAATTTAGCTTTGCAGTCATAAGTCAGCACAGCTCTTGGTCCTCAACCCCCATAGTAAGCGGCAATAGTCGTAGCAGTAGCAGTAATAGTAGTAGTTTTTATTTGTATTTAGTGCCCTTCTCCAGAGGCTTAAGAGTTCCATTACAATATTGAGCATATTAGGATAGGAACATACCATAAGACAACTAACCAATAATTAAATGAATCATAAACTATATAAATGAGTAAATGAGTAAACAGACAAAATAAAATCTTTTTATTGCTCCCAAAAGCCCTGAGGGAGAGCTCTTTGGTGAGACCTCAAGACTTTCCTGTTCATGCAGGCATTTGGGGATTAATCCCCTTTCCATCCTGACATCCCAGTTATCTATCTGGTTTTACCGCTGCAAAAAGATAATAAAAGAAACCAACAAAATGTTACATTTTGTGAAAAACAGGATGCAGTTAGAAAACTATTAAGATTTTATTTTTTCAGTTTTAGATTTAGGTTGGGAGATGTTCTTAGAAGGAATTTTGTTTGAACTGCCTGTATTGAAAAGCTATCCTATACAATCTTACAATCATATTTTTTAAATATTATTGATAATAAACTACTACTATTTCTGAATTTTAGAACTGCTCCAGGTTTGCCTTATGCTTCCTGACCTTTTCCTCTATGACGTTATGTTTGCTATACAAGCCGACTTTCAAATACATCCTCACTAGTCAGTCTGTCAGCGAAGCACCAGCACTACCACTCTTGACATCAGTGATACACGATCGGGAATGAGCACAGGTCATCAAGGGTCAGCTGAGGTGAGGAAGGCTCAAGCGTGCCAAGAAATGCTATCCTTCCTTGGCGGGGGGGTTCCTTTCAGCATGACTAGCGACTGGTAGAGACCAGCTAGCAGCACATCTGAGAGTGCCAGATGGGGTTGGAGTCAATGCTGGATGTTCTGCACACATGCATGGGTGCGTCACTGTATGCTAACCCCCTCCCTCAGGAGAATAATCAAGAGTCCAGGAGGAAAATGCCAGCTGTCCAAGCCAGCAGCCCTGCAGGGTCCTGCATGACCAACACAGCTGACCACACACCACATACTGTATACCGGGTAAGTGGTGGATAACCTGAAAGTCTGTGAGAAGGTCAGTAATGGGGCTGGGGGGAAGGGGTGCTGCTGGACATGACCAGAGTGAGAAAAAGCCTGCTAGAAAAGGGGGTAAAAAAAAATATAAAAACACACCGTCACTGAACATTTAGTATCGGTTGTTTCTGATTTACACCCTGCAAGTACAGTACAGTAAGAACCATTTTAGAACTGTGTGATGTTGTTTATGTCCTGCTCAGCTGTTCCACTGTTAGCATAATGCATCCATGTTCTACCGCAGAACTGTGTGGCTGAAAGGGACATGAATTACATCATATAGCTCTGAACTGTACTTTGTATCAGTATGCCAATCAGAACTACCCAGTGTTTCCTAAGAGGGCAATAAAGATGGGACAATAACAGGATGAGAAGCAGTGTTTCATCTACAGCTTCTATCAGAAAAAACATGACTTTCAGGTTCACTGCAGCTCTGTCTCAGTGGTTTTCCAGTTTCAAGCAAAACAAGAAGTCTGCTTTCAGCTTCATTCAGCAGCACTAAAAATCACAGTTAGCATCAGCAGAACTCAGATGCACAAGCTTCCAAAAAACTGCACTTTCAGGAGCTTTTCACTTTTTAATTGCAGAGGACGCTGCCATTAAAACAAGATTTGTTTTCTGTATGAATACTGTATAATGTATGGGCATCCTTACATAACAAGTTTGTGTTTCCATTGAGGGATGAGATGACATCATAGACCTCAATAGCAAAATCTTTTAACGGTTCCTCTTTTAACAAACAGATAACTTGGGGTATGTTCAGTCTTGTTGATATCTTTATGAGTAATCAGCAGTGTAGGTAAGCATGATGAATCATACTACACCAGTGACATAGCTACTGTGGTACAACAGCATCTGGAAGTAGATGGATTTTAATACACAACAACATAGAACCATATCCTTTATAATCTGTTCACATTGCTTTTCCTGCCATGTTTAACGGTTGCTCAGTTTTTTATTGGGAGGACTGTTGGCCCTTGTCAGAGAGTGGCATCAAAGTAACCCTTAAAGGGATCCTGGAGATGAGGCAACCAGCATTTACTAGCGAAAGGGTCCTGAAAGGGCTGGCAGACCTAAAGATTGATAAGGCCCCAGGACCAGATGAGTTTCATCTCCGGATACTCAAGAAATTGGCAGCAGAACTGGCTAATCCCCTGGTAGATCCATTCTACAGCTCTCTTAGGACAGGGGTTGTTCCGAAGGACTGGAAGGTGGCAGACATAGTACAGCTTCATAAGGGTGGGGGGAGGGGGAGACGAGCAGGGAACTACAGACCGGTCAGTCTTACCTCTATTGTAGGAAAACTGATGGAGTCACTGGTCAAAGAGGATCTTGTGGACTACTCAAAGAATAGTGGTCTCCAGGATGCTAAGCAGCATGGATTTGTGACAGGGAGGTCTTGTCAGACTAACCAGATAGTTTTCTTTGACTGGGTGATGAGGGAATTGGATAGGGGGCCATGCTGTGGATTCGCTCTACTTCAATTTCAGCAAGGTGTTCAACTCCGTACCCCACAGACGCTTGCTGAAGAAGATGGAGGATGTGGAGGCAGCTAAGGTCATAGTAAATTGGGCTGGTAACTGGCTAAAGGGGAGGCAGTAGAGGGTAGTGATCAATTGGGTTAAGTCAGAAGAGAGGGAGGTCACAAGTGGGGTTCCACAGGGATGTGTCCTAGGTCTGGTCCTCTTCAACATGTTCATCAACAACATCCGTGAGGGGATCCACAGCAGGCTGTATCTCTTCACAGATCACACTAAGCTCTGTGTGAGGGTGGACAGTGATGAGGGAATAAAGGAAATGAAGAGCGACTTGCAGAAGCTGGAGGGATGGTCAAGGGTTTGACTGCTGAAATTCAATGCCAAAAAGTGCAAGGTGATGCACTTAGGGAACAAGAACCCAAGGACAGAGTACTAGATGGGAGAAGTGAGACTCAGTATCACGGCTGAGGAATGAGACCTTGGAGTCATTATCAGCGACTCCCTAAAGCAGTCGAGTGAGTGCAAAAAGACTTGTGGCATGGCTAATAGAATACCAATAGTAGAAAAAAAGGAGGTAATACTTCCCCTGTATAGATCCTTGCTGAGGCCACACCTGGAGTATTGTGCCCAGTTCTGAGGTCCTTACATCAGGAAGGATAGGGGCAGGCTTGACACCATGCAGCACAGGGTAACAAAAATGATTCAGGCCCAGCAGTGTGTGTCCTATGAGGAGCACCTCAAGGCACTGAACATGTACCTGCTAGAGACAGAGAGGGTAGATATGGTAGAGACCTTCAAATTCCTAAAAGGAATTAACATGATAAACTGCAGGGAACTATTTAAATTGAATACCAGCTCGTGGTCACATGGTCATGAGTGGACGCCAACAAGGAGATAGTTCAGGAGGGACATGAGGAAATACTATTTTACAGAAAGGGTGGAGGAGCTGTGGAACAAGCTGCTGTGCAAAAAATGTCGGTGGTTTTAAGCATGGCTGAAACAGAATGCAGGGTATAGTGGTTTCTCAGGGTGCCAGAACTGGGGAGAAGACTGGAGGATGGGGACGGCTAGACCCCTAGAGGAACAATAGGCCCCAGGGCTAAATAGGGGAACATGAGCAGACTGTGTGGACCCTTTGATCTTTTCCTGCCATCACTGTCTATATTTCTATGTTTAGGACATCACAACCTGTTGCCAAGGTCAATATTCTGATGTCGCCAACAGAAAATCAGGATTTCAGAACCAGTAAAGCAGCAAACACAGAGGAAGTCAGAGGGGCAATGAACTCAGTTTCATGGAAATGTCTTTTGTAATACGCAGGAAATGTCCTAAAATTCATTTGTTTGAAATGTTGTAAGACTGGAGTCCTTTCCAATGCCAGTGTCAGTGTTTTGTAGGAAATAGGCAAATCACTAACTTTGTAGAGCAAAAACAGGCTGCACTCTCAGCTAGGATGGGTGCTTGGAAAACCAAGGTACAGAAACAAACAGAACTTCAGCATGTCGGTGGGCCTAGTGAATAACACCAAACAAAGCAGAGTAAATGGTACAGTATGAGTAAAGAACCACTCCTGTCCAGCTCCAGCACTTCGAGGTACATACCTATTCCTCAGGGGGCATGGCCACCAATGTACCATCCATTGTTTAAATACCATCATCCATAGGTGTTTAAAATTCATTACAAACTATGTGTGATCAAAATTAAATGGAAACCAAGTGTAGTTAAAATACAAAAGGTAGCCCCCATTGCCAAAGGTCTGCCTGCTTGTCAGGTTAATCAATTTTAGGATAAATATCCAATTACTTCTATTCCATTCAACGCGGTTAGACTGGTGCCCAGGCAGATCCATATATAGCATAGGGGCTAGCACAGATCCCAGTGTTTCTAAAGGGCAAGTTCTATTACATCATAACACTGATTAGATAACTGTCCAGCAAAATTCCATGCACAGTATCCCAATTCACCCATTCTTTATCAATTTCCAATGCAATTTCATTGTACTACAAATAAATATTTTATATTTTATTGATACAAATGTATAAAGAAGATATAACTGCATCATTCCAATTAATACTGGGCAGATCTAATAAGCGTAAATCACATATAAAAGACATTATATACATACTATCCAAAAAAGTTACTGTATTTAAAAATTATAACTAACAGAAACCTTCACTGATTTCACTGTAAACTTTTGTGAACTAGTTGTAAGCTTCTGTTATGGTCTGGGTTTCTTTTAATACCTATAGAAAGGGTTCCCAGTCCATGTGATCATTAAAGCCCCGTGGCTTTAGGGATTTCAATTTAAAGATCCACATCGTTTCCTTTTGTAAAAGTAAAAGAGCTCTGCGCCCTCCCCACTGGGTTTTGGTGGCATCTGTCAATCTCCATGGAACTTACAACACGAGATCCCAAGTGTTCAACTGCTGTCAGGTGCCCTCCAATGGGGTGCTCCATATCATTACGGCGTATCACCCTATAGTTCTCCTGTATCCATCCCTTTAGTGGATGTGTTCTTTGTCCAATATGTATATATACACACACCTTGCCACAGGAGCAGCACAGGGCGTACATCACATATCTGGTGTGGCAACAAATAAATTGTTTTATTTGCACCTCCCACACCCCATTGGCTGACAGAGTAAACAAAATTATTTCCTTGTATAGCAGATGGACATGTAATGCATCATTTGCAGGGGAAAATAAAACCAGTGACTTAGGTGGGAGATAGTTATGTTCTTCAACCTTTAGCTGAACATTACTGTGTACCAAAAGGTCTCTCAGTCTGGGACCCTTTCTAAAAATAATTCTTGGTCCCACATCACCAACTTCCTTTAAAGCACAGTCCATTCCTTATATTTGCCAATGTCTTTTAACTAATCTATAGCTCCCTGCCCATATGTGGTTACAAAGGTCATTTCCTGGGGCACTATCCCCCCTTCCCTTTGTCTGTAATTCAAAAGCGCCTGCCTTTCCATAGTTTTAACTTTTTCTTTAGCTTTTCTAAGATTTCCTCACTATAACCCCTGCACTTTAATCTTATGGACAACGCGGACGCTTCCTTCTCAAAAACCTCTACGTTGGTGCAGTTTCGGTGTAACCTAACAAACTGCCCATAAGGCAGATTTTCAATCACATGTTTAGGATGAGAGCTGCGGGCATGTAAGATACTGTTACCCACTGGCACAGCGGCAACATAGAGGTTTTTGAGAAGGAAGAGTCCATGCTGTCTGTAGGATTAAAGTGCAGGAGGTACAGTGAGGAAATCGTAGAAAAGCTAAAGAAAAAGTTAAAACCATGGACAGGCAGGAACTTTTGAATTATAGACAAAGGGAAGAAGGAATAGCGCCCCGGGAAGTGACCTTAGTAACCACATATGGGCAGGGAGCTATGGATTTGAAAACTATAGTTAAAAGACAGTGGCATATATTAGTAATGGACCGTGATTTAAAGGAAGTTAGTGACGTGGGACCAAGAGTTTTTTTTTTTTTTTTTTAGAAAGGGTCCTAGCTTGAGAGACCTTTTGGTACACAGCAATTTTCAGCCAAAGATAGAAGAACATATCTGGCTCCCACCTAAGCCACTAGGTGTTTTCCCCTACAAATGATGCATTACATGTCTATCTGCCATACAGGGAAATCATTTTGTTAATCCCCCAGCCAACGGAGTGCAGGAGGTGCAAATAAAAAAAATGTATTATTTGCTACACCAGATATGTGGTGTATGCCCTGTGCTGCTCCTGTGGCAAGGTGTATATATCAGACAAACAACACATCCACTAAAGGAAAGAATACAGGAGCACTACAGGGTGATACACCATAATGATATGGCACACCCCATTGGACGGCACCTGACAACAGTTGAACACTTGGTACCTCATATTGTAAGTTACATGGGGATTGAACAGATACCGCCCAAACCCAGGAGGTGGGAAACAGCTCTTTCACTCTCACGAAAAGGGTCAATGTGGATCTTTAAATTGAAAACCCTAAAACCACTGGGCTTTAATGATCACATGGATTGGGAACCTTGTTTATAAGCATTAAAAGAAACTCAGACTATAATAGGAGCTAACAACTGGTTCATATAGCTTTACAGTGAAATCAGTTAAGGTTTCTGTCAGTTGTAATTTTTAGATATAGTAACTTTCTGGATAGTATGTATGTATTGACATTTAGGTGCCCTATACAGGGATTTATACTCAATAGATCTGCGCAGTATTAATTGGAATGATGCAGTTATACTCTCTTTATACTTTTGTATCAATAAAATATAAAATAATTATTTGTAATAAAATGAATTATATTGTAAATTGGTAAGGAATGGGTCAATGGGGATACTGTGCATGGAATTTTGCAGACAGTTATCTAATCACTGTTATGATGTAATAGAACTTGCACTTTAGAAACACTGGGATCTTTGCTAGCCCCTGTGCTATATGTGGATCTGCCTGAGCGCCAGTCTAACCACACTGAGTGGAATAAAAGTAATTGGATACTTATTCTAAAATTGATTTACCTGACAAGCAGACAGACCTTCGGCAACGGGGGCTACCTTTTTGTATTTTAACTATACTTGGTTTCCAATTAATTTTGATCACACAGGGTTTGCAATAAAGTTTTTAAACACCTGTGAATGATGGTATTTAAACAATGGATGTTACATTGGTGGCCACACCTCCCGAGAAAGATGTCTGTACCTCGAAGCACTGGGGATGGGCAGGAGTGGTTCTTTACTTGTACTGTACTGTGTGTACTCTGCTTTGTTTTTTTTTTGGGTGTTATCCACTAATTAAAAAGATAACAGTCCACCAACACGCTGGAGTGCTGGAGTTTTGTTTATTTAAATCACTTTAACTGCCTGGATGACTGCTACTGTGGCTGAAAATGTAAAGGCTAAAAGGGTAGCATTTAGGTGTACAGAAATACAGAGGAGAGGGAGGTGTATCATGAGAAGCAGAGGGAAGCAGGGAAAGTGGTGAGGGGTGCAAAGGCACAAACTGAGGAAGGATTAGTCCACATGGTAACTGAAGGGAACAATACTTTTTTTTTTCTATAGCACAGTTTATCTCCCACTTGCTGGTGGGGCTTGGTGGCGGTGGTACTGACCATCCGTGCTTTGTCCCCCCCCCCCGCCAGTTTTCCTTGGGAATCATGCTGTGTGGGGGCTCGATTTTTATTTATTGTTTTTGCCTTTTTGGTCCCTAAAACCCTACCCCTGAGGATACCAACACAAGGACGAGAATCCAGGCTGTAGCTGTGGTAGCACACATCTCAGCCAAGCGTCTAATGGGATACCCCTCCTTCCCACACTATGAGTCCCATGCCACCACCTGTGCATCCACAGGTGGTGGTAACAGGGTGATTTAACAGCCCCCACCCCTGTGGGGAGAGAGTCCTGTGGAACATTCAGATCTCCCCCCAGCCGGTCCATTACGACTGGGGCTTGTTCCTGAACTTGGCTTGCCAACAACGCGGGTGGTAGTGCTACCATCACATCAATGGCCCGACTGGGGACAAGACATTTTCATCCAAACTTTTAAGCCATATGACAAAACTCTTAGCAAAATCATATAAAGAAAATCAGAATTCATGTTCAATGAAGGAGCTTTCTCGCAACTGAACTAAGTGATTTGTTGTCATCCTAAATACAGGAAAGCTTAGAGAAAGGGGAATAAAAAAGCAATTTGACAAGCAACAGCTTACATACCGCAGTCAATTACTTAATTTAGTTGTAGTTTTGCTCCCGGGATAAAAGCCCGTTGAGACTCAGCCTCTCATTCATAAGGGGGGGCCCCAAGAGACAGCAGCAGAAAGAGATATGTTACAGACTGACAATACAATATGCAGATTAACATTCAAGTTACAGTGCAATCACAGGAACAAAGTGATTTAAGCTCATGCTAAGTGAGATGGCTATATTTAGTCTCAGAAAGTGTTTAATATATGGAAGCAACTGTAATGAATAGCAAACACTGCCACAGAGAAAACAGTTGTGAGTAAAGTATGTTAAAACCAAGTCATCGAAGCCCCCCCCCCCAAAAAAAAAGGTATGGGACTCCCAAAATAATAATTGGTGGTCCCAGACCAACATCCTGAATGCCCTGTGGAGTTCTGGTACATCCCACTAAAGAACAGATGGGCAGCAGGCAGCGGCCTGGCTTTATCACCCAGTCAGCCCAGAGGCTTAGCCTCTGATGATGTGAAAGACAGGCTCAGCTATGTGCGTCATTTAGGCGCATATGTGAAGTATTAAGTGTTTAAATAGCTATAATAGCACTTTTCCCCCCACTGACACTGCAGGTGCCTGTAATCTCCAAAGCTGGACAGCAAGATCATACAAGTGGTGTCAGTGAGAGAAAACGAAATTTAAATACCTGTAGATTTTCCTTCTCTAATGGCTGGTCTCCAGGCTTCTATACTGATGGACTGTACCTCCTGATGCTATCATGCAGGCAGGAACCAAAACTCTGCAGCCTGGATAGCCTCCCCTCCACTTCCTGTGCACACCAGTGCTTCCTAAACAGTCCAAATCTTGTAGTACTATATAAACCTGGAAACAAAAATGAGAAATATTATCCAAACATTCAGCAACTGGTCAGATTTGTACATCCTGGCAGGGAAGAAGCCCAGAGACCAGCCATCTGAGAAAGAAAATTTACAGGTATTTCAATTTCATTTTCTCTCTCCTAAGCTGGTCTCCAGGCTTCCATACTGATGGGATATACTAAAGCAGTACATCCCTTGACATCCCGAGTGGGAAGAATGTAATTGCCCTTAAGGGGCCAACACCGCCTAGAGAACTCGGCGGCCAAAAGACGCCTCAGCCGAGGCAGTCATATTCAGTTTGTAAAACTTGGTGAATGTGTACTCCCTGCATAAGTCTGCTGGAGAAGCTTCTCTGAAATCTGCCCATGAGGTGGCCACAGCCCAGGCTGAGTGGGCTTTCTCTGGCCCAGGCAAAGGCATTCCATCCCGATAGTAGGCAGTGGTGATGGCTGAACGGATCTATTTGGCTATAGTCTTTAGAAATATTTTTTGCCCATATTCTGACCCACAGTGAGAATGAATAAACTAGAAGGTTTGAGCATTTGACTGTTTTTTTTTCTCATCTTTATTCCTCCTCTTCTCAGCTCTGGCCTCCTCGGGAGCACCAAAGAGTCATCCCTCTGCGGTCCGCCCTACCTGGACAGTCCTCAGTCACCCATGTAGCCTCGGTTTACCCCCGAACATGGACGAGGTGGGCCCCAACACCCCGGGCAGTCAGTAGCGTTGGTCGGGAGGGTGCCAGGTGGGCGGCCTCAGATCAAGGGCAAGCTCCGGTGCTCCATCTCCGCTGGAGCTGAAGGGCATTTTTCCGTTTCTTGGGGAGTGGCCAGTGCCCTGACATCAAGGCATAGAACAGACATCTGCCACTCCCCCTTCCCTTTCTCTACGTCGTCAGCACTTGTTGCATCTCCGGCCTCTGCCAGAGGGCAGCCAAGCATCGACTAGGGACCCCTGTCCCTTCCGGGAGAGGAGAGGAGAGCTGTCCTCTGGACACTCAAACCTCTCTCCACCTCGTTAACTCCAGCAACCTGGGCTCAAGCTCAACCCAGGTTGCCAGCGTGCGCGAGGTGTGGCGCCCAGCGCCTAAACCCTCAACGCCACCGGGCCGGTGACTCTGATCTTTTAATGTAAAGCTTTTCCACTCATCTGGGGTCCAGAGAATGAAATTCCCTCTCCTTGTCATTTTTTTAAGTGAGGACAGAAGGAAGGCAGAAACAATTCCTGGCTGCAATGAAATGGAGGCAGTACCTTAGGCAAAAATCTGGATCTGTTCAGAGGACTACAGAGTCCTGATGAAACCCAGTATAAGGTTCTTTAGTTGACAGAGCTTCCAGTTCACGGTTTCTTCTGGCTGAAATAATGACTATGAAAAGGCAACTTTCCTCATGAGATGTGTAAGGGATGCTTCCTTGAGAGGTTCAAAGGGAGCCTTGGTCAATGCTTTGAGGACCAAATTGAGTCTCCAAGGGGGTACCTTTGGTTTAATTGGTGGGTGTTTTGTAGTTGCTGCCCACAGGAACCTTCTAACATGGGGATGAGAACCCAGAGATTCCCCTGAATCTACTAATAAGACCACCCCCCAGTGTGTAAACCTGAAATCGCAGTGGCCAGCTGCAGCCCTTTGACAAATCTTTCTTGAAGGAACTGGAGCAGAATAGGTAATGATATTGGCTGGTTTGGTGTTTGTCAGGACTGAAGCTCAAACAGGAATCTCTGCCAAATCCTGTAGTACACTTTGGAGAAAGATGTGCAATGTTAGTACACTTTGGAGGAAGATGTGCGACGCAAATAAACCATCATCTCAATCACGGGAGCTGTATATCCTAGCTCTTTGAGAGTTTCCCGCTCAATATCCAGGCCAAGAGGGACCGGTTGCGCAGATTGGAATGTAGCACAGGGCCCTTATGAAGAAGGACCAGGCTGATTTGAAAAATAATAGGTGGTTGTCTTGTTGGGTGAATCAGAAGGGGGAACCATGGACAACAGGGCCAGTGCGAGCAGACTAGCGTCAGCTCTGCCTGACCGAGCGCTACTTAGTGAAGAACTCTGGATAGGAGCGGTATATGGATAGAAGGCATCCAGAAGACCGAACTGACCCCAGTTTAGGGAAAAAGGCATCCTGAGCCATCACTAGTTCGGCCTTGGCTAGGGAGCAGAATTGCCTGACCTTGGAGTTTTGCCAGCAGGTGAAAAGATCTACCCGAGGACAGCCCCAGTGTTCTGTGAGGACTTGGAAGGTGCTGTCCTTCAGCTCCCATTCCCCCAGTAGGACGTCCCTGCGACTGAGCCAGTCTGCCGTGATGTTATCCTGACCTGGAATGTACACCACCCTCAGGCTTGCAAGGTGACGTTCGGCCCATTGAAACAGCAGACGAGACCCCTGAGCATCCACAAGCTTCTTGTGTCGCCCTGATAATTGATGTATGCCACTGATTCTTACTTAGTGTGGAAGCCCCAACTTGCGATCTCTCATGATATTGGTCCTCGGTCCTCCAATGAATGGAGGTCCTCATCTGGTGAGAAATTGGGATCTTTTGGTCCTGGTTGATTCTGGACTGGGGCCACAGTCTGAGGAGGTTTGGCTGGATGGGTCGCATGTGAATTAGTGTCCAGGGGACTGTACTGGCCAGAGAAACCATAGTCCCCATGAACTGCATGAAGTCATGAGCTAGCAGCTGGTGGGTCATCTGAAATCTCCTGATGAGCTTCTGCAGGTCCTTGAATTTTGTTTCTGTGGGAAACACCCTGTTCACTTGTGTCTTGAAATCTGCCCCCAGATGGTTCAGTGTTAGAATTAAGGAGCACTTCTTCCAGTTTTGACCAACTCAAGTGCCAAGAGGCACCATCCAACTTCAGCCACTGCTTGTGCCGTTTGCCAAAATGCAGTGCTCTGATGAGAATAGTATGCAGATAAGGGAAAACCTGTAACCCTTGGCTCCGAAGTCGAGCTATGATTGTTACTAAGACCTTGGAGAAGACTCTTGTGCCAGATGAATGCCCAAATGGAACGGCCTTGAATGGGAAGAGCTGTCCCTTCACTTTGAATCTAAGAGACTGCCAGTGTACCTCTTGGATGGGAATGTGTAAATTGGTGTCCTTCAAGTCGACAGATGCCAAACAGTCGACTTGACGGCGCTCCCTGATGATGGATGGCAGGGTCTCCATCAGAAGGATCTGTTGCACACAAAGCGGTTTAGAAATCTCAGGTCCCAAACTAGTCTGAATCCCCACGGTGCATTAGGGAACAATAAAGAAAAGTGAAAAGAGGTCCCGGTTGAATTCTGCGTTGGTTAACCCGCTTGATAGCCCCTGGTGGTAAAGGGTTTGTAATTGCCTGGAATGGCGCACATTTTATGCCGAGTTGCCCAAAATGGGCGATGGTACTACATGAGGTAATGGTGGCTCTGAGTTGAACTTGATTAGGTATCCCTTGTGCATGATGTCTAAACCTATCTGTCTGTTGTGGTATGGACCCAATCCTTGTGAACATTGGAAAGCCTGCCCTGTAGCGAGAATGGGGCCAGGCTGTGCAGCATGCAAGGCTGAGCCTGGAGCCCGTCAGCGATCAGTCCTACTCGAGGACGGGTTTGAAGTGTTTCACTGATGTTGTTGCTCCCCCAGGCCTGTCAGGCGACACTTCCTGCTCTTCTGAAGCTACGCCGATTCCAGGAGGAGAACCCTGTTTGTTTGCCAGAGAAATTCTGTTTTGCCCTTTGTTGTAATTTCGGCATGAAAAATGTTGCCGGTGACCTGCTAACCTGGACTTTTCTATGGTCTTACACTGCACCAAGCACACCATAGCAGATTCCCTTGATTCTTCCACTACTTCTTTGAAGGTGGAGCCAGACAGAAGATCACCTTAATGCCACCGAGGGCCTGCTGATCTGGACTCATCTCTGGTCTTTCTCTGCAGCCTGCGCTCCATAGTGGTTTCCCCTGACTATACACCACTTCTTTGAGAATGGAGCCAAATATTAGATAACCTTTGTAGGTAGCACTGACCAAGGAATCTTAGAGAAGCATCTATTTGCTGAACGCAAAGCCAGAGGTTGTACCATGCTGAAGTTTCATAGAACCTGGTTCTAGCAGGGCATCTGGCTGCTGCCTCCAATACACCTGCTGAATAAATGGAAACTAACCTAAAGAACTGGAGCTGCTGCAGTGCACCTTTTTTTTCCTCAGAATCTTCTGCCAGATGGAAGCTAGGACCTTGTCCCATGAAAGAGGGGCTCTGGCTAAGTAAGGACTAGTTGTCGTTGCCTTGAGCTAAGTTACTGAAGCTTGGAAGGCCTTCTTATGATGCATCCACTTTCCTGACCCCAGGGTCTCACAGAGTGGCCCCTCCCTCTGCTGGACTAATGATTTTCTTTGTCTTGGCAAGATGAGCAGAGAGGTGCTCCTCCTCAGAGGACATGAACTTGGTTGTCTTGAGTCGCCATCCTGTGGACCCTCCACTCCGGGGGCTTGGAGGTTGCAATTTGGGGCATGGAGGGGCCCAGGACAAATTCTCCGTTCAGTGATTCTATTAGATCTGGGGCCAACGAGGCATGGCCAGGTTTTGGCCCTCCTGTACAAAGGCATGTACCTCAGTCCAAGTGGTCTGCCACTGATCCGAATGAGCAGATGAGGAGGAGGCCTACACCGGGTCCTCCACCCTGGAGGTTGCTCCCTTCTCACACCTCAAAAACAGAGGTAGCCTGCAAAGGTGGCCAAAAAGGAGGGATTTGCATTTTCTTGGTATCTCCTGCCCTTGGCAGGCTTGTCCACCGACACAGATTGGTCTAATCTCAATGTCCCTGAGGAATGGGGTCCCCTCTCCCGTGAGCCTCAGGGAGCAATCTCCAGTGTGAAAGCCTGTAAAGGTGGCCAAAGGAGAAGTTCTGTGACTTGATTCCAATGCCCTTGAGGATCACCACACTCCTAAGAACTGGGGCTTCTGTAAGCCGATACGCCCCAGTGCTGTCATCAAGAGTTGGAGGCCTTCAGAGTTATCCTTTGGGGACCGCCCCTCAAGAGGCTTCCCAAGTTTATTGCTGTGCTTGGAAGAAACGCTGCTTGCTAGCCCATTAAATGCTGCTCACAATTGATCCTGTGAAATGTTATAACTATGCAAGCCTTGGAAGAAAAGCCGATTGATGGCCCTTCAATTGCTGCTGGGAAGGGGTATGGCACAGTCCATGAGGAGCGCAATCCACGACTCCAGAGGCACTAAGGTACTGTTAGCATCAACGAGTGACTGTACAAACGTTTCTAGCTGTCAACAAGGAGAACATCAGCTACTGGAGCGGTTAAGCGTCAGCGGCTGTATGGTCTTCCAACCCGTCGGCGTGAAGATCACCAGTTACTGTAGTCGATGGGGAGTATGCTCCTTAACCCAATATACTGCCATCGATGGGGAGTATTCTCCTTAACCTATATATCTATCTATTCCAGTTCCTGAGGCCATGATGTCAAGCAATGGCTTTTTAGAGCAGAGGGGAATTACAAGGCGGGCTGTGCAGCAGGACAGCTGAGCCTCAAATCGCGGGGAAAAACTCCACTAGAAATGTGGGCCAGTCTGTACAGTGTGCAAGGCTGAGACTGGAACCAGACAGAAAAATAGAAATGTAAATACCTGTAAATTTTCTTCTCCGACTGCTGGTCTCCAGGCTCATCACTACTGGTAAGGTCCTTCCTGGTACCACGTGACGGACAGAATGAAACTGGCTTCTGCAAGACAGCTGCCTCTTCCCTCCTACTTCCTCCAGGAGCCAGTACTTTGAAAGCAGTTGTCCCCTGAGGAAATACATAACTTGGGAAGGAAAAGAAGAAAAACTTAGTTTAACTCGCGGCCAGATGGCAGACTTTCAACATTCTTGGAGGGAAGGAGCCCGGAGACCAGCAGTCGGAGAAAGAAAATTTACAGGCATTTAAATTTCTATTTCTCTCTGCTAAAGCTGGTCAGACAGACAGCCAGCGGGTGAGACCACATCTGGAGTACTGCGTGCAGTTCTGGAGACCCAATCTCCGCAAAGACATAGACAGGATGGAAGCTGTCCAGAGGAGGGCAACTAAAATGGTGCAGGGTCTGCACCGGAAGACATATGAAGTGAGACTTAAGGAGCTTAATATGTATAGCCTCGAGGAAAGGAGGGAGAAGGGGGACATGATAGAAACTTTCAAGTACCTCAAGGGAATCAACAAAGTCCAAGAGGGTAGCATCTTTCAAAAAAAGAGTGTGCAAGAACAAGGGCACAATTTGAAGATAGAAGGGGGGCGGCTCAGAGGTAATTTAAGGAAGTATTTTTTCACAGAGAGGGTTGTGGATGCATGGAACAGCCTTCCAGAGGAGGCTGTGGAGTCAAAAACGGTGGTGGAATTCAAGTATGCATGGGACAGTCATAAGGCAATTCTAGGGGGTGGGGGTAGGAAGAAGTAGGCTGCTGGTTAACTAGGATCTGCAGCTTATCCATCAGGTAGGGAAATGGGCAGACTGGGTGGGCCAAGCGGTCCTTATCTGCCGTCAAGTTCTATGTTTCTATGTTTCTATGTTTAAAAGGAGCCTTGGAGAGAGCTTTAGGAACCAGGTTGAGCCTTCAGGGTGGAACAATGGGCTTAACTGGCAGATGTTTCAAAAGTTGCTGCTCTCGGGAATCGTCGAACGTGGGGGAGAGCTCCTAAAGATTCCCCTGAGTCTGCTAACAGGAGCGCCCCTAGAGCAGAGACCTGGACTCTTAAGGTAGTCGGTTGGAGGCCTTTGTCGAAACCCTCCTGAAGGAATTGAAGGATAGTAGGTAGAGACACAGAGTCCTCAGGAAGAGATGCGGATCATAACCAGAACAGGAATTTCCTCCAGACTCTGTAATAAACCCTGGAGGATGAGGCATGTCTGGATTGGATCATCATTTCAATGACCGCTGCAGAGAAGCCTAACTCCTTGAGAGATTCCCACTCAATCTCCACGCCGAGAGGGATAGATTGCGTGGACTGGGATGCAGTACTGGTCCTTGATGTAGAAGATCTGGGCTCTCTTGGAACACCAGAAGAGGTTGTAGGGACATCTGGACTAGTCGGGGGGAACCACGATCTGCGAGGCCAGTGTGGGCAAACTAGGATCATCTCTGCTCAAACTTGGGCAACCTTGTGTAGTACCATTAATAACACTGGAATCAGTAGAAAGGCATACAGAAGATTGAACTGTCCCCAGCTGAGGGAGAAGCGTCCTGTGCTATGGCCCTCTCGCCCTTGGTGAGAGAGCAGAACTGTGGAACTTTGCAATTTTGACAGGCGAAAAGATCGACCTGTTGTTGGCCCCACCATGTAGTGATGAGGTGAAAGGCACTGTCCTCGAGTTCCCACTCGCCTGGCAGAATGTCTTTTCTACTTAGCCAATCTGCTGTGACGTTTTCCTGTCCTGGAATGTAAACTGTCCTCCAATTCTCCAGGTTGCCTTCCGCTCACTGAAAGAGAGAGAAAGAGAAAAAAAAAAAAGAGTCTCTTGTAACATCTGAGAGCTCTTTGTGACACCCTGGCAATTGATGTACACCATTGTTGTTCGGATGTCTGAGAGAATGAGAACGTCCCGGTTATATAGCTGCGTCTTGAACTGTTGAAGTGCCAGGCGTACTGCCTGCATCTCCAGCACACTGATACTGTAGTGCGACTCCACCAGCAATCACTTGAACTGTGCGGAGAGCTGCTCCATGTGCGTTCCCCAGCCCCAGAGGCTGGCACTGATGGTGACTCATCTGGTGAGGATGCCCCAGTTAGAGACCCCTCATGATGTTGGGTCCACCACAGGAGGGAAGCTTTTACCTGGTAAGATATCTGTATCTGCTGGCCCATTCGTTCCCCTGATTGGGCCCATTGATGGAGGAGTCCTGACTGGAGAGGACGCATGTGGACTAGTGCCCATGGAACTGAGTCTACCAGAGAGACCATCGTCCCTATGCGATGCATGACAGAGCGAGCCGGCAGGGATTGAGCCATTAGGAATTTGTTGACGAGTGTACTCAATTCCTTGAACTTCACCTCCGTGGAGAAAACCTTATTCTGGATTCTGTTGATATTATTCCTAGATGAGTCAGGGACTGTGATGGACGAAGGGAGCTCTTCTTCTGGTTGACTATGAACCCCAGAGAGGAGAGGCACCGAATGACCTATGATACTGCCTGGACTGCTTGATCGAACTGTGGTGCTTTGATGAGGATGTCATCCAGATATGGGAAGAGCTGGATCCCCTGTAGACGGAGAAGAGTGAGCACTGTTACTAGGCTTTGGAGAAGACTCTGGGGGCTGTGGACAGGCCAAATGGTAGCGCTGAAAACTGAAAGTGATGGTCCTCCACCTTGAACCTTAGGAACTACCGGTGCGCTCTCTGGATGGGGATATGCAAATATGCATCTTGCAAATCTACTGAGGCTAAAAAAATCCCCCTGGTGGATTTCTCGAATGAAGGAGGATAGTGTTTCCATCTTGAATGTCCTGTGTCAAACAAATCCGTTCAGAAATTTGGGGTCTAACACAGGCCAAAAACCTCCTCAGCATTTTGGGACTATGAAGAATAAAGAATATACTCCTCTGTTCCTTTCTTGATCGGGAACTTGTTCAAATCGCTTGTGCCTGCATAAGGTCTGTAATTGCCTGCAGTGTCGATGCTCTTTTTACTAGATTGTTCAAGACGAGTGCGGGCACTACATGGGGCAGCGGGGGCCTGGCCTCGAACTCTATGAAATAACCATCGCAAATTACATCTAGCACCCACTTGTCCATGGTGGTGTGGACCCATTCCTCGAAAAAGCTGCAAAGCCTGCCCCCTACACGAAGATGGGCCAGTGAATCCTCACTGTGGTTTTTTGGTGTCGCCCTCAGCGTCTCGGGAGACACCCCCCAGAAGCCACATTGATTACGAGAAGTGAACCATGATCACCTGCCTACAAATGCCTTATTCTAGCCCCTGGAAAAACTTTGGGCACGAAAATTCTGTCTGGACCCCGAAGTCCATGGCCTGTTCCTGCCCCGGGATTCAGGCATCTGGAATTTTGCCATCTCCCCTGACTCTTTAACCACCTCCTTTAGAGCTGATCCGAAGATGACACCTCCTTCATAAGGGGAGTTCACCAAGTGCATCTTTGAGGAGGCATCCACCTGCCAGGCTCGAAGCCACAAGTTTTGCCAAGCTGCGGTCTGGTAGAACGTAGCTTTTGCTGCACACCCGATTGCCTCCTCCAAAATGTCAGCAGAGTAGGCCAAAGCTAGCCCCATTCATTGAAGCTGCTGAAGAATAGATTTGTTCTTCTCTGGCTCATCAGCTAGCTGGAATGCCAGATCAGTGGCCCAGGACAGAGCCGCCAGGGCTGAGAAAAGATTAGCTGTAGCTGCCTAAAAAGAGGTTGCGGTTGACTGAAAAGCCTTCTTTATGGAGGTATCCACCTTCCTATCCACTGGCTCCCTCAGGGAAGCCCCACCCTCCACTGGAATATCCATTTTTTTAGCAAGGTTAGAGATTAAAGGGTCAATTCTGGGGCTGTCAAGCCATCTCTCCTTCATTTTCTTGTCAGATTTCAGTAACTTGGTGAGCCGGCATGTAATGCTCTGATCCCTGCCATTCTTCCCTTAACAGGTCCTCTATGGCTGGAGGGATGGGAAAGGTCGTCGCTGGCTTAAAAGTTGAAGCGAGCCTGAAGGCTGGCTTCACATGCTTTGGTTCTGGAGAAGATGGGCCCAGGTGAATTTCGTCCTTCACCAGTTTAATGAAAAAGTCCAAGTCATCCAAATCACAGTTTCTGGCTGGCAAGGAGTCAGAGTCAGTGTTTGGGATTTCCCCCTCTTCTGGGGAGGAATAGCTGGACACTGAGGGAGATCTGTCCCTTCGGTGCTTCTCATGGGTGGCATCTCTAGATCTAGATCTGCTCCTGGATCTGGACCTCTTCCTCCTCCTGCTGCGTCATGATGAGAGGGGAGCCTCCTCATCTGAGGAAGGGGAGGGGGTGCGCTTGCGGGAGGTCTTCACATGTGTCCTGGGTTCCGGGGACTGTGGTAGGATGTCAAAGGAAGAGGTGTTAAGGGTGAAGACCCTGTTCAGTTCCTCTATTAAGTCTGGAGCTAGATCCCTGGCTGAGAGGTGGCGCCCCTCTGAGGTGGAGGACTGTCCCAGTCCCATGGGCTAGCTGCGCAGAACTGGAGATTTGGAGGTGGATGCCTCGTCAGCCTCTTCCACACTTGCAGACATAGCACTGTCACATTTAACACATAATGAACCTGCAAAGGTTGCCAATGTGGGGGCCTGCATTTGTGGCACTTTCTGTCCCTAGATGGCCTGTCCGATTTAGCTGAGGACATGCTGAAGGGCCGATGAATAGCTGGAAGGGTTTAAATACATCCTTGGATTGGATTGCACCCTCAAAGATAAGGTCCCCTTTAAGGCCAGCAGCCTGAAATGAGCCAAGTGGTGTGCTTATGTAAGCCCGTAATTCCCCTTTAAGCCTGTTCAATGGCAGAATTATTTGGAATATGAAAGGATTCAAGCCCTGGTTGAATGCATCAAGCTCTTAGCAAATCTACTGTGCCCCTTGAAACTTAATGCTCTGCCCGCCTTTCTCACTTGTGCCTCAGACCCTGCAAAGAGCATGATCACTCAGGCGGCTCCTGGAGACCGTCCGGGAGCCCGAAAAGTCGGGCGGCACTCAGACTGCATCAACAGCCTAAATCTGCAGTGGCCATCGACGAGTAATAAACTGGAGCCCCAATTACGTTCACGAGCCCTGATTCTCTGGGGGCTCAATGGCTAGGTGGGGGTCAGTGAAGCTTCTGAGAATTTGCGCCAACTACGCACAGGGCTCTGATTAATAACACTCCAGGAGCCCTGTGACTGTTGCCACCCTGAAGCCCTTCCTTGCTGGGTCAGAGGATACTCCATGTACACCTAAGCCCTGACTAGCATATGTTCCTTTGCGGGGGGCTTCCCAGTGTAGGAAGGCCGGAGGGAGCAGGGAGACCGTCTGTACAGCTTGCAAGGCTGAGACAGGGGTCCCTGCATTAGCTCTCACCAGCGCTACTGCTGATCCAGGAAAGAAAGCAAGAAAAAATGGCAAGCACTCACAGATAGTAGCCTTCAGTTCTTTCACTCCTGTGACAGAAGATCCTTCAGAGATCCTACCTCTTGATGGGCAGGAAGTAAACTGGCACCTGGAGAAAGTGTCTGGGAGGAGGTAGCCATCCTGCAGAAGCCAGTTTCATCCTGCCTGTCACGTGGTACCAGGAAGGCCCTTCCAGTCATGATGAGCCCAGAGACCAGCTTTAGGAGAGAGAATTATCTATGCTGAACTGGGTCTACAATGATGGGGGTTTTACTAAAAGTACCTCTTGAGATATCAGCTGTTTAAATTATTTGCTCAAGGTGACCCAGGGAGGCATTGGCTATGGTGAGATCCCTGCATGCAGCATTTCATCAAACACAAACATTTACAAACAATAGTCAGGACTTACATGTTACCACCATAGTGAAGGAGTAGAACAGTGAAGAACTGGAACAGGTGGCATCTAAGGCAGCAGAAGGAAGCAGGGGACTGTGCTGGCTGACTAAGGTAAAGTACCTGTTCACTCGTGTTTGTTGCATTCACTGCTGGGATGGGTGGAAGATAAAGGGTAGACCAAAACAGGGAATAGAAGCAACACCTTAACAGGATAAGTGTACAAGGGAGAACAACAAACTACAAAAGGGGTAAATCTGAAAAACACTAGCAAGGGTAAAGAGTGCACAAGAGACGGACAAAGGCAAAAGCGGTGGCCAAAACTGGGAATACAAGCAATACCCTATCTAGGGTAGGTGTACAAAGAGGTATAACAATGACAAAGGGAAAAACTAGAAACACCCTACCAAGGGTAACAGTACAAAAGCATTTCTAAGTAACACAGGGAGAGTAGGATTTGGGAGTGGTGCAGTGCAGTAGCTGTAGGGCGGCAGCTTTCAGAGATACCTTCTGGAGATTGTGGTGCTCCTTATTTTGAAAGTGAGATGAATAAATCCAAATTCAGATATGTACAAATAAATGCATGGTATGGAGTGAGGAGTACATTTTTAAAAACAATGTATTTTTTCTAAATAATATTAAGAACACACCAGTATCAGATTTTGAAAACAGCAGCAGCATACACAGCGCATGCCTCTGCATGTGCCTAGAGTCTTGGTGTCCCCATACCATCTGTTGTCCACATTTATTTAACAACTTATTACAAAATTGATTATATAAAGTGCCAGGTAGTAGGAAAAAAACTAAAAAAAAAAAAAAAAAAACCACATAAATAATACCTTATTCAGGCCGGCCACGTGGCGTGGAAGGCTGAGGCATCTGTGCGTTACCCTCCTGCCACACCGGCGACCTGTGTTCGCGGTGCGAACAGGCTGCCGGGGGTCAGCCAGGGTGTAAGAAGATAATGTCCTCTCCTCTCCTGGAGAGGGAGGACTGGCATTTCCAAACGACTGCCCCCAGGTGGAGGCCCGAGAGTAGTGTGGGACTACTGGGCGCCAACAAGGGGAAGGTGATGCAAGACTTCTGCAGCATGTGTGCATCCACACATGCACATTGATGGGTGCGCCCAAGCATGGGGGAAGGGAGGAGAAATAAAAAAAAAAACACCTCAGGCTGCAGATGACGACTGGTGCTTGCCAAGATATCCACACCTTGGCCAGGCACTGCCAGCCCCTGTGGCAGGCGTGTAGGGTGAAGGTAAGCCCGGAGACCCAAGGTGGCGGGGATGGGGGGGGCAGTTAGAAGGGGGCAGCCAGGGGAGATCAGGCGATAAACTGTATATAAAGAAAAAAATATAAAAATACTTTGCTCTTTGATTCTCTCAGAACTTTGAGAGTCAAAGAATAATTTATTAGACAGCAAACGATTAGAAAAACATAGCCACCTAGATCTAAAGAAGGTATGGCGATTACATTATGAAAAACATTTAAGGAAGAGCGAGGCACAGATATTTTAAATTAAGTCTTTCAAAGACTCAATTGATAATATCTCTGCTCTCCCTTCTTAAATGTTTTTCAAAATACAATCACCATTCATCATGCCTTTGCTGCATCTAGGAGACAAAATGAACCGATGCCTACATTCTTGCTGATGGCTGGTTAGTAGCTTTCTGCTTTACCCTTCCACTTTCTTATACAAGTCTGTACACAGCAGATGAAATAAACAAAGTAGCACAGCATACAAAAGGGACTAATTATGTAATGGTTTCCACTGGTGAGTGGGTGACCAGATCCCTCACAGCCTGCAGTGAAGTTTCTCCACATAGAAATGACATGATTTTTGATCTGCAAGTCAAAAATTTGTGTTCTCCAGTGATCCAAAAACAAATAAAATGCATTTTTAAATGCTGGCAGTTTTCACTCAGTCGCTCTCCCACCAGTTTCACGGACCAGAATGTCAAACTCATTTCCCACCTCAGCCCGCCCTGAACTTTTAAAGAGCATATGGCTGAAGAGACAAATTTTTTTTTCCCTCCATCCTTTATTTCTGCTCCTAAGCCACGGCAAGGTAGGCTTCCTTCATCTAGGGTCACCACCTCCCTTCCACCATCCACAGTACCCCACTTTCCTGATAGCTAGTACCCCCATGGATTGCCCCCCCCCATGGAGGGGTCAGGCCATCCTCCCCTCATGAAGTCCACATCCAGTGTTGCTCCAGGCTCCGGTGACATGGTGAGTGGAGGTGTGGTATGCCGGCGTCATTCATCCACACCATGCCTTCCAATTTTCCACTGCTTTTCTCCCCAACCCAGAGTGCAATGAGCGCATGTGTGTGGAAGGGCACATGCACTCCCAGTCCACCTCCCCATTACATCAGCCTCCCAACGCCCTTGCTCTGGCACTCAGTCTCCACCAGGTGTCAGCCAAGACAAACACGACCTACCACCCCAATCCAGGATAGGAGAGGCGCCTGACAACTAGCTCAATCCTGCTTCCACCCCCCAAAACCACCAACAACCCAAGCTTGTTGCCAAACTTCGGTCACGCCACAGCACTCAGTGTCACCAGGCTGGCTAGCAAGATAACTCTGAGACACATCTTTGCTACCTAAAGATAGTACCCCAGTCCCTGGGACTTATGTCAGCAGTTACCTCAAATTAAGGAGTTTTTTTCCTGTCATCTTGCAATGGCTGCCTGATCATGATCGCAATCTCCTGTTGCTTACCTGCCTGCTGTGTAGCACAATATGCGATGCCACTCCTACTCTCTCCCAGGCGCTCAATGTGCAACACCATTGAACCACCAGTAAGAATGCAAATGGCCTCCTGGGGTGGGGGAGAACAATTGCTGCCATATATGCATCTACTACAGGTCTCAGACAGTGAACACACACACACACACACGGCTGGACCGAAAGGGGACGGTCTACACCAGGCATGAGACAGGACTCTGGGCAGCACATAGATCTGCAGAAGGAACATAAAAAAGGGGGGGGGGGGTCACACACAAGTCCTGCAGTTTGATTTGCGTATCGGATACATCTAAACAAAAAGGGACTCGTAAATACCATTTTCAGAGGCACAATTCTGGGCTGTACGTACCTTATCTGAAGCCTTGAATATATATGTTCCAGTTTTATTTTATGAATTTGTAGCTTTTAAGTAAGAGGATATTACATTTCAAAAACACACCACATAACATACGTAGTTACACTAATTCACTGATAAAAAAGTAAATGAATGATACCATCTTATGTGACAGACTGCTTCAACTTGATAGTATTACATACAACATTCCCTTTTTTAAATGAAGAGTATTTCTGTATTTTATTCAGAACTATATGTACAAATAATGAGACTGCACAAACATAAAAAAATGTATATATATATACATACACAATTTTATTTTCTAAACATAAGTTACAAAATACAAAAGTTGTTATTTGTTCTGCATGTACACTAGTTGCTAAGTCTGTAACACACGTTCATTATCTGTAATCCTTTTTTTTTTTTTTTTTAAAGTTGATTTTTGTTTTACTTTCCTCCACTGGGGGAGGTTGTGCCTTTGGTTCCTCCCCCCATCCAGACAACCAGCCAGCCTGCTGCCCCAGTCACAGACCGAGCTCTGATCTCCCTGTCACTACCCTTCCCCGGTCGTAGCGCAGCAGGTACCTACCCCACCACCGCAGAGACCAGAAGGGAGCTGGCTTGTGCAATCATGGGGGGCACCGGGGAGCAGCCTTCATGCTGCAGAGAGAATTTTTTTCTGTAGCGGTTTCCCCTGCAGGAAGGCGTGTGCAGTGACGCCAATGGAAGGAGCGTGCACACTTCCACATGTGCTCTTCTGGGCGTCTGCCCTCTCCCGCCCAATTTCTTGAGCAATGGTGGCGCTGCCCCTCAGTCTCCACCAGGGGCCAGCCATGTGTCAAGTGCTGCTGTCCCCCCTTCCCGGAGAAGAGCAGTCCTCTGGACACTCGATCCTTCTCCAACCCTGCCAACCCCCGGTGGCCCATGCTCGTTCCCGAATATAGGTCACCGGCATGGCATGAGGTTAAGCGTCCAGCGCCTCAGCTCTCAGTGCCACCAAGCTGGCTAATCCTATTGATTCTTGAATACAATTAAGTAAATAAATAAATAAATAAATAATACGGTTCCCATTTGGTGTGATGAAAGTTCGTGGACAACTGGAATAGCAAAAGAAAACATACCTACAAACACAATTTGATGCACAGTATGTCATTCATACGGACTATCTCAAGATACTTTACATCAAGGCAAAATAGGAAGGAGAAGTAAGAGTAACAGAGGCAAGGTGGGCACAATTCAGTCCACAAGTAAACGTGGTTAAAGATACTGGAAGATATGGAATGAGCTGACTTACAGAACAAAAAAGGAGACAGCTGTGCTCCTAAGCAGTATTTGAAGAACTTAAAAACAAGGGATAAATGAGCTGGAGTTCAGTATACAGACGGTTACAGAGAGTGAGGGTATAGTGACTAAATGCCCTTCTCCCAGAAGAGAGGCTGATGACCAGATAAACAATGCTGGGGGAGGTGCTGGTCAATGAAGCCAGAGTGGTAGAGGTGTGGCAAAGCCAAGGGTGAATTGAATAAAAGAGGAAGGGTCTGTATTATGTTCCTTGGTGACTTGAGACCATGGGAAGTTGATTTAGGAAGGGAGTGACGCACTTATCCTAGCGTACTTTGGGTAGACAATTGGGTTTGGCAAGGAGGTACTGTAGCTGGCTGGACAGACCAAAGTATATTTTGACTAGCCATAAAAGGTTGTCAATTTCCAGAATACAAAGAATAGCTCTAGAAGCCATTTAGCAACTTAAAAGTATAAATATTCGGGTTGGGGGGGTTGGTTGTACTGCTCAGCTGGTCACTCGTTCAGCCAGCTGTCAACCACACATAACCTCCAGGGCTTTCATCAGAGTAAATCAACACAGCCAGGCCATATTTCAAGCACAGGTGGCAGTGAAGAGGAAGTAATGTGTTAGTTTAGGTGGCCTTGCTTCTCATCCATCTATGTACGTCTATATTTGGTAAAAGGATTTTTTTTCTTTGTATGCAGCACTGGGGCACAGTCAAACAGAAATGAGATCTCCATGGCAACAGGCAGAAGCATCAAGCAAGGCCTGCAGCAAGCTATTAGGCTGTGTGACAATTTGTTGCTTGAGGATTTAAATAAATAAATAAATAAATAAATTACATCAATTTCATATGGTATAACAGCCAGAGCCACAGCAGAGAATCAGCAGATGCAGCCTGAAATTCTAGAATAGCTATACAAAATATACATTAACATAGAAACATGGACACAAGCACAGGTAACCTTGTGAACTATTGTTTAGTACCATCAGTAAATGCAACTAAACCCTAAAGCCTCCATCTAGGATAGGCCAAAAACAGTAACTAAACACACAGGTCTTAAGCAGTGCAGGTAAGTTTAGTGTGTCACATAACCTAATCCATACAATTTGAGCAAATGTGACTATTCCGATACTGTAGTTCCCAGGGATGCACTACAAAACTTTATCAAACTTTACTTAAATCAGGATGAATCTAAAGCAGTGCTGTCATGTCCATAGATGCAGGGGGGTCCTGTGCCCCCAAAATTCTCATCCAAGTTGTGCCTTTTTAACTGAAGGAGGCTGTTAAAGTGTAATTCAGTGTTTCACCTGGCCTCATAGTCTTAAAGAAGGCAGGAAATTATTTGTGGCCGGCAGCTGTTTAACAAAGTTCTTATTCTCAGAAATGATAGGCATTCCCCTAAATTATCCATATTTAACTGTACTTGAAAAACTGTATTTTGCATTGTTTTGCTTTTATGCACAGCACTGTTACAGTTCTCTTCATGTAAGCAATAAGACACAATGGGGTGTGCACTAAACAGATCTGACCACGTGTTCAGGGGCATAGTACGGCCGAGTGCCTTCAGCCCCTGGAAGTGCAGTCAGATCTGTTCAGTGCACACCCCCGGAGTGTTTTATATTATTTGTTCAAGTCTTGAATTAAAGTACCTTTGAGTTAAAGACTCTTTTGCAAAGGTTTCACGAGTAAAGACAACACAACAAAGAACTAAATACAAGACAAGTGGAATACATGATACATGGAGTTCGGTACAATCATTCATAAAAGTTATTGCCCTTATAAAATGGGCTACTTTCTATTTTAGTTGTTAATGTCACAAAAAAAACATTTTTCTATATAAAAGAATGCTATCAGAATTTGTGATACAATAGTCTTCCATGGTTAGAAATGACATAATTTTCTTTCCTATAGTACTTTTATACTTTTCTATCATTTGAGATTGTTACCAGCAATGACCCCCACCCCCATCTGTGTGTACTCTGCTGTAGGAGACACCAGCACTTTTCTTTCCCCAATAGTATGTTTTTAGTACCCCAGATGGCTCCCCATCAGCCCACACTCTCGCTGCCTCCCTATCACCAATGAGGACCACGCTCCATTCCTGTGTTCCTCCCTGGCTTACCCCCCAGTGGACTCCTGGGGATCCCTCCACTTCTCCTGGTGGACACCACACTCGGTGTCTGGGACGGCAGAGCCCCAGGCCAGCTACACGGGGGCTACAGCGGAGCGGGGCAGCATGCTGCTCATCCAAGGGGGATTTTTAAGAGACTGGAGTTCTGGGAGGAGCGGTGTGCAATGACACCATGGTGTAGAGACAGCAAACATCTGACATGCCTCCCAACCTCAATCACTCGTCCCCCACAAAGCCACTCCTGTGGTCACCCAGGAGCGCTGTACCAGGTGGCATGATCCCACCTTCCCCACCCCCAAAAATGGAGATTGTACAATTTGCCGCTCCATCCATATCCCCCTGGCTGACCCTCCAGCCACCCAAGTCTGCTTCTAAACCATGGCTGCTGGCACAGTAAGTAGTAGAGCTACTGATGTGCTTGCGAGACGGACACCAGCATTTTTTTGTGAGTGGGGATGGAAGAGGGAGCAGCTATTGAGGGTGGTAAAATCTAGATGTCTGCTTCTTTTTTCCTGATCATTTTGTTTCCTGTAGTACTTTCTTGCTTTACTATGATTTCAGATTGTTGCCAGCAATAACACCCCCCACCACCACCACGTATACTGAGCTGGAGGAGACGCTGGCATTTCTTGTGAGTGGGGTATGGAGAAAGAGCAGCTCGCGGATGGTGAAATCTGGAAGTTTGCTTCTTTTTTTTTTTTTTTTTTTTTTTTTATTTCCCAAGTGAACTGTGACCATTGCGAGCAGAATGTGAACAAGTGACCCCTCCTCTTCCCGTGAAGGACCGAGCAGCATTTTCAAGCAAGCAGAAGTACTTCATTTCACCTGCCGACTTGCTTACAAAAAGTAAGTGTGCGACAAATTAACAAAAAAAAAATATATATAAATAAAAAAATGTTGTAACAGCAATGAATTTTACTTACAGAAGTGTGAGGACGGAACTGCAGCAGAGAGTGGAGACAGTGGAAGCAGGCATGCTGCTGCAGCAGCAACTCGATCCTCGGGTGAAAGAATGGGTCCAGTTATCATTACATGAGAGAAGAGACTCAGTTAGTACATTTTAGTTCAAATTTAACTCAGACGTGTGTCGGACTGCTATTTTCTATAAAAAAAAAATAAAATAAAAAAACTTATTGTGGGCTTTTCTGCTCAATGATTTTGTTCAGTAAGATAGAAAAACATGGTAGCGTTTAAAAAAATTAATGTTCTAATGGCACACCAATTTCTGTTTTTTTTTTTTTTTGTAGTACTGTGGTCGTGGTTTTCAGAACTAGCTTTTACCTGTGCACTGAACAGATTCAATGCACAGGTAACAAATCAATGATGGAATTTCCCTGCCCATCGTATATGGAACCTGTAATTTGGAGTTTTAGCTATGTCACAGTTTGTGCACAAAACTAAGCATAGTTCCGATAGGCCAATAGCTTATAATTAGCATTCTGCAGACAAATGTGAATGTTTGCATGACGTAATTGTGTTGTATTATCACATGTTCCTGTAACTATATTAGTTGGTCTTGTTCTTGCAACTGTCATACCTGCATGGTTTCCTGTGTCATCTATTGCACTAGCAATGTACTGCACTTACTGGGTTGCCACTGAAAAAGGGGCCATCTTGTCTCAGTGGGCCTATCCGGCTACCAAAATTCAATAAATAAATAAAACAATGACATGGTAACAACTCTAAATTGCTGGCTCCATAAAGAGAACTGTAACAGAATGCTGCTCAACAGAAATAAAATAAATAATGTAAAATACAGTTTTTAGTATCACTTTTTATTCGCGTACAGTTAAACATGGATACTTTAGGAGAATGAATATAATTTCAGAGAATAAGAACTTATAAACACCTGCCAGTTATAAATGATTTCCTGTTCCCTTTAATTATGCCTCCCCCCCCCCCCCGGACTCCTCCTGGCATGACATCTCTAATCTCAAGGAGATGACGTATCTTTTCCAAGGGGACCAACATGACAGGTTGTTTAACAGCAAAGCAGTAAAGACTCCGAAGTAATATAGGCTAATTGCTGAACCACTAGGATCAGTTGTGTAACTGGATAACTGTAAAAGGTCGCTTCTGGCAACTGTTTTTATTTTTTTTAAACATTTTTGTAGCAATTCCAACATTCCATGTTTAAAATTGACATTCGTATTTAAGATAAATAGAGTATTCCTGTAAGAGACAGCCAGGCCATCATATATAAAAACTGATTCAGTGCAGTGATCACAATAACAGATTCAGGTTAGAGACTGTTTCTTTCAACCCATTTTAATGAGACACATCAAGACCCAACTTAATATTTGCAGCAATATTTATTACCCGACAAAAATGTCACCATATAGTACATATATACACGTATATATATATATATATATATATATATATATATATATACACACACACACACACACACACACGTATTATATATACACACACACACACACACGTATACATATATACACACACACACACACACATATATACACACACACACACACACACACACACACACACACAACACACACACACACCGGTATATTATATATTTATGCAACAGGTGTTAGGATAAAAATTGACACACAGCTTCAGTTATCAGAGTCACTGTGTGGATAAATGAGTGGTGATGCAATCGCTATGTGGATAACTTCCAGTTATCCACATAGTGATTACCTCATCACCCATTTATCCACACAGTGACTACATCACTAACCACCACCACCTGTGCTGCCTGCTCAGTAGTACTGCCTCCCAGTTCCATTTTCACCTTCTCACAGTGCTCTTTACAACCCAAGCTATCACAGTCCCAAAGACTCACAAAATACCCTAACCAACCCCCCCCCCAAACCGGAACCACATTTTAAATGAAAACACTCTTAAGAACAAAAGCCATTTTCCCCTCTTTCACAGCATAGCAATCCTGCAAACCAGACACAGAGAAAAAAACATGGAAAAGAACTTAAGAAAAAAATAAAATATAACAAAATTGAAAAAAAAAAAAAAAATCCTGTTGCATAAATCAAATATGCGTGGGGTGCCTGTGGGATAACCAAGTTATTTGTACAGTAGCCTGTGACCTCAAGTAACCTCACTCCACGTGAGGTTACTTGAGCTCACAGGCTACTGTACAAATAACTTGGTTATCCCACATGCGCCCACATATCTCTCACCACACACACACACACACACACACACACACACACACCACATTACATCACGGGCAGGAGTGGGATATGGAAAATATCCTCACTCCTGCAGAGTGAGCACTGTATTTTCATAAGTGCTGAAGGCACGAGTGAGAATGCACAGCTCACTCTGCAGGACTGAGAATATTTTCCATAGCCCACAATCTGCACATCATGTGTGCGATTTATACCATGGGGTTGGGAGCTTTAGGAACATTTTTTTCTGTGTTCTTTTTCCATTTCTGTGTTTTCTGCTCTCTGTGTGTGGTGAGAGTGTGTGTGAGTTTTTCTGAATGGACTGGGAGTCTGAGAAACACAATAGGACACCGGTGTGTGTTTTTTGCAATGCTAATTGAGTAAGTTGCAGGCTTCAGTGAGAAAAAAAGTGTTGCAGGTAGCACTGAGAAAGAGAAACTGCTTTATAAAGGAATTCCATTCAGAATGCAGGTTGTTTTCAAGCCGCAGTGAGGAAAATAAACTGTTTTCTGAAGCGGTTTCATTTAGAATGCAGGCTGCAGTGAAGATAGCCTCACTCTGGTGACATCAGCACACTGTGGATAAATGTCATTTATCCTCACTCTGCTGATGTCATCATGATTTATCCCACTCCAGTGGAAATAACACTATATATTCTACTGAGAAAGCTCCCACCCCATGGTGTATATATATATATATATATATATATATATATATATATATATATATATATATATATATACATATGTGTGTGTGTGTGTTCAAGTTTATTGCAGGAAAACTCCATTGAGCAAGCTCATTCACAAGGAGGTCCTGTGACATAAACACTTAAAAGTACAAACATAGATGGGTAATAACAGTACATACATGAAATGCACGTTACATGATACAGGCTGGATATACATACATACAAGGGTACCACATAGGGTGACCGCAGGTGGTAAACATTAATATGACACAGGGAAGAGACTTACAGGTTGCATACTGATAAATGAGACATAATGACTGATGTGTGGAATACATATATTTTGGCAGCTAGAACAAACAACAGACTACAACTGATATGGGGGGGAGGAGTGATTTGATAGAGTAGCAGTGGAGCGTAAGCATAGATAAAGCCAGGAGTAGAAGGGAAGGAAAGCAGTTAATATGACAAAGCAATTATACCTTACCAGTGGATAAATATGGCACACATGGGAAGGAAGAGACTTAATGACAGTTACAGGTGTCTTATTTTGGCTGAACTTAGCAATTTGTAGAAGTTTATTGAAACTATGCTAGTTAGTTTCAATGCGGTTTGTAATTGGTTCCAAATGGAGGAAGGGCATATGCAATGTACGTTTACTAAAGGAGTTGGCGTCCTTGGTATGTTAAGCATAATAAAGTCAGATTTTCTAAACAGTATGCACTATGTGAGATACTAATAAGGGAAGAAACATAGCTTGGCAATTTCTGCAGGAGCAGTTTAAGAGTCCATAGCCCAGCATGGAAACAGGCGTCTAATAGTAAGGATGTCCAACCAACAGCTGCATATAAGTCACAGTGATGCGAGCAGTAAGGAGTTGGTAATGAACCGTAACGTACGGTGATAAAGGATGTCAGTTTACTTAGATTTGCAAGAGTGGTGGAGGAATAGATTACATCGCCATAGTCGAGTAGTGGGAGAAAAGTGGCCTGTACAAGCTTGTTTTGAGTTTCAAGGGGGAAAAGGGGTCTATTTCTGTAGAAGAAACCTAACCTTGCTTTTAACCTTCTAGAGACATCTTTGACGTGGTCACCAAAATATAATTTAGTGTCGATCCAGATACCCAGATATTTAAATCTGGTTGCAACTTCCAGAGGCTCGTTTAGCGTGGTGACAATGAAGTCTTGGGCAAGGGTATTGGGGGCCTGTGACAGCACTGCGGGAGAATACCATCGCTTTAGTCTTCTTAGCAATGAGCAGAAGCTTTGCCTTTACTAGATTATGCTCAAAGTTGTGCAGTCGGCTGAAGCACTCCCTTGACTTCAGACAATGATGAGCCAGAAGTATACAACACAGTATCATCCGCAAAAAAGTGCAGATTGGACGTAGATATGTTAGCATCTAAGTCATTAATGTACAAAGAAAACAAGATAGGGCCTAAGATGGATCCTTGGGGGACTCCTCTTGCAACTGGCAAGGCAGCAGAAAAAAAGCCTTCCGCCTTTACTTTTTGGGATCTTCCAGTTAGGTAGCTAGAGAACCAATGGGTGGTATGGTATGTGGCACCCACTTGCAAGGCAATTGACTAATAGTTTGTGATCAACAGTATCAAAAGCTTTGCTGAGGTCCAAAAAGACTCGCCAGTTACCTTCTTAGCGTCTATAGCAGAGATCAATCATTGGTTACTTTTGCTAGTGCAGTGATTGTGCTATGATTAGCCGAAGCCGGATTGAGCTGGGTTAATGAGAGAAAGGTTTCAAGTGAGATTTTGACTGAATATGGATCAGTTTTTGAGAACTGTAGAAAGGATAGGCAATATGGAGATAGGCCTATAGTTGTTTACATCGCATGGGTCACCAGATTTAAATAGAGGGAGGATATGTGCTGATTTCCAGCAGGACGGCACAGTAGCAGATGCAATGGAAAGACTGAAGATGTGGAGAATTGGGGCAGTGAGATGGGCGTAGCCTGACCTTAGGAAAAATGGTTTCAAGCCATCGTCCCCTGCGCTTCTTTTGGTGTCTAAGTTAAGAAGAGAATCTTCTACTTCTTTATAAGTTATCTCACGCAATTGGAAGGGGCTGGGTGCAGGACTAGATGTAGGGGGAGGGGTATGCTGGCTCACCGCAGCACCAGCATAAGGTGACGAGTCAAAAGGTAATCCAGCTGTGGCAAAGTGGGAGTTAAGTTCCTCCAGGATTAGGGACTTGTTTTCCACAATCTTGCCACTATCTTTGTTGGGACAGAGGGGGGCCATAGACTGTCCTTCTATAGCTTTGATAGTCTTCCATATTTTATGAGGGTTACCTTTAGCTTGTTCAAGAGTAGAAATATAATAGTTAGCTTTAGCAGAGGGAAGTTTTTTCACACAGTTATTCCTGGCTGTTCTAAAGGCCTGCCAATCCGAAGATTCTTTGGAATGTCTAGCTTTAGTCCAGAGCTTATCTCAAACTATAAGGGCTGCCTTGAGATCCGAGGTGAACCAGGGGTTGGAACTGTTCTGTACCCTTACTTTGATGAAAGGGGCATGCTTATTTATTATTGTAGTGAGTTTGTCATTAAGGATGTAAGCTACCTTGTTGACATCTTTGGCTAGGTAGAGATCTTGCCATCTGATCATGCTCAGGTCAGATAGGAAGTTTACTGCACTGAATTTGCAAAAGGATCTTTTTGCTATAAAGATGGGCTGCGGCCGGGCCTTAATTTGAGATCTTATGCAAGCAACAATTCCAGGATCGCTCATGTCGTTGTGAAACACTGCCGAATGAGATATTGTGTGTGGATGGGTGGTTAGTACCACATCTAGAATGGAACTGTTGGCAGTATTTAGAATGTTGTTCCTAGTGGGTTCACTAACTAATTGCCCAAGACCTAGCTCGTCACAAAGGGATTTGAGGCCGTGTGATTTAGGTGACAGCCAGTCCATATTTAGATCTCCTAGAAATATTGTTTCAGTTTTTGCATCTCAGAACATGGATTTCAAAGATTAAGGACTTCATCACCACCAGATGGGGTCTATAGCCACCTAGGATAGTGATACATTCCGAGGAGGGGAGATGAAGGCTCAGCGAAACTAACTCAAATTCCTTGGCTAGAGATTTGCAACTAATATTGGAGACCGAGTACTTAGATTTGGCATAGATAACCACACCCCCGCCTCTAGACTATCTCTGTTCTAAATAAATTGTAGCCCTGCAGTGATATTTGTTGATCAGTGTTCGTCTTTTTTTAACCACGACTCAGTAATTATGATAAGGTCAGGCTTAACGTGTGCAGCCCAGGCTTGCAGCTGTACAAGTTTTTTAGGCAGGCTTAAAATGTTGACCATCACCATTTTGAGACCTGTGGCCTCAGAAAAATCGATAGGCGAGGTAAGTTGTAGGGGGGCCAGGGATGAGCTCCACATTTCCTGAGCAGAGAAGAAGCAGAAGTATAACTTTCTTTAAGGAGCTTATAAGACTGGAGACTGCTTTTTTATTTCTTCGCGGTAACCCATATCGTGCTGCGCAAGAGGCGGCACCACTGTAATGACAGTTTATCGTGATCAATGTAAGTGCTTGAATAGACATAGGAGAGGACAGCAGCAAGGGGGTGTAGGCTAACCGGGGGGAATAGGCTAAAAGGAGAGAGGAGAATGACATAGTGTCTGCACGGTAGACCGTTATAACATTAGGTATTGATAAGGTACATTGGAGAACTGAATTGCACTGTATTGCTGAGAACACTGCACCTTAGGAGCAATAAAAACACAATAAAGAGAGCCATAGTCCCAGACTGAGCGGTCTCGTGATTTGTATTAGTGCAATATTTTCTAGGCAAGTAATTTGCCCACCTAGGTACTCACTTAAAACCTAGATGAGAAAATACAGCAGAAAGGGGGAACAAGGAGAGCAGGAGCAGCTTAGTTAGTGGCGGGGCTCAAGAGATATTCACACAGGGCAGACTTATTGGCCACACTCAGATACCAATCATAGGTTGGCAGCAGTCGAAACTAGGTAAATGAAGCAGTAATATGATATAGGAGGTGGATCATGAGTGTATTTAAAGGAGGCCTGGGAGAGGGGAGGTGGGGTGGGAGAAAATTTCAGGTCAGGCGACAGCTGTGAAGTCAGAATTAAGAAGGAACACTGTAACAGACTATAGAAGGTGCCCCAATCAGAGCAAAGCAGGCAAGAGCGTACCAATCACAATCCCTAGGGCAGTGCCGCGCAATCAATGGTGCCCAGTGCTGGCTCTCTGCAGAGGATTCTATCGGTATCTATCGGTATGACAGCATAGCGTAGGTAATAAGGGGTGCTCAGCGTCTATCTGGACTTGAGTCTGAAGGGTGGATGTGGGTGGTGGGGTGTGCATATATCACATACACACACACACACACACACACACACTACACACACACACACACACACACACACACACACACACACTTACACATTATGGTACGCGCAGTACTACCATAGTTAGGGATTAAGGATTCGTTAAACCTAAAATTGTGCACCTTAATAACTTTGCAACCGTTCAACAGATTTGCCTGAAATTTAGAATACACGCTCAAGAACCATACATCTTGGGATTTGCCAACTTTCATACTGTTTGGTTATACGGCTGCAGAAGTAGTAAGCATGATCTCGCGATACGTATTTACACTTTGGAATTCTTTGCTCGTCTCTAGAGGTCGCCGCAGTTTTACGCGACCGGTCGAAATCTTCAGGAAACGCTGCGGCTGGTGTCCCGATGTGCCTTTTGAAGATTTCGTGAAAAAATATTAAACGGTTCAAAAGTTATTAAAAACAATTTCCCATTATAAGTCAATGGGAAAAGTTAACAAAAAGTTCGACAGTGTCGCAAATGCAGTTTTTACTTTCGCAAATGGCCCTTTTACTGTCACAAATCCGCCATTTTGTTTTCAGTTGGTCATCAGAAAAATGCTTGCCATTATAATTTGGGACCCTCTAGCAACCCAATTCTTTTTGTATTCACCTAGTTGGACCCTGAGGATGCTAGGCATGTCTTTATTTTGGGGTAAAACACCCCAGAAATATGTTTTTCAAATTTCTAGAAAAAAATACTTTTGCAAAGTACTTTTGCATTTCGCGACACTGTCCGCATGAATTTCAAAGCTTTTACTTAAAGGATTGACAGTAATTACTTTATCAGGCTGTGGGAAAATGACAGCAATTCTTTCACCCTGCTGCAAAGAACAGTTTGGTCTTTTGGGCTGAAATTTGGAGGGAACACAGCCAACATCAAACAGATATGCCTTTCCTTTCAGTGTTTCAGTGAAGAAATATTACAGGGCAGCAAAGTTACGGCACACCAAAGTTGACGCTTTTTCCCATAGGATAACATTACGGCGTCCACCGCATTACAGGAATCCTTTGCCGCCCTGCTGCAAAATAACGGTTCAGTCTTTTGGGCTGAAATTGGAAGGAAGAAAGCCAACAGCCCACAGATGTGCCTTTTAGTGGTTTGGTGAAAAAATATTATAGGGAGCCAAAGTTATGGCACTCTGAACTTCTCTTTCCCCCACAGGATAACATTACAGGCGTTTGCGTGCCTTTCAGGGTCTGTATCTTGGAAACTATACGAGATACGGACTTTTCATCAGAAAAATACTTAGCCCCCTCATAGGGTCCAAGTACAAAACTAGCCAGGAAAGTCATAAATTATATGACTTGCATTTTTTTTCTATGTCGTACGGTTCCTGAGATACAAGCAATTTAGTATTCCAACTCATTTTCTGCTCCGAGACCCATTATTATGCATACATTCTTTGTACTCACTGTTTTTTTGTTTTGTTTTGTTTATTTTTATTCTGTATAATCAGTGAGCAAAAATGCCCATTTTCACTGATGCCCAGTCACAACATAAAAAAACATACATACACAATATACAAAATGTACAAATAATAATACATCATTTAAAACAATACTTTGAATCAACAACAACATTTTTTTAAAACCCTCTTAAATGACAAAATTGTAACACATTGCATAATACAACAAGGTAGTTCATTATATAATTTCACTGCATAAAATTCTAAGGACTTCTGAGCAAACACACTTTTATAATAGGGAATCCGAAAATTAAAGTTAAAGTTTGCCTGAGACCTGGTTCTTACACCATTAATCAATTTGGGAAACATATCACAAATAACACCAGAAAAAATTCCTAATTTAATTTTTTGAAGAAATACTAACACACGTAGTGTAAACCTATCAACTAATGACAAACACCCCAAAGAACTATAAAGTAAACAATGATGAGTTCTTTTCTTCTGTCCTGTCGCAAATCAAATAATATTATGATAAGTAGATGTCAACTTAGTACGCATTCTATCTGATGTAAAAAAATAAATAATTAAACCATAATCAATAACTGAAAACAATAAACTATTAGCCAAAATTACTCTAACCTCATCTGTTAAATACTTTTTCAGTCGATAAAGCATTCCTAATCTTTGATGCAACTTACTTATTAATTTCTGAATACATATTTCAAATGATAAATTACAATCAATGACCAGGCCCAGGTAACAAATTTCAGAAACCCTTTCTATATTATTTCCATAGTTGTCTTTTAAAGTCAGCTCAAAATTCACATTAGATCTTATATTTTTGAATACCATACATTTTGTTTTTACATGATTTAACACTAAATTTTGCTCTATGAACCAACCATGCATTAAACTAAAGTCATCCTGTAACTGTTGCTGTACAACCTGTACAGTATTACCAATACATAATAAAACTGCATCGTCTGCAAATAAAATAAGCTCTGTTTCTTTACATATCTTGGGTAATGAATTTAAAAATAAAGAAAACAACAAAGGACCTAATACAGACCCTTGGGGAACACCACACATCATCATGCCCGCATCTGACGTTACACCATTCATAATAGTTTTCTGCACCCTACCAGTTAAATAATCATTAATCCATAATATCACTTCTTTTGAAAAATTAACCTCTAACAGACTCAATAACAACTTCCTATGGTCTACCAAATCAAACGCCTTGGTGAGGTCCACAAAGCCAGCAGCTACTATTTTTCCCTCATCTAGGGCCTTATAAACCTGTCCCATAAACCTCACCAAGGCAGTTTCCGTACTAAAACCCTGCTGAAATCCATGCTGAGAAGGAGACCAGAGAAAATTTTGATCCAAATAACCTTTAACCTGATCAGAAACAATACTCTCTAATAATTTAGATAAGGGAGCTAGTAGTGTTATGGGTCTATAAGTATTAACATTAATTTTACTTCCCGTTTTATAAATTGGCCTTACAACACCACATTTCCACTTTAACGGATATACATTATTAATAAGGGAAAAATTAAAAACTTTTGTCAACATTGGAACAATTATTGACCCAACTTTTTTAAAAATTCTATAATCGATTCCATCAGCCCCCAAATATGGCCTAGGATCTGACTTCAAAATATACATCAAAACCTCATTCTCAGTAAGCTCCTGAAAATGAAATTTTGACACACCCCCCTTATCCACATCATTTTTTTCTAATAACTCCTTTAATTCTAAACTTGTAACACGTCCTTGAATATTAAACCTCACTGTATAGACTCACTGTCTTTCTCTATGCAGCTTTTGGGGAAAACCAGCCTGTGCGCTTACATTACTGTTACCCTTACCGCTTCTGCTTGCGGTTCCGTACCAGTTTCACTTACTGTTCCCATCTACGGCACCATCTGCGTTACCATTTGCATTTTCATCTGCGCTTGCGTTTGCGTTATTTTAACCATGTGTGTCTACAGTACTGTTTATCTTTGTGTTTCGCTTTGCATCACCATGCGCATTACCATTTGCATTTGTGGGCACCGTGTTATTATGTGACAAGACATCACATGGTATTACATTCACTATTTCTCATTATCATTCTCAGAAAGAAGGGAAATTAGAGGCAAAAAACTCTGTTTAATGCATTAGTTAGGGCTGTTCCACAGCGACAAAAGTGAGGAAATTCGGTGTTAGGGTTGAAAGCCCCCCTTGGACCCCCCCCGCCTACACCCCCAACCGGCATCAGGGTGCACGTTGGAGTTGTCGGTCCTAACTCTCACCCCATTCTCCTGCCTCTGCTTGGTGAGAGTTAGGGCCGGCAACCCCAGCAGCGCCTCGATGCCTGTTGGGGTGTGGGCGGGAGGATCAAGGGCTTTCAACCATAACACCAATTTCGCTTTTGTCGTGGAACAACCTAACTAATCATTACCTGAGTTTTTGCTATATATTTATACATACACACACACACACACACACACACACATACATATATACATATATATATATATATATATATATATATATATATATATATATACACACACACACACACACACACACACACACATACACACACACACACACACACACACACATATACACACACATATATATATATATATACATACATACATACACACATACAAACATACACACACACACACACACACACTATATTATATTATATTATATTATATTACGATATGATATATATGTACACACACACACACACACACACACACACACACACACACACATATTTAGTTCCACAGAGCCATTCCCAGCCCCGGCCACACTCATCCCAGAGAAATACACCCCACCTGCCCAGGGATATACCCTAATCAGGCCTTGGGTCCACAGTACCTTTGGGCTTCCCTTGAAGTCCAACAATCCCCATGGCTCTCCCTTGATGGAATGGGCTCTGTGGAGAGAGGCCCATCCCCCCCTCGGCACTCCATTTCGGACTAAGATCTGGCACTGGCTAGGCAGAGCATCCCAAGGCTTGGGACCTAGGTTGTCATAAAGATGGCACACGATTTTTTTCCTC